>BQUP01000001.1:0-381314 GCA_022835595.1 Cystobasidium ongulense
CCCCCCCCCCCATGTGTCACCTGCCGGGACCAGGCTTCTGATGCTTTGACACACACCGAATAATACAATCAGATGGCTGCTTGATACAGATCAGGACGCCGAAGGCATGCGAGTCATTGCGGACCTCTACGGTGCAGGCGACCCACACAACGGGCATGCCAAGCGAGAGTTCCGCGAGATCAAGGATGCAGTACTAGCTGACGTAAGTGACATACACCATTTGAACGTAGCAAGACGACTTGTAAGCTCACTGTGAGATGTGTCTCGTCAACAGAGAGCAGCAGGCACCATGGGATACGGTGGTATGTTCAGAAAATACACGTACCGTGTCTTTATTGCTATGTCTGCACAAGCCTTCGCTCAATTGGTGAGTCGTGAGATACGTTGCTAGCAATGTCCATTGCTGACCTGTGTTGTGATGCTACAGAACGGAATCAACGGTAAATGGGCCAAGATGGAAGCCGCGCATGTAGTAGACGCTGATTTTCGTGATCCCGCTAGTCATCTCCTATTATGCCCCTCTCGTCTTTGAACAAGCTGGATGGATTGGCAGAGATGCGATTCTCATGACTGGCATCAATGGCCTCGTCTACATAGCTTCTACGATTCCACCATGGTATCTCGTCGACAAATGGGGACGCAGGCCGATCCTTTTGTCGGGCGCTCTTATCATGGCGTTCTTCCTCTGCTTAATAGGCTACTGGATGTACCTTGATTCCGCTTTCACGCCAACTGCAGTAGTAGTATGTGTGATAGCATACAATGCGGCTTTTGGCTATTCATGGGGTAAGTGAAGCTTTCCTTATGTGTACGGAAAGACTCAGCAAGCTGACTACCCTGTTGTGCAGGTCCTATCCCCTGGTTGTAGTGAGTCAACTAGTGTCTCGGCGACAACGAGCTTGCTGACCCTTTCTTGTTAGTCCTCCCGAAATCATGCCTTTGCAAGTCCGAGTCAAGGGAGTGTCTATTTCGACAGCGACAAACTGGGCCTTCAACTGGCTTGTAGGCGAGATGACACCAGTGCTCCAGGAGAACATCAAGTGGCGGCTGTACCCCCTCCACGGTTTCTTCTGCTGTCTGTCTTTCATTGTCGTATACTTTTGTGAGTTATTGCATATAAGGAGGGATCAGTATAACCAGCTGATCGTTCATGTCTCAACAGTCTTCCCCGAAACTAGTGGAATACCGCTGGAAGAGATGTAAGTGCAAGGAATGATGCAACAATAGCACTAGCTGACTCCCAAAACTTCTTCAGGGATGCCATCTTCAATGATGCCGGTGCCGAGCCTGACCTTGAAGAAAGAGCTCCGCTTCGTGGTGCATCAGCCGACCGCTCTGCAACAGAACCGCCGCGATTGTCGCAAGAAGGGCCGCGCAAAGGTAGTGCAAGAGGGCGTCCCCAGTCGAGCGCAAGTGGAGGTGAACGTAATTACCGTAGTCTTGATCAATGAGATGACGCGAGGGAAGATGGGCATTTCGTGATTGAGAATGCAGACGATAACGAGAGGCTCTTCGACGCTGCTCATGGTGATGCAAGGTCTGAACCAACAGCAGAGCTGCAAGCCTTCGATGGGTCTCTTAGGGCTGGCTTGCCAAGCTATGAGTCTCGCCATCACGGTGTTTACGACGAAGCGCAGGATATTCCTATGCAGGACATGCGCCACTAGAAGAGTGCCAGTCCAGTCTAGAACAGACAGGCAGCACGACGGTCGGCTGTGACTTCGTATTCCTGTGATATCGTTCCCATGCATCATCACGCCTATCCTCCCTCACCCATTCACTCCGAGCCAAGGAGGCTCCTGGCTTGTTTATATACAAGCTGTACAGTAGATCTTAAGAAGCATAAAAAGCTCAAGCGGCTTCTGGTTGGTGAATAACCGTCACATTCCCGTGTACAATCCTAGAAACCAAAATCAGTGGCCTCCAGCATGTATCGCAATGAATGTCCATTTGTTATATTCGAAGATACAATGGAAAAGCCATGGTTGGCAACAAGACGTAAGGTTTACTTCGGCTTTCTCGCTAATGAGTTCTAAGGGCCGAGACTTGTGCGAGCGTGGCCAAAGCCAGCTGGCAGCTGCCGTCGGATAGAGTGCAGTGCTCGAAATGATGAATAGTGGACTCTTCGCAACTATGAGCGAGGGTCGAGTATGGTGTCGTGGACTTCAAAGTACATTGCGATGAAAGAAAGCAGCACACAGGCAACGCGACCTGAGTCGAACCTTCTCTGGCCGATCACGCGTTTGCAAAAGTCTACGATATAATGTCTATCTACATTTACTTTCCCTTCTTGTCATCCTCCGCCTCTGGTTCAGGCGTATAGTCGAACGTAGTCTTTTGATCTTTACCCCAAGCTTTCGTCCACTGGGGCTCCTGATTTGCAAATTTAAGAAGAGCCTCTCTTGGATCTTCCGACCGTATGTCGTCCCTGATCATGTTCATTACCACATGTCTATCCGCAGCTTCTCCTACACGTCCTCCGCTTCCAGGCCCTCTGACAGGTGGTTCTGGCTTTCGGGATTTGAGGGCCTTGTTCTTCTCCACTTGACTATCTCGCTTTCGCTTATGAAGCGCAGTGCCTGCATCTGATACTTCGTAGATATTCTGATCTTTGAACATGGGTAGAGCATGGGGAGTAATAATAGGACCCATTTCTTGACCAGCCACGTAATCATCAACCGTTCGCCTTTGCTTCGGTGCTTTTGCAGCTGCAAGAATAGCGCCCTTTTCAGATAGGTCAGGCGAGTAGAAGACGTGGACTTCGCCGAGAGAGGTCGAGGCCAAGATCTGGTTGATGCGCGCAGGCCATGCAAGTCGAATAACACTTCCTGTAGAGACATTGAACTCCCTCACGACTTCCAGCGTGTCCCTCTCCATCACTATGATGCGGCCACCTGGTTTGCCTCGAGTCTCGACTTGCTTGCCTGGTACGATACCAGCTTGAGGTCCAGAAGTACCCGTAAGAATATGCTTTTCATCTGGGCTGAAGATCACATTCGTCTCTGGATTCAAAGATGACAAGCCTGAAGCGACAGAGACTGGTTTCTTGAACGCGCGTGCATCCCACACTGTCGACGTAAAACCATCAGTATGCCGTACGGCAAAGTGTAATAAGCACTTGAGAATCTGCCATACCTTTGACAGTATCATCACCACCGCGAGTGATTATCGTGCGACCATCCAGTGAGTATGTGATTCCCGAAGTCTCCGTCCCTTTCGTATGCGCGTTCTCTGCTGTAGCGTTCGGCCTGGCGAAGTTACTGCTTGTACCCCATAGATTGATGGTACCATCCATAGCAGTAGCGGCTATAGTTTTACCATCAGGCGAGTAGGTACATTGTGTGATCTTCGTCCGGCTCCCTCTTTCTTTCGATTTTAATACTATCGTCTTTGCCGACTTGAAGCGATCGTTGATATCCCATATCCGGAGCGTACTATCCATAGAAGAGGTGAGGAACTTGTTGTTGTCTCGTGGATCCCATGAGGCGGAAGTAAGTTGCCCAACGTGGCCGCTGCAAGCCAAAGTGTCAGTGCCGCCGGTAAGAAATTGAATACATAGGCGCT
Source organism: Cystobasidium ongulense (assembly GCA_022835595.1). Classification (NCBI taxonomy): domain Eukaryota; kingdom Fungi; phylum Basidiomycota; class Cystobasidiomycetes; order Cystobasidiales; family Cystobasidiaceae; genus Cystobasidium; species Cystobasidium ongulense. Next base: position 3,565 of record BQUP01000001.1, read on the forward strand.
TACACAGTATTCTTCAGATCACGTAGATACATGTCTCCTTTCGCGAACTCTCCTCTGAAATGACCACCGCACGTAAGCTTCTTTCTTGATCTGCACAAGAGCGCCGCGACCGCTTACATTGAAGCGCCATCTCGGTCATACAGCTTCGCTTGCAGTGTTCCTGCTATCGCGACAAAGTTCGTGCCGTTGTTATCCCAAACAAGGTCGTGAATCTATGATAGCCGAAAAGAGATGAGATCAGCAATGGCTTTCCCCTCTAGAGCTTCGTACACGTAGATATATGCAAATTGACTCACGTGATAATTCTCATAAGGTTCAAATGATTTGAAAGGCTTGAAATCTCCACTCATTCCTCCGAAATCCCACATCTTAACATCATAATCGTATCCTCCTGTTATCACTCTCGCTCCCGGTGGATCCACAGCCAGTGCAGTTACTGCTTTCGTATGATCCTTAAGAATAATCTCGTGTGACATGGGGTAGTATTTTGTAGGATCTTCGGGAGCACCATCGTCTTCGTCTCCACTGCCGTTTTCGTAATCTGGTCTTGGTTTACGTGAAAGATCCGACGGTCCAGCTTCAGGATCTCCACGAGCATCAAGTTGCGATACGCTCGAAGAAGAAGTAACTTTAGAAACATGTGAAGTTACATTGTCACTTGGGCTTTGAGTTGATCTGGCACTGTTATTCACGTCGTCCGCCCGCTTGGTCTTCGACAGGTCTACTTTTGGCTTTGATTTGGCTTGTGCGCCGAACCCACTTGGCAAGCCGAATGCAGCCGGGTCGAAGTCCATAATAGTAGATGCTTGAGATCCTAATGACACTTGTTAACTCGCCAAACGAACACACTGATAGCTCTGACTTGGCTTGTAGGCTCGACTCTATAAATCCTGGCAGATAGGATCGGACCGGGCTATGGAGAGAAACGCCGCTTCTTGATGGCGGCAGTACTGAGTTATGCGATTTAAAGCTGTTTGTGAACGGTTGTCTAGCCCTTGCTGTTATAGTTGACTGTATGATAGGTGAGAAGCAAAGCTGGACTTCACCTCGATCATCCTTTTCGAACAAGCGCATCGCCATATCACATCGGCAGCTCTTTCACGGACTGCGACTTCCTGCCATACAACCAAGAACGATGAGCAACTCTCCACCGACCGCTTTCCCGCCTACGCCATCTGTCACAGCACCATCATCTCCCCTTGAGCCAGGAACGAATCTGACACTCGCTGAAATCGGGGCGTGCAATCGAGCTGCGTAAGTACATACAGCAATTGCGGCAGCCTGCAAGCACTCGCGATGAGCTTTGCGCTGAATCACTGCATTATATTGTCCTCCTTCAAAAATACTTTTCTTGGTATCGCTCCTATGGCACTGCTGCTAATTATTGTCGGTAAATGGGTACTTGATCTAACCCTCACGCTATACCAGTCAATTGGATGGAACGCTATACGGAACATCAGCTGGCTTTCTCGGTAAGCTTCTTTCGACTTTACAATGGGATGAAAGCAAACTTGGGATATGATAATGAGGGCTCATCTTCCAAACTTCCATACATGGGCGTACTACATTACCGGTACCACCGATGTTTCGAACGATGAACGTTCTGAACAGGTGGATTGTTTGGCTTTCGTTTCCTCAAGCTGAACAAGAACATATCTTTGATGTCTGGTATCGCGTAAGCAACGAAGTCCAGGCTTCTGCAACCGCAACTTGCTGAATGTTCCGCCACTCAACCTCGGACTCTTCAACCCATACTACCTTTCCATGGCATCCATACCCGTCCATATACGTATCATCACAAATTATTCCACCATAATCGTTCGTTTGACTCAGAACTGGCGTCATCTCAGGCTATGTCGTCTCCCGTCAAGCACTCGCAACGCGGATAGCCCGAGCTGAAATGGACAAGGCAGAGGCAGGTGAAGCTTCGCAAGTCAAGCAGGATAGAGATGCTCTGTGGGATATGAACAGAGGAGAAGGGGGTGCTGGTGGTATGGAGACTCTGGAAGACAAGTATGCGACGACGAGGTAAGTCTTCATCATGTCTGGGTGACTTCCAGGTACAACAAAGACTGGGCATTGATAACTGACTATCACATTCTATAGAGGAGATCATTGAGTCGAGAGACGGGCCGTCAGCTGGAATAGCGAACCTTCAATCCGGAGTGCTTAATACATCAAGCCGGCAATACGTCCAAATGCCACCTGTAATTCTTTACCGGTCTTTTGCTCCCTACTCCAGCCAACAAACCCCAACCTAAAACATAGCACTGTACTTCACTTGTCGTTGTTATTCAGTCTTCTATGTAGCACTACTGTCAACCTTGCTCTAGATCTGCCATGACATGACCGTAGAATCGTGGACATTGATGAGTCTCTACCGGTATCTATGCAGATGAACTGATATGGTTTGGAGCACATAAATGCAGAGCCACTCACACCGACGTACCTCGTAGTTTACGCGGATAACATGGTACGCAACGACTGGCTCTAGGCCTGGCAGCGTAGTTGCGAGCGTTTCACATCAAGTCACGTGCTTCTATATGTGAGCAGGAGGACATCAAGCTTATGGCAACATGATGACAGTAATGGTATCGGTATCGGATTTATCTACGGCCACCGGCGGTTGTCGCGGAAGGGGCGGCACAGAAAGCATCACGGGGAAGAAGCAGGCCTTTGCCATTTCCCGGCACTGTTCGACAGGCCCGTACGGGTACGGTAGAGGTGGCGAATAGGAAGGAAGTTGGGGAAGAAGAAGTCGGCAAAGACCAGCAAGCATGCGAGTATTCACAGTGTCACAGCAGATCGTATGCAATTGCTGCTCTTGAGCTCGCTGAGTGCTACCTCTTTTCTCGCATGCCTCGCCCGCTCTGCACGCTCCTGCCGCACTGAAATCGACTTGAAGCTTCCGGCTCGAAGCAGAGCGTCTCTTCTTGCTCCTTCTGATCCAGCGAAGGATGCGCTGTTCCATTCCATGGAGCAGTTGAACAAGGACATCCTGACGCCATTCTCATAGCGCACTCTGGTCAGAGCTACGGTTCGTGCTATAGCTTGCTCGGCCAAGGCGACACCCCAGACCAATTGCACTGGCACCGCCAACCACGGTGTCTAGAATCGCAACAAAGATGGCACGGGGATACAACGCAATGAAGTTCGCAATTCGCACGCTCATCTCGCATCACGGTGACGGTGACGCGCACTTGCACCGAGTCTCCGCCCGACATGGCACGGTAGTCAAGGCGAGGGCCATCGTCTGGAGTATTTGCACCTCTCCAAGCGTCAGTGCTGAAGAAGGAAACGATTTTCTCTCTCTCCGGCTCGCTCGCTCGCTCTGCCCTGTGCCACTACCGTACTGCTGCCCGCACGCATTTCTTGCACTGCACCGCTCCATACCATCTCTCTCTCTCTCAGGTTACAAACTCACTCCCCTCCCAGAATCGCCCCCATCACTGATCAGCTCGAAGCATTGTGAGTGTGATACTGGTTCTTTCGTTGCAGCTACATCGCACACACCACTGACCTTGCTTTCATAATTTTGACGCTTTCCTGCGAGACAGACAGTCTGATCAGCAGCAAGGATACGCGTGGAGTTGCAGCAGGAAAGAACGGCTTGCAGAACTCGAGTGAACAGGGACAGCGAAGGAAGAGCAGAACGACTGACAAGGCACCGTATACCTACATCGTCAACACGAACATCCAAGGTGAGCTTGACTTTGCTCACTTCCTCGCCCATTTCTTCCGCCTGCCGTCAGATGAGCACGTGCCACCATCGTTGAGCGCCGCGTCCTCGTTGCAAAGTTGGATACATGTCATGGTGCTGATGCTGCTTCACTTCCTTACCATCCATCCTCCCTCCAGCAGACTTCCTACTTCGTACCCAGCTGGCTTAGCCACGCAGATCATCGACATACCTTGTCTCTCTCTCCACTCTAGTAGACCTACCTGCCTTCCTCACCTCACCGCATCCATTTAAATATCGCCCTTCTACCGGTCGCGTTCTCGACCTCCGTCGTTGACTCTGCGCTGCGAGTCGACTTCAAAAGCAAGCACACGGAAAAGCCCGGATTTACTTGAAGGTCCCGAAGCGCGTCTGACAACCTCGTCACATTTTTCCCCCGTTGTCTCGTCAGTGTGAGTTGACAAGGCGATGGACATGCATGCGTGCCGGCGATTTACCCACTGACTCGTAATTTCCTGTGACCGTCCTTCTTCCTTCCCTCCTTCTTTGCTCGTGCTCTTTCACTCTTATCTCCTTCTTTCCTTCCTCTTCCTATGGTATGCTCCTCACTGCTTTCCCTCATTAGCGAAACAAACACGTCGACTTTCGCCACCCTCATCTCCTCCACCAGCTCTTCCAGTTCGTGCAAGCTTTGGAAACGAGTCAAACAAACAAACAATCCTCCACATCTATCCGACGTCGAGCACGTCAGCAGACCTTTGACGCCAGTTGATAAGCAAGTCTTGCACAACGCGCAGCCTGTACCCTTGAGCTCAAATTGGCAGAACTCGGAGTGAGTCCGACCGTCATCTTGTGTACCTCATCATTGAGCAATTATCATCAGCGTTTCGCTGATCTTTCCCATCCATCCATTCCATTCATCAGTCAACATCTTTCTCTTCATCTCTTACAAAGCAACAGAACCCTTCAAACAGACTAAGCTTTGAACTTCCACAAGCCAAAAGAAGTCAGCGCCACATCAACGAAGACTCTAGCAAGACCAAACACATTACACCTATTCCTCAGGACAGATACGCCAAATACTACAGCCCTCAAGTTCCAAGTCACACGATCAGGTCTAAGGAACATCAGGTTGCCTGCTTGCTGACTCTGAGCAACCCAGTCGCATTCCGGATCAGTTGCGACACAGCACGCCGTGCCGGGAAGGCTTGCAAGTATCCGCCACAAGCAAACACACAGCTCTGCAGTCATACACGCCGGTGAGTGCTATTTACTCCGTCAGGCGGTATGCCGTCCCAAGAACAAAGCTAGACACTGACGTCTTTGCTTCGATTCTGTGCTCTCTCGCTCTCGCCTACCTTTTAATCGTAGCCTCAACGAGTCTTTCATCTCCTCTTTCGCATCCTACGTCAAGGTCGAAGAGCAGTACTATACACTATCGCAGAGTAACCAGTGAGCTGCCTGTTCGTGTGCTAGGTGGGCGTGCAGCAATCACCTTCATACTGACATACATCCATCTACTTGCCTTGCATTGCACAGGATAGCGACTATCAGCATGGATCCTTTCGCTCCTCAACGTAGCTACGGCCGACGACCTTCTTCAAGTCAAGATCGTCAAGATCCCAGATCCGTCCCTGGTCATCCGCTGTATGCCCCTGCAACAGGTGGTCTTCCTCCCCATGCACCCTTTGGCTCAAGTCGAGGCTCTTCATTCGGTTCTTCATCAGGAGGGATGCACAGACTCCCATCCCCCAATGATGCTCTTAGAGGCCCGGATCGCTTTGAGCATTCGCTTGATCTACCACCTCTTCAGACTATTCCAAGAAGCACCAGCCCCATACTCGGCAGACCTAGTGAGTGATTCTTTCTTCATACTCGCCTGCCTTCCTCGTCCCATGCACCTGCATCCTGCAGCCGTCCTCGAGTGGTACAACCTGCGCGCCGGTCGCATGCTTCATGGTGCATGACTGTCTGACACGAAGGCTAATCGAATGTTATGAGGCAAGTGTAGTACAATACTAATACAATTATACCCTTTACCCTCCTACCTGCTTCACCCATTCCGCTGTTGCAGGCAACCGTAGGGGCTATTCGGGTACGTCCTGACATAGCGGCGCCTTGAGTAGTGATGTGCTAAATCTGATTTACTGTGTCCACTGTCTTACTCGCCTATAGATCTTCCTCCTCTCGGAAGCCTCGACTCTAATGGATTCGGCAGCACCAGTCTCGGTCCTGGTGGCGGTCGATATGGGAGCTCCACTGCAGATGCATTGAGCGATTCCTTTGCAATGCCTCCTCCCAGACCTTCGTTGAGACGAAGAAGCTCCCGCTCTGGCAGTCTCAGTATGACCACAGACCAGCCTAAGCAGCTCGACCCGCTTCCATCCTTTCCGGAATTCCCCAATTTCCCTGCTTCCGGTCAGCTTGGTGGCAACTTCGGCAGTAACTTCCCTTCTGCACCTGGAGATCCCTTCACCTCGACGGCTGAAGAAGGAGGGGATCACACTTCGCGAAACTTGCGCAAGTTCTCAAAGCGCGCTACATTTTCTCAAGCTCAATTGAACATCATGGAAGACCTTTGGGCTCGCACCGAATATCCTTCAAATGAGCAGATTGAGGCGTGCGCCTCAGCGACCGGATTGGTGAGCTGCATTCGCCGTTCTATCCTGTACATACGGGGACTGATATATTGGGCCGACTTTGCGCTGCTGTACAATATAGCTCGCGAAGCAAGTCAGAACATGGTACGTTTCAAGAGATTGCAGGGAATATCGACTCCTACGACCTGTAGCTGACTCGCCAAACCTCTCTCCCGCACAGGTTTGGTAATACTAGACAAGCACGTCTTGCCGGCACGCGCAGGGAGGCTCGACATGCTCCTATCCCAGGACAGCCTGGCACAGGTACAGCCAACCGCCGAGGCCGAGGCGACACTACATCCATGTATCGTTCAGTAGGATCAGGATCAGGTCCATCCCCTTTGGGATTTTCTGGCAGCTTTCCACCTCTGGGTCCTCTGGATACAAGCAGTGGCTTTCCATCGATGTCCTCCTCGATTGGAGGAGATTATAGTTTCCCTTCCAGCGCTGCTTTAGGTCCATTGCCCAGTATAGCTAGTTACTACGAGCCCAAGTCATCCAGCATCCGGTCCTCTGGTGGCCAAGGGTCATTGTTCCCTCCTCTAGATCCCCTTCCGGTAAGCTTAGGTGGAACAGGAGGATTGTTACCTGGCTTTGGACCATCTTCCTCCTCTGGCCTTGGTGGAGGAACAGGTGGTAGCAGTCGCTCCCAAAGAAGATCTACTACCTCGTGAGTATATTACTCAGTCCTTTTATCAGGTACTGGATCGTTGCTTAACCTCTTGCCTTGTTTCAGCTATCCTACGATGAACTACGATCACGGCTTGCCTCCACCTTCGAAGCGATATTGAGGAGCTAGGTACGTCTTTTGAGCATGACCCTCCATGCGGCGACGTTTCTGAAGATCTATGGCTAATTTTATGCACACTCACCGTTAGCTAGCTCTTGCCTACTTCTTTCGCCAACCTGCACAAGCTCGCGATTTGTTTCCAACACGTCTGTCAATGATCCTTTTGAAGACTGCATGCTCACGACATAAGGCCATAATTAATATTCGCCGCCCAAGAATCGAGGACTTCGCAGGATACCATACCTAGGTGATACCGCATACAAGTCACGACGAGCCATTGTTTGTAACTTCGTCCCCCTTCGTTAATACCTACGTCTCAATGCTTAACCGTACTGGATGCGGAAGAATTCTTGACAAGCGAGTGTGGATGGTACCTCTAGAATGACATATACCCCTGCTCATGAGCTACATAATGATCTATTACTATACAATAAACGTTACAATCTGTTCGCAGCGTATGCACTTCGAAGGTGCCCGGCAGTCTGAGAGTCGCTGTTTGCCTTGCTATTTCGCGAGCCAGACATGGTCGTGTCTATGCATAGCAAGAAGCTGTACTGCTTTTACAATCAATCGTGCGACGCTTTTAATACGAGAATGCTGACAGGATTTCGAGTAGCCAGCTTGCACGTGCGACACTTTGATCACGAAAGCTGAACGATGACAACCCCAGGCAAGGCGTGCTGTTGAGCTGTAGTCAACCGCAATACAAGTACGACATGGCCGTCTCACGAGCGTAGAAGAGTGTACACCTCCATACTCCGGCTTACGGCATTGTGAGAAGCGCGACGACTGGCCGTCAGAACAGAGCAGAGTTGTGGACAGTGATGCGATGCGACCGGTGCAGCAGACTGTTCTCACAAAGCATCGCAAGCCGCCGGACAAAGCAGGCCACGAGAAGGAGCATGATAAATGCGATTTGATGAGCGTGGAGAAACCCGCTTTGAAGCTCTCAAGTCATCCAGAAGAGTATAGATCAATACTGGGGTGGTCGAGACCAGCAGTCAGCAGGACTACAGTCAGCAAGACTACTAATACAAGGCGCGCCGTTGCAGTTGCATCTGAATGCGAGAAGAGTGTAGATACACCCTTGATAACCTCAATGCAGAATGGATCAGACCGCGACTCTCGACGGGACAAGAATCGCGACCCTGGTCATGTGAATGGCAGTACTCATGGCATGGACGAGCAAAGACCAGCCGAAGAAGCTAAACACAGCTTGCGTCTAGATGCAGAGCCTCACAAGTCACCAATTCCAGGTATATCTATCGACAAACCGTTACCTCCCTCTCCAGCGCGTTCGCTGTCACCCGACAGCTCGCGATCACCATATGCTCCGGATAGCGATAGCCATGCAGACGACAAGAATAGCAGCCATGAACGCACAATTCCCACACTGCTCATGACTTCGCCCTCTGTCCGACGCATAAAGAGCTATGGCGACCTCCTGTCTTCTTCAACCAAACAGCCTCGACTTCCAGCTGTAGAGAGACGGGCATCACATGTTGATCTTCGAAGCCAGAACGAGGACGACTCTAGATTCCACGGTCAGGAAAGGGCTTCAGAGCAGCTATTATTGGGTGAACAGGGGCTTACAGACCATGCGACGCCTTCGAATGCTTCACTCCTTTCGCCAACTGCAACACACACGCCACCTTCCGATGGCCTGTCTAGAGGTGGATTTCTCAAGAAGCGAGCTTCTAGTCTCGGTTTGGGACGAAGAGCGTCATCTAATTCGCTTGCAACCATCAAGGCCCCTGACCAGGATGCAGCTCATCCTGAAACAGCAATACAAGCTAGAAATGTGTCCAGTGCAACTGCGCCTCCTTCAACAAGACCTTACGACACGGATGCATCGAGAAAGCGGAAACCATCTATGTTTGGCGGCCTTTTCAGCGGTCTTTGGAGGGCAAAATCAAAGGACACTATAGTTGATGCAAGCGCCAATACTTCCTCTGCCGAGCTTCTGCTCAGCCCACCCGATGATCCTCCTACCCACTCGATGCAAAGTCTGCAGGACACGCTTCTTCAGCCGCGAGCCTCCTCATGTGCATCAACGGACGCATCCATCGTTGACCACGGCCCAAAGACCGCACTTTCAGTGACATCAACGGACTCCGATGACCACGTCCCGGTTCGAACAGGGTCATCTTCCGACCGTCAGGCATGTTCTACAAGTCAGCCTAGAAGATACTCTATAATGCACAGCTTCTTTCGTTCCGTGCCTAGCAGTAAGTCAGCAAGCGACAGCGAAAGGTCAAGCTCGCTCCGGCCAACTTCTCCCGCGTTGCACTCTCTAGACCTCCACGTCGAGCCAGATGCGTTGCCCTGCCAACCTATGGACATCCCTCATTCCACTTTGCCTCAGCTTCCAAGTATCAGTCGAGATCTGGGCGAAATATCTTTCGGCTCTTTGTTTGACGGTGGGGATCGACGTAGCAGAGGACGAAGTCGCGCTTCCACACGAGGCAGCCTCAGTTCTCTATTTTCCACACCACCACAAACACGGTCTATTTCTCCGCATCAAGATCCTACGGTTTCAGGCTCGCCGAAGATTGGAAGTCCTCGGTCACGCTCTAACAGCCAGCTACAGCAATCGGTCACAGCGTCCGATTTAGCGTCGGGTATCGGGAGCCAAATACACTCCCGAGAAGCCGAAGAAGAAAATGTTTCCGATACTTTGACAGGTGTGGAGAAGGATAGCGACCCCGTTCACTGTAGTCGAGAGCCACCTAAGTCTCCAATTGTCAATGGCATTATTGCAGAAGAGAGAAAGCGGACCAGACTGTTCCGGTCTAATTCAGCTTCTTCTATATCGACTACGTCTTGGAATAGCCCCCCTGAACCATCAAAGCTTGAAAGTAAGATCAATAGGCCCATCTTCATCCGTGCTCGGAGCTCGAGCACAATCTCCTCCTCCAGTAAAGCCACAAGAACGTTGTCACCCCTCTTCGAGGGTGCCGTTCCAGCCGACGGCCTATCAAGTCAGCAACGGAGCCCAGCGATCCTGGTCACCAGCGACCAACATTCGAGTCCTTACTTTGAGAATGTCAATTATCCCGCCTGTCGCTATGCCGGGGACTCTCCAACAGGTTCGAGCTTCGACACTCTCAGCCGTGCATCAAGGTCATCATCTGTCTCGACAGGAGTCGCCTCACCCGCTCTTCTTCAAGATGGACTGTTTACAACATCGCAGTCGGCCATCAGCGCCGATGCCAATCTCGCTGCTGCAATGTCCGATTTTATCCTCGCACCGTCTACTGCCCTTGACGTGCGCACGTCGGCAGAATCACAGAGCAGTAGCTTCTCTCATGCCAGCTCCCTTTTGTCCTCTTCTCCAGCTACATCAAATGGTGTTGGGCAGAACAGCCGGGCATCTTCAATAATAAATAAAACCCTACGCAGACGAGCCAACACCATGGGCCCAATATTGGCAACCTCGGCTCCGCATGAAAACACCGACCTGCCCGAAGTAAACTTCAAAGGGCCGGGTTCTTTCGACACTGCCGAACTACTGAATCGACCAGGCCGTAGTGGGTCGTCTTCACGCCTGTCTTCTTTCTTTGGTTCTCCAGCTTCCACCCTTTCGACTTCCCCCACCGAAAGCAGCGGCCTTTGGCTTGCGCCACGAGACACGACGAAGACCTCGAATGCAGGGAATCGGAGTGTACATGTGCCCAGATCAATCGCACGGAGACTATCATCGTCACTGCTCACGTCGACCAAAGCCACCGTTGAAGATCCTTGCTCAAATGCTTCTTCACCTCTCTTGTCTGCGAGGATCATTACGCCAGATTCTGCCGGGCTTGGCCATGGGCAGAGCGACCTCGATGCACCTAATGATGTCGCCGGATATACAGGAACACCTAGTAGCTCTAATCGAAGTCGCTCCAACTCAGCTGTCGCCACCGACCTTCGTGTACATGACATGCCTGGTGACACGCCATCAATATTTCTGACCAGGGTGAAACTAATAGCTGGTCCGCAAGACATAGCGCGCCTTCTTTCTGAAAAGTACGTTTCATCCTTCCGCCTGCTGAGCTCAGTCAGCTGATAAACTTCTGTAATTCAGATCGGATCCCTTGCACGGTGCCGCTCTGCGTCTATATCTAGAGGAATTTGACTTTGTCAACGATGCCATAGACATCGCGATTCGGAAGTTACTTCTGGGATTACACCTACCACAAGAAACGCAGCAAATTGATCGGGTGATGCAGGCTTTTGCGGAACGTTATAACTCCTGTAATCCTGCCTTGTTCACTTCGCCCGATCAGCCGTATATACTGGCTTTCAGCATAATTATGCTGCATACAGATGCATTCAACAGATCAAACAAGAAGAAGATGACGCGTGCGGATTATGTCAAGAACACGAAAATAGACGGGATATCGACCATCCTTCTAGAGGTGGGTGGTAGGATAGTTCAGGGAAAAACTGAAGCTCATACGTACATCTTGTTTTGCAGTACATATACGACAACACCACCTACGCTCCTTTCATATATGCTGACGACAGGGCAGACCCGTTGGGTAACAAGCGATCCGGGGATACGCACACCTCGAACACTGCTGTAGGCAATCCTGGGGTCAAAGAGCGGAACAAACTCGAGGTCTACAGGAATATAGCTGGAGACCAATTCTCGAGGTTCCGAGTGGATATGGGCCTTCTTGTCCCTATCAAAAGTAGGTCCCCATCTACTTGTGTGGGTCCAGAAACTTACGTGCTCTCTCAGATCCCTTTTCATACACCGGAACGGTGGCATTCTTTGATTGTTCAATGTTGCGCAATGCTTTCATATTCGCACATACAATCGCAGTCCCGCATATCGGGCGAGATGTGCATCAGCTTCCTCTAGCCACGTCTAGCCCCGGAAATGTCTTACGAGTCGTCCGAGTTGGGGTACTAGAACGCAAGGATGATATTTCGTCCGCTGGGAAGAAAGCAACAAGTCGAAAGTGGAAAAGCTGGGGAGTACTCTTGTTGGAAGGACAGTTGGTCTTCTTCGTGAGTTCCTTTCCAAATCTAACTTGCCTCTGGCATCGTCCGTGTACTGAGGCGTCTTTGGTAGCGGGACCCAAGTATTGCGCTGGACCTGCAAGCACGTATCCTCGAGATAGCTGGAGAGGCGCTTCCCCAGTCTGCCGACCAGTCTGTACACCTCTCATGGCAATCAGACTTTAAGCCCGATGAGATCGTTTCTCTCGATAACGTTGTGGTCTTATATGATTTCACCTACACGCGCTACACCCATGTTTTCAGATGCCTGCAGCCAGATGGCAGGCAGGTGCTTTTGCGTGCTTCAAGCGACACAGACCTTAATCTCTGGATGAGCACTGTGAACTATGCCGCTACCTTCCGCACAGTCGGCATCCGGCTCCTCGCACCGTCAGACGAGCCTTATTCTAGTGATATCCGAGATCAATTGCCAGAACCGAAGGCCAGGACATTGTCACAAACGAAGCTCTCAACAGCGACAAATGTGTCTGCAGAGTCTATTCCGGCATCTGACACAACATCTGTACCCCAAGACACCGAAGCGGACGCTCTCGAGAACCAAATGCGAGACTTGTTTTTTCCCCGGACGGTAACATCCGATCTTAAACCCTCGAGGAGAACGCCCGCTTCCAGTAATTGGCATGCTACAAGAGGAGATATAGAACGCGTGAGTCCAAAGTTCCGAGAAGTATCCCTTACAAGTGCCTGACCTATTCACTTGTAGTCGAAGATCATGGACCTCGAAAGTAGCATTAGGGAAGAACAGACCGAGCTAGCTTCAGACATCAGGCTTGTACGCAATATCGCAATCCTGACCCCATTCAACGGAGCGACCAGACAGCGCTTGCAGCAGACGGCCCAAACTGTTGCTCGACGGATTGGCAAAACTCGGCAAAACATAGCCAAAATCATTTGTTATAGGGAGTGCCTGTGCCGTGATCTCTTGGCAACAGAGAGAGAGGCACACCGACAGAAATTTCACCAGTCTACATCATCTTCTCATAGCAATCTCCGGCTAAGGCAATCCCAGCATGCTTGGCACGAAACAGGAGTGTCTGGCCAGGGTTCTGCTGCAACTAGCGCGAAAACAGATGACCTAGCCGAGAGTACCCAGATGGCAAAGTCGGCATCACAAGACGAAATTTCAAGCTTGGTGCGATCGACTAGCCTTCTAAAACGCAGTTTGACTGCAGACATGCAGCCCCAAGAAGGATTCGCTTCTTTCAGCCTATACCTACGAGAAACAGATAGAGCCGAGGGGCTCCAGTACAACAAGGGTAAACCCGATGCAGGAGCGAGTGGCAGTACCGGTATGCCAACAGCCTTTTCCGCCAAGTATGGAGCGTCACCGACTCTAGGCTCTGGCACATTCGAAACTGTCAAAGAAGATGGTGAACCTTCACCGATGGAAGCTACTTATACAAGCTAGGCTGTAAAGCGTTGGCCACTCTTTTTGTCCTTTCCGTCGATATGTACTTTGCAGCATGTAGCCATTATTGATCCAACGCAGAAATCAAGGAGAAGTCTGTGTATCATATCTCGGTAGAAGTTGGCCTGTACAGCAGTTGTAGGCCTGTAATACTCGATAGCTGACTCGGGTTATTTGCGGGTGTTTTCCCTAGGATTGTTGAGTTCTGTATGCGCGCCGGTCTGCCCCTCACTCTGTTGCTGAGAGAAGCAGGAGGTCAGTCACGCTGAAGCAGAAGAGTTAGTTGCGACCGGGCATGCACTCACATGCATTCAACGTTCCTACGTTTCGTCGCCTTTGCCTCCAGCCATGGCTATTGACGCTACCTTCTGAAATGCCGGCGAACGTAGCTCCAGGCCAAGCTCTCGCATCTCTTGCAATACTTCTCGCGCTATACCATATCGTTTCTTATCGACCAGACCGGTAATTAAAGCTTGCCACGTGCGCATCGACACATTTTGACGAAGCGTAACGCTTGCATCGAAGTCATTAGATCCTAGATCCTCCAGATCGCCGGTCAGACCTCTACGGTTCTTCAGTTGGCGATATTCCCCAAAGTAGTACAACGCCTTGGAAACGTTATCTTTGGCTAGATAAGCTGCCATGAGAGAGTTGTATGTTATTCTATTTGGAGGTATGCCCAGTTCGAGCATCTCGTCGTGCAAGGATTCGCCTGTCTCGAGATGTTCTGAAGTCCCATAGATGACCGAATAGCGGCAGAAAGCTTGTATGAGAGCACTGTAGGTGACTTCGGTGGGGCGGCTTCGTGAATCGCCACTTGCTTGCATTTGACGAAGGAGCTCCAATGCGGTGCTAAGACGACTGCCGTCGCCGGTCTTGATGGCGTGCTTGACCAGGTGATTTATCATGGCGCCGTACGTGGCGGTATTAGCCTTAACATCCAGACTCTCCATTATCTGCTGCACTTTGCCGACAGCATCCGGTCGCCCTGCGAGTAGTAGAGCATCGAGTAACATGGAAAGCGTGTAGGTATCCGGCTCCAGATCATGTCGGGACAAGGTTTCGAGGGTGGCCGTCACACCTTTCAGGTCAAAGGTGGTTCTGCGAGAATAGTGACGCAGCAGTATATTGATAGTATAGATATCCACAGGTGTTCCTTCGTCTTGCATCCGTTGTAAGACTTCCAGCGCGAGTTCGGGTGAGTTATTATTCCATAACAAGCCACTAATGAGGTTGTTGTACACCCTCGTCGTAATGATATCCCTCTGGCGCCCGCTTTGTGCCGCAGTTAGCATATCACTAACTGCTTCTCTACCGGCCTCTATTTCGTTCGAGCGGAAGTACGCCGTAACTAATATGGAGCGAGCCGCCGTATCTGGCTTGGCGTCCGCCGTTTTTTCCATTTCCGCAAACACAGCTTCAGCCGCACTCAGGTCCTGACGATGGAGATGACTGTGCAAGAGAGCGGTCCACATTATGATGTTTGGCTTAAGTTGCAGAGATTCGACGAAATTCCAAACGGATTCGGCCTCAGCGAGAAGGTCCATATGCATGAATGTGCGAATAAATTCGGCTGCGATATTCGGCGTAAATTTAACTGGCAGTTGCGGACGTTGCTTCCACATCCCACGTCCCTGTAGGACAGTGTCCTGGAGAGCATGACTATCGGTTTCTTGACCAGCAATGGCTGCTTTGTCGGGCACTGGGGTGCTCTCGGATATGATTACTTGACTTGGTGTTGGTGCAGACCAATCTATCACTAACCAGTCGTCACCGTTTCCCAACTGGGACCGTTGAAGACCTTTTTGAAGGCTGTTCCAGGTGGTAATAGCAGCTGTTTGATGCATACGTTCACGCCAAGTAGAGCATGCCATGCGAATGCTCTGATCCCCAACGCGTGCCCAAATCCTGATGAAAGGCATCTGATGCAACCAGTAAGCAAGCTCCTCCGCGTCGAGGTCGCTGGGTGCATGGTTTCCACTCCGTGACAGCGTCCTGCGTATGTACTCAGCGGCATAAGACGGCTTGTAGCCGGACGGGACCGCAATATCCTCGTAGAAGCTCTCGATAAATTCCTTTATCGATAAGGAGGACTTGTAGTATGCAATCAATGCGGAAGAGAACAAATTGCTTGGGATTTGAAGCAGAAAGAACGGATCTCCGCGTTTCTCTCCTAGGGAAGCTTCCTTTGCATGCTGTACGAAAGCGTTCC
Organism: Cystobasidium ongulense; assembly: GCA_022835595.1. NCBI lineage: Eukaryota > Fungi > Basidiomycota > Cystobasidiomycetes > Cystobasidiales > Cystobasidiaceae > Cystobasidium > Cystobasidium ongulense. Next base: position 19,306 of record BQUP01000001.1, read on the forward strand.
AGAAGTGGATAGCACGTTGTCGACCTTCGTCGGCGTCTTTGATTATTTCCGACCACATCCAGGTAGCCACAACCGAAGTGTGCTCATTCTGGAGCTCAATCTCGCGCAATGCAGCGGGAATGAGAAGCTGCTCAAGGACCATGTCCCAGTCTGCGACGATAGTTTCTTCGTCTTGTTTGCTCCAAAGGCGAACCAGATTCTCAACTGTCTCCATGTTCAATTTCGAATGTGTCCCATCTTTTGTGTAGAGAGTTGACCACCCTTCGTGGAAAGCGAGACACCAATCTCCCCTGTGAATGCCTTGCAGCAGTGTGTGGACAGCTTTATTGTGTTCTCGTCGATCACGCTCGCCAGCTCTAGCGGTTTCTTTGCCGCCGGCACTCAGAATGGGCAAGGCTTTGAAAGCTTCTTCAAATGCCTTATCTGGACTATATGGTGGCATTTGAATAGTCGAGAGCCTCTCAATAGCTTGTAGAGAATCTTTGTGTGAGCCAGGTGGAGGCGGACCTTGAGGCATCCTTGGACGGTGTGACCTGCGCCTAAGACTTCCTTGCCCATGCTTTCTCGAGGTGCCGTCCTGGCCAGATGTAGACTTGACTGCAGAAGATAGAGCTGGTTTGCCTGTGCTGATGCCATCTCCAGCTTCATCGCCATGAACATGCGAGATTGAAAATTGTCGTGACTGCCAGCTGCGTGATCGGGTGGTTGCTGCAGCCTGTGCATCAAGGTGAGCTGCAGTGCTCGAGCTGCCTTGCTGGCAGAGTAAGCTTCGCAGATTGCAGTTGATGTGCCTGCTGCATGTCGAGCGAGCGAGGTGGTGCATTAGAGTGGTTGGACGGGAGGAGGTAGAAGAGCAATGCAGGACAAGGGCGCAGAGCATCAAGCGCAATTCTGAGCGATACATGCGCATGCAATCTGCATTCACCATGGAAGACTATATGAATTTCAGGTGTATTCAAGTTCAAGTAGCTAAACTACACGGTATAGGGATGTGGACAGCTTAATCAAAGAGCTTGATCAATCCATCCCAACTTCCGGTCACCAACTTAGACTAGGAAGCAAACAGCAAAGGGTCAGTATACGTCGCCTAGCACGTGCATGCATGTCGCTTACGCTCTCGTGGGGCAGCCATGCATGTGAAATGACAGCTTTCGAGTGCGCTTTTAGACGCTTGACAAGTCTGCAAGTCTTGAAATCCCAGAAAACGATATCTCCCTGACCATCACCTGAGCTGACGAACTTGCCATCTGGGGAGAAGCCAACTTCGCAAGCATATCCGGCAACATTGTGACCAGCGAATCGCTTTTTCCTGTTTTGCTTGAGATCAGGAGACGAGAAGAGAAGGATCTGATTGTCGAGTGACTGCATTCCAAGCCACTTTTTATTCGGGTGCACTGTGACAGCTGGCAAGCTGTGCATATATGGCTCTGCAATATATTTGACGACTACGGGAATGTCGAAGTCCCAGGCGCGAATTGACTTGTCATCGGACGTTGTGACGAATCGACGTCCTTCATCGACAAAGTTAATAGTGCTGATTTGGAAAGAAGAAGACTGTCAGTCTCTAGACATCTTTAGATGAGAATGAACTGGACCTACTTGACCGGACCAAGGTGCTGATCATATTCCTGTGTAACCTCGCCTGACCGGATGTCGTACTGTATGATCTTTTTGTCCGACATACCAGCTAGGAAGATATGTTGCTTGTCTGGATCCGGGTTGAATTTCACGCAATAAGGGATCTTCCCATTTGTGAAAGCCTGTACACATTGGCCAGTCTCGGCGTCCCATAATTTGGTATAACGATCGTAACTTGCGCTGAGGAATTGCGATCCACTGTTGTTGAAGGTAATGTCGCGGACAGCTTGTCCATGCCCCATAAACGTGCGCAAGCATTTCCCTTCATGATAGACATCCCAGAGCTTGACACGGGTGTCCATACTCGAACTGAGAAGCAGGTGTCCAGATTCGGGGAACAGTCGAACAGCGGTAACACCTTTGGTGTGCCCTGACCAGGTGTGGATGCAGGTCTTGGGTATATAGCACTCTTGCGAACCGGATTCTCCTGTCAGGTTGACATCGACGTCGCGTGGAATATGCATATATGTGCGGCCTTGATAGTCGTGCATGCTCTTGCCATGGAAGACCGATTTCTCTTCTCCGAACCCGACCTCCTTCTTGCTCTTGTCGACTGGAACTGCACCACGCCGCCGTTCAACAATCTCGTATTCCTCCTCGGCTGGAACAAGCGTCTTGGTAGCTTCGTCTTTCCAGCCAGCCCAAGGGCCCATATAGGCTTTCTCTCGGCCCGTCTCCTCGTCACTTGATGGTCCTTCACCTTTCTCCTCTTCATCATCGTTGAATACGCCCAGCTTGCCTTTAGTCTTTCTCTTGCGCTTTGTAGCTTTGATTTCTTGCTTTGCTGGTCGATACTCCTGCAAGCTTTGTCCGTTCATGGCAGCTGCAGCATTCGCATCGCCGACGAAGCCATTTGAACTTCCTCCTAGCATCGAAGGGTCTCGCGCATAATTGAGCACGTTGTATGACATTTGTTGGTTTTTAAAGTCGACGTTTGACATAGCTTGTTGCTCTACGTGTCCTGTAAGGGTGTTGTAGCTTCTGCCTAGTCCTGCTCCGCTGGAGCCTCCCAGCTGACCCATCACATTCGCTGGCCCTTCGACTGGCCGTGTCATATCTTCATACGACAGATTGATGTTCATAAGCGTGTCTGTTGGGCGTGTAATGAGCGAAGTCGACGGCTTCGACAAGTCCTATGTAGTGAGAATTTCAGAATACAAGGTGAGCGTCGAACGATAGCGGTAGGCGGGAGACTGTTATCTCAAGACATGGAGCATACCTCTGTGAGCACGTCTGGATTTGTTACCAGCGCCATGCGTGCGCTTGGTGCTCCTTCAGCTATCCGGCCTTTTGCAGCAGATGCTTTGCTGTCCTTGGATGCGGCTTTGCCCTTGCTAGAGCTGGTGAAGCTCGACAAGCCGAAGGCGTCCTTTGCGACAGCTTCCTCGATGGCAGCGTCATCGTCGTGGTCACTACCGTGTGATGAAGCCATCCCAGCCTCTGTGTTGTTACTGGCTGCTGTGAGTGCGCTTCCAAGCTGCAGCGTCCGATGAACACCAGCTGAAAAGCAGCCTCTTTCTGAGCTGGAAAGAATGTTCGTAGCGTTTGTCTCTGACCACAACCGCGCCTGACAAGCTTGCAATACATGTACGAATCATGCATGGCAGCTAAGAATACACTGCGGAATATCATGGCGGGGTCTTGCCCTGCGGCCTCATTGCGGTGCTTCCCTTGACATTGGATTTATCCCATGAATGCCTGTTTGGACATCCCTTCAACCTCTTTACCCAGCCAAGTCAAGCCAAAGTCATACGGCAGTGCAATGGACACATGCAATGGAATGATGCTTCTTTCTATACTGCCTTCCAGCACCGGCGCAACATGCCTTCGAGTTCTTTGCGTTTCCTCCTAGTCCTAAGTTTGACTGCCCTTATTCTGTTTCTCAAGAGTCTGTCACCATGGTCAGCCAAGCCTCAAGAATATCTGATATGGCAGTACTACCGCTCTATTGAACCAAACTGGCGAAAATTCCCACCTGCTTCCGCAGCTACCATGAGTTCAGCAGACGAGCTACAAATGCCATCTTGGTACGGCAACTCGACCTTGGTCGGCCCTTCCCCATACGATTTCGCACCGAGGCCCCTTCAGCCAAGCGAGCGAAAGACGCGTATTCTCTTCCTCCTTGATTTCCCAGACTATCTCACCCGGATGAATTCGCATTCTTACGAGATGTATGTCAAACGGCGGATCCTACCATGTCGATTGCTGATAGATGACCATACACTTTCAGAGTGGATGCGGCAATGGCACACCCACGCTTGCAAGTAGACGTCTGGGGAGAGGGATGGGCAGGATGGGATAATACCCTCTCGATTTCGGCCAACATAGCGAAGCGACGGCTTCGTGGAAACCCAGCACCGCTTGGTTGTGGATACTAGTAAGCGGATACCTGGAATTCAACAACGGGATCTCCACTGAAACACCTCCCAGTGACCTGTACTGGACCGCCTCGAATTATCCCGCTATCTCCGATAAGCTGCTGGACCATGCTGGCTGTGGCACGGTACACTATCACCAGCTTGGCGATTGTCACAACGACGAGTGTATTGATATAATATTCACGAAGACAGGCAACGTACGGGAGACAACACCTTGTAGCATCTCTGACTAATGTGAACAACCTTGATAAATCTGTAGATTACGGCTGGCAAATACGCCTTCGAGCTGTTCGACATGTTGTCACACACACGCTTAGCCGAGCGACATCCGAACACTGCGATGCAAGTGAGTGCAAATTTGCCAGAATTAGGGAACAAAACTCACCGCCAGATCGACCTCGACCTCGACGTTGATGTCACATCACAGCTTTACACACACTCGCCGGACGCCGCAAATCCTTGGGACTACTTTCCTCTACCGAAGTGGTCGCAGAAATCGCATGGAGCAGTAATGTTCGGTGCATGGTATAATTTATACACGATCAGGTATGTACAAAAAATTTACGCTACACTGTGCAGAAAGTCTTAGTGTGAATTATTTGCAGGCCCACTGTAGGCAGAGCAGTCAAAGCCAAGCGCACTTTCATCACTCTCTTTTCCCATCCTGGTTTCAACCTCGCTCCACCTCGCAAGGCAAAGAGACTACATACATACACGCCCGGGCACGTCTCATATGCTAGACAGAGAGCGAAACGCAGCCAATTTGCAGAAGGCATGAGAAATGCACAAATCTGCATCTTCGATTCTAGCATGGAGAAAAAAGCTATTCGCAAGTACGCTCAAGCGTTCTTGAGTGGTTGTGTAGTAGCGGCAGACCGTACGCCAGGCCAGTCTTCATCGTTTGGTGGCGAAGCTAAGGCACTTTGTGCGTTCACTATTGACAGTACCGACCGAGCAAGAGGAGGCTTTCAGGGACTTTATGATCGTTATCAGACCTGCGGCTTCCATACATGAGATCAACACCATTATATATCAAGCATTACAGGATCCCCAAGAGCTACAGAGGAAAGCCCTCGCTGGATTTACCTATGCTAGGGAGTTCTTGACCAATACGAGAAAGATCGACAGAGTTGTACAGGATGTACACGCGTACAAGGCGGTGAGTGATACTGTTCGTCTCCCAATGTACGGTCACTCTAGCTAAACGGATCTTCCTGAACTTGGAAGGGCCGGCGGGGATACAGCGTAAGATTATGTCCTACTCTTGCAACCCATCGAGTCTGGTACTGAGGATGTATCCTTCTGCAGCTTTCACATCCACTGTCCCTGCGATGCCGCACATACTGGAAGTTTTCGGTGCCGTGGTGTACCTGAGCGGTGTCTCAATATCCAACCCGAGCATTCGGTGAGCATTTGTAGATCTCAGAAGAAATCATCTGGCTGAGAAGCTTTCTTCTGATTGTATTTGTGAATATCGTGGCATAAAGCTACCGATCGCCAGATGAGCGCAATAAGAATGATAGTGGCTGAAGCAATGAACAGCTGCACGCCTATGCCATTGATGTAGAAAGGGGATATGTCAGGAAATCGCTCAGATGAAGACGCAAGCGCAGCCGAGACAGAAACTTACCTCTGCGAGGTTGCTCGAAAGATAAGGCGAACACTTTGAGGGCGAATTTTGGGCTAAAATAGATGCCGTATCCAAGCCAAGTAGAGAGTACCAAAGTGGAACATGCAAAAATGATGTATAGGGCCAGTGCTATTCTTACGAGCCAGCTATCGGACAACTTCTGCGTATTTGTACCGGCCGTGGCCTTTCGATGATGTGCACGAGCGATACTAAAGGTGTAGACAGCGCTTCCACCAAGGTAGCAGCCGGCTACAATCAGAATAGCCCAACTCATGTATTTGCGTGTTTTCTCTAGCTCTGCAATTGACGACAATCGAGAGCATCAGCAAATGAAAGAGGTGCCTTCGCTGGAATTACAACGATGGCTTACTAGAAAGGAGTTGCCGCATTTGGGCTTTGTCTCCTTTGACAACGAGCTGTTTGCTCTGGGGTCGAGCAGAATCGAGTAACGAACTGAGGTGAGCTGGAGGGCCCGGTGATGGGGGGTATGGTATGGAAAACAAAAACTCACCCACGTCAACACACGTCCTTTGGGTCGGTGGAGGGTAGCGAACTCCTCCGAGTGTGCCCACCAAAGACAGCTGCCAGCGGCGATTTCCAGAGCGCACAGAAAGCCCAACTGAGCAAAGTGCGTACAAAAGCCACGACTATAATTACTTCCAGCGTTCGTGGCCGTTGCCATTCAGCGTCTTGTAAGCGGAAGGCCACTGTCACGATGGCCAAAATTGAGTGTCTGAACACGATACTACCGAAAAGGATCAGTTTTGAGTTTTGGTTGTATGGCCTGTCGGGTTCTACAGAATATGAAAGAGTCTGCGAGCGTCCGAGGTCGGTGACAAGACTAGCATCAGGTTATGCAGACTTCAAGTACGGTAAGCTAATCGCGCGCTGGCTGAGTCGTCTGGGAGAGCAGGTCTTGCACAAGCTCGTGGGCTCTGCAGGAACAGCCCTCGCAGTAAGTCAGGCTATGCCGAACTCGCTTCCAAGCCGTCCACCTCGTGTCAGGCTCTTCCAGCGTTCATCCAGCCTGTTTCCTGGCGGAGACACGTCTTTCGGCCCGTGGTGTCAGGCCTAGCGAGCGCCAGACCTTCGTATGATGATAACCTAAGCCGGAGTTGCAGCCTTGTTCCTCCTGCGCGGATGATCGGGAATTATATATTGCTCAAGACTCCGAGTCGCAAGATATCAAAGAGAGATTCAGTATGTCAGTAGTGACAGATGTAACCCTGCTCTACTCCTTCCTCCGTCAAGCTCGCCCTCCCATAGCTCGCGTGTATGGCATCGCTCTGCTCTGACCGTTCTCGCAAGACCTCCCTACGCAACAAACACGAATGCAGCTGGGTCTGATCTGCCATGGGATGGTGGGGCCGATGTCGAAGACGCTGGACGACTACAAGAGCTAGCGATACTTGGCTGGCTCGAGATACTATGAAGACCACCTTGGTCAGACGTTGGCTTATCGAAGCTGACCGTCGCAGCCGCGTCCATCTCGTGTTTCTCATTTACTCTTCTCATCTCCTATCGCTCCCCAGACGCACTAAGAACAATGACCCTCGCAGATCCGTGATTGAGTACGGTAGGGAACCAGGACAACATGTGCCAATGTGCGACGATGGGTTTGCGAGCTGCTGTCCGCTTGGAGCAGGGTCTTTGAGCTACCTGCCTTGCAGAGCGCCCCGACAAAGACCGGTACCAACAGTCAGGCTGAAATGACAAGTGATAATGCCTCCGATGTAAACACGCCGCACAAACAGATTTTGGGACTCCCCGTCGTCCTCTGGTACTCATCAGCTGTTTCAACCCTTGTTGGAATTGGCATTATTGGCGATCCAATACCACCCCGCGGCCCTGCAGATCCAACCCTATCAAGTCATTAAGGTTCCACTGACACAATCAACACGCCTCGACAGTCCTTGCCTGCCAAGTCGCCAACAATCGTGAGTCCCAAGAAAGTTGCCGCCGTGATCGCTGGATTTCTCCACTCACCCCTGCGGCATGTTTTTCGTCTTCATCATTATCACGAGACCTGTACAGTATGCACGGGCAATCTTGAAGTGGCAAGACTAAGTTAATGGGTTGACTAGTAGTGAGGCAATGGTATGTCTTTCAAAGTTTGGACGCGTCAATCCTACCTCACCTCCCCCTAATATCCTGCCTCAAGGCTTGACGAGAATGCCAGAAAGATGTTCATCTGACACCGACAGACACATCAATTTTACTGCTCATAGATTCCACAGAGATGCGGTCAAATAATTGCGTGCCATGGCAGTCCAACCTTAAGAAGTGCTAAGCTAGGGGATGAAAGTTTGCTTCTCCCGTGTTTACCACATCTCAGTGGCTTGTAGTTGGGCTCTAGCAATAACAATGTCAAGACCTCCAGCCTTCTGATGGGTATAAAAGCTGACCTCCAGCTCACTCCTCTTCTCTCTTTTCATCTCATCAGTCGCACAGTCAAGCAGCCTCACAGACCACACTCTTTTACACCACACTCATTTATCACGCTCTTTTTATCAAAGCCTTCCCACTTCCACACAGTCTCTACCGCCCTTTCAACATGCTATCCAAGACCTTCTTCTCAACTGTAGCTCTCGCTTTCGCCGCAGCAGCTCCTGCTGTTCGCGCTCAACTCGTCAACGTGCCACTGGGTGTCAGCCTCGATGTGGGTACACAAGCTACTTGCCCAGCCGACGCTCCTGAAGGTACCGATGTGGATGCCACTGTCCTGGCCGTTGTCACCCTCAACACTATCGTCGAGTAAGCTCTCGCGAACTACGCTCATATTACTGCATATTGACCCGCTCTGACCTCCCTGACAGAGCCGGTCTGGACTTATTCGGACTCGGCCTCGTTGGAGCCAACATCGATCTAGATATTGATGTATGCCTATGCATTGATGCTACCGTGGCTGTCCGTGAGTCACTCTTTCATTTGTGTGACCTGTGATTTCTGTGCTCGGCTGGCGGACGGTCTGATGAGTTCATTCTTTCGTGTTTTTCTTTTGCGACAACAGCCCTTATCGAACTTCCCGTCAACCTCGATGCTGTCGTCAACGAAGACGTCAGCAACCTTGTCGACGGACTCGACCTTGCTGTCAACATTCCCGGAGTCGGAACACTCGCAGATCTACTCGCCAACCCGTTGACCGATGTCACCGTAACAACTTCAGGCGACAGCGTCTCCCCGTGCACTTGCCCTGAAGGTGCTACCCCTATCTGCTCCAACGCAACATGCTCTTGCGACTGCGGACCTGGCTTCTTTTACAATCCTGTCACTCAAGTGTGCGTTCTTGCCCCATCTGGCCTCACCCGCACCAAGAGACGCCATACTGCTATCGATGCCCGCCAAGCCAAGCGCCAGGAAATTGAAGCTCGTCTAGCCAAGCTCGCCAAATAAGCGACATGCATCCCTCCTCCATTCCTAGATAGCCCATTGTGTCTTATACCTTTCGCCTCATTCTATTCTTCATAAGTCATTCCTTTTGTGATTACTCCTTGAGTGTCTGTGCTTGCGAGGCGAAAGCCGGTGCAAATGATCTTTCACCTTGTTATTTTTTGTTGCTATAGCGGTAGCTACTGTTTCGCAATGCAACTTTCTGGTGCTATAGTGAACCCGAGCGGTGCCTTCCCCACTTACCAAATGCAAAGGTATCGCTTTTTAAGACTCCAATGTATACCATCTGGTCAATCAATTTTCTTCTGACTACTCTTTGTGGAGATCATGGCATAAACCCATCAAACGCCCGACGAGGGGCGACAAGAATGACATCGGCTGGACAATGCACAGCTGATTACCTACAGATACACTACACGTCCGGAGGTCACTCAAATAACGATGCAGGTATAGCCGAGAAGAAACTTGCCTCTGAGAAATTGCTCGAGTCGAAGACAGGGCGAACGTTTTGACGGTAAATTCCGAGCGGTCAACAGATGCTGTAGCCGAGCCAAGCAGAAAAGCATTATAGGATTATAGCAGCACAGGTGCACAGGTGAAAATTCCGTGGCTTGCGGGCAATGGTATAGACAATTCGAACTTACCCACGTCAATATGCGTCCTTTTGGGCGATACAGTGTCGCAAAGTATTCGGAGTGCGCCCACCAAAGACATCTGCCTGTGGCGACTTCCATGGCGCACAGAATACCCAGTTGAGCGAGAAGTGTGCAAAATCACAACTATATCTATTGCCAGCGTCAATGCTTGTAACCATTGAGTCTCGTATAGGTGGGAGCCAACTATCGAGATAGCAATAGTTGGCTGTTTGAACACGAAACTTTTGAATAGAACTAATTTCGAAAGTTCTGCTTGTATGACCTGGCGGACTTTTTTACTGGAAGAGTGCGCTATTCCAAGTTATAGCCCATCTGAGCATCAAAAGTTGGTACGTCTGCAAGCCTTCGAGGGCGATGTTCAGATGTTTATCAGGGTAAGGAGACTTGGAAGTTGGAGACGACAACGGTCTTGCTGCATTGCTTGGCATAGGGAATCATACAGCCTCGTGATGATACGGAAGAACAGACCTCACGGTGGGCTATGGGCTGTGTCGAGATACATCTAAACCGCTTGCAGGTCCTCACCGTCCGTAACTCCCATCTTTATCGGCGTCGTCCATGTTATGTTCCTGGGCAGACACATCTTTTTACATGATGATGATATCAGGCCTGAGTCAGGTTAGACCTTCGTATCTATATGCTGGAGTAAAACAAGTCGCGTTATGCATCGCGAGGGCGATGATCGAAAATATCAACTCGCATCGATTTGCATGACCAACGACTTTACGCCATCGCGATGGCGGTGTGAAAGCGACAGAGTGTTACTCTGCTCTTCACGAACACCTTCATGGATTGTGTCTGTATAACTCCGCTCTCTGCTCTGGCCGTCTCAGTCGCAACGCACCGTCACTCGACCAACGCCGTTGCAGTACGGTAGTCGATCTGGATCTGCCGTGGTCGATGAACTTTCAAGACGCCGGAACCCCAACGGCGGTAGCGATACTGTGCTGATTCGGCATAATACGAAGACCGTCTGGTGGATAGACTCCGACTTGCTCGAGCGAGCTTGATTGTTGCGACCATCCTATGCTTTCGCGAGTTGCTTGGTTGCGTCTCCACCGCTTTCCTGGCACGTTCATAACAAACAACCTCGCGGATCTGGTAAACGAAGAGACAAACTTGTGACATGATGAGTTTGCCTAGTGGTGTATTAATGTACGATTCGAACTTGGACTCTGTCAAGGCAGAAGAACAGCGCGCACGACGACCGACGTTCGTCCCAGCCAGGTGGCCAGGTGTCCCAGCAGCAAACGCATCAAACTGTGAGCCGAAACCATGAATAATGTCTCCGAGACAGGCACGACACTCAAAAACAGATCAGCATTCGAGGAAAAATCCCCAAGACCACCAACCTATCGTCTCCGCTCACTGCCGATCCAGCCATGCCCCAACGTTGCCGGTGAAAGCCGAGTCGGGCATTGGAATGCCCATGCAGGTTCGACCGATTTAAGCTTCACCAGGGACTGACGCAATAATCGACACCCTTGACTGTTCTGGCACAAACTACGCGTCTGTCAGAAAAGCACCAAATAGTTGCCGTTTCTAAGTTACTGCAGAAGCCACCACCCTCCAAGATGCCAATATTTACTCGAAGACATAAGGTGGCAAGACTATCTAAACCATCTTATTAGTGGGTCACCTCGTGAGGTAAGGCGGGGTTGTGTCAAAGTTCGAAAGGGTAAATTTGCTTTGCTATCTAAGTTATCTCCCTATCCACAACTCGTGGTGGCAAGCCTTGACAAGAGTGTCCAGGAAGATGTTCATTCGACACCAACCGACACGATCTTCTTGCCTGCCATGGTTCTTACAGAGTAGTACAGAGAAACGACGTCAATGGCAATGATGTTGAAACCCTGATGGAACTTCTTCAACGTTGACTAGCGCGAGGGGAATGGAAATCTTGCTTTAGAACATCTCAGTACTGGCAGTGGCTTGTAGCTGGCTCAAGCGATATCACCGTCAACAGGGCCAGTCTTCGCGGGTATAAAACCTCACTTCCAGCTCACACTTCTTCTCTCTTCTCATCTCATCAGTCGCACAGTCAAACAGCCTCAAGACACACACTCTTTCTACCACACTCTCTCATCACACTCTTTTTACTACGAAGTTTCCATCTTCTACAGTCTTTGCCACCTTTTCAACATGCTATCCAAGACCTTCTTCTCAACTGTAGCTCTCGCTCTCGCCGCAGCAGCTCCTGCTGTTCGCGCACAACTCGTCAACGTGCCACTGGGTGTCAGCCTCGACGTTGGTACACAAGCCACCTGCCCAGCCGACGCACCCCCCGGTACCGATGTGGATGCTACCGTCCTAGCTGTTGTTACCCTCAACACTGTCGTCGGGTAAGCTTACCCAAAGGCTCGTGTACCCTACTTTTTCTGACCTTCTCCGTTCTACTCGCAGAGCCAGTTTAGATGTTGCTGGAGGCGATCTAGTTGGCGCGAACATTGGTCTCGACGTTGATGTATGCCTATGCATTGATGCTACCGTGGGCGTCGGTAAGTCACTCTTTCATTTTTGCAACTTACAGTGTTACTGTGCTCGGGGGTCGGTCTGACAAGCATGTCTTTGTTTATGTTGTGACGATAGACGCAATCGAACTCCCCGTCAACCTGGATGCTGCTCTCGTTGAAGACCTTAGCAACCTAGTCAACGGACTCAACCTTGGTGTCAATATTCCCGGAGTCGGAACACTCACAGATTTACTCGGCAACCCTTTGACCGATGTCACCGTGACAACTTCAGGCGAGAGCGTCTCCCCATGCGATTGCCCAGATGGCGCTACCCCAATCTGCTCCAACGCAACATGCTCTTGCGACTGCGGACCTGGCTTCTTTTACAATACCGTCACTCAAGAATGCGTTGTCGCCCCATCAGGACTCGCTCGCGTCAAGAGACACCGCTCATCCATTGACACCCGCCAAGCCAAGCGAGCTGCAATTGAAGCTCGTCTAGCCAAGCTCGCCAAATAAGCAACAAGCAACATACATCGCTTCCCATCACCTAGATAGCTTATAATGTCTTATACCTTTCGTTTCATTCTAATTTTCGCAGGTGTTTACCTTTCGTGATTGTCGTCTACATCTACCGTACGTGCTTGCGAGGCGAAAGCCGGTGCAAATGACCTTGACGTTGTTTGATTGTGTTTTGATTAGTGGCAGCTTCTATCTCTTTGTGCATAATACATTATACTCGGCCATGACTAGCAATTCAGCGCCAGTCCAGCTTTCAGTAATCATTGCCCTAGAAGACGCCACGTGACTGAATGACTGAACCCTAGCTGCTTTACTTCTCTCTGGAACACGCCCGAGTGATACACACATAGTCCCAACCGCCAGGGCATATTGCAGGTATGGGTGGCGCTTGACCTTGACAAACTGATCGTCGGCGTGCAAGGAAAGTGTCACTTCTCCGGTGCATGGCGGGTGCACCACCTTGTACGACCAGCAAAGTAGCAGTATTTCAATCTTGTGTGGTGCCAGACACAAAGTACTGCACTTGTTGGGCATGTCGAGTGTCCAAGCTCCCGGCTCTGGACATTTGCCCCTATTCTCGGCGTGTCTGTTGTTTGATCACGTTCTTTGCAAGCAAGTCGACAAGTTGGAGCTTTGAAGAACAGGAAAGAGCAGCAGGAGAGCTGCTTCACCACCTCTGGCACACGACATAGAACAAGCGGTGAAGGTACATACTGTTTGGCTGGGAAGAGGTGGAACGGACAGCAGCCGAGCAGAGAAGAATGGCAAGCGAGCAGCCTCGCGCCCGTGCGCCGCTGGCTCCAGTCTCTGTTTACAGCGGCAGCAGCGATGGGGTCCCGGTGCAGCAGGTTGGACACAGCAGGAAGAGCAGCACACGCAGACTGAGTGTGAGTGATGCGCAGAAGGGCGGGCATGGCGCTGTAGCAAGTCCCTCGAAAAAGAGACGCAGCCAGAGCATGGGCGGGGCACTGTCGGAGGCGGCAGCTGTGCGAGCAGCAGCGCATGCAGCGATGGAGCTGAGTCCAAGGAGTGAGTGTGTTCGTGCATAGTGTAGAGTACGATCCGACGCTGATGTTCCTATGCAGAGAGAGCCCGCCGCAGTCTGGTGAGTTGTTGTGCCACCTCGACACGGCTCTGTTGACTGCTGCAGTATACTGACATGAAACGACATCACCACCACCTCGCAGCTCCCAGGAAGATCAATCCTCAAGCCAGCAGCACTCATCCAGCAGCAGTCATACGATGGAGAGATCACTGGCAACTTTACCACGACGCTCTACACCCAGACTCTCGCTGCGGCCACCATGAGCTACTCGAAGAACAATCACAATAACGTCGACGAGGCAGCCTCTTCATCCGACGAAGGCGACGACGATGGTGACACTGCAGCCAACGACAATACAACACACAGACTCAGCAGAAGGGTCAGCTTTGCCCCTACTGCTCAACTCAGAGAGTTCTCAAAAGACGCCAACGAGGACGAGGATTATGCCGATGAATCTCTCTCAAACATTGGCGCTTCCTCCTCCCCCGCAGCTCCACCAGGAAAGCCGGCCTCCGTCCACATAGCAGGCTTATCTAATGAATTGAATGCTCGAGGAGCGACGAGCTCAGCCACAGCGTCGCCATCTCCCGCGAAAGCTGCTGGTCATGGAAGACGAAGATCAAGCAGCAGGGCATCCAGTGCTGGACACCGTCGTCGGTCTAGTGTGGCGAACGCTCAAAGCCTCGTCGACTCCTTCAATACTGCACCCCAGGAGAGCACTGTACCCTCGAACGATGCCAACACTTCCTCTGTTGATCAGTCGCTATCCACTATCATGCCAGTCGGCGAAGAAAGCACCCTCCTCTCAAACGAATCCGCTATGGACCTCGCCGATACAAGCGATGTCACTACAGCCTTCAAGTCACATTTTGTGTTCCCATCAGCTTCATCCCAACCCGACGCGGAAACAAGCTTTGCAGCCTCCATTGCCTCTGGTAATGCGAGCAATATAATGGACATGGCAGATGACGATGTGACTTCTGCTTTTGCCCTCAATACTCACCTCTTTGGCGCTCCTAGTCCGGCAAGATCTTCACTACAAGCGAATAGTATATTCACGCAACCATCTCCCGCTCATCTTGCTGCACCTTCCCCCTTCCGACCCTCCGCCTCCAATCCTGTATCTCCAGCCGCTTCTCGTAGACGACAATCCCATTCCCCATCAAAGAAAGTCCAGCAGCAACGGAGGGAATCCGAGATTAAAGCTGCCTGGGACGCTGAAGCTGTTAGGAGGCGTTCCCTCATCTATGGACAAACTACAGAATCCTCCTCCTCCTCCGCAATTACTACATCCACATCTGTTCAAGTGACGCAAGAGGAACGTACACATCGAGAGTATCATGTACCACTAGGAGTAGAAGGCATTGACGAAGAAGCCATCGTTCAAATGCAAAGAGAACGTGCGAAAAGAGGCTCTGCAGCTTTCTTCGCAAATAGACAATCTACTGGCTCATCGTCTCAAGTCAGCTTGTTCGGATCTACCATGACCCAGACTGATACGTCAGTATTTGCAATGCATCATTCAACAGATGAACATGATGATAATAGCCGTATGTTCAATGGAGAGGAGAATGATGACGATCAAACTATGGACATGTCAATCGTGCAAGATACGAGGAGGATCTCAAACGTCTTTGCTGTCTTTACGGATACAAGGGCAGGCGTAGACAACGAGCTCGCTGGACCTCAGATTGTGGAGTTAGTAAATGACTCACCTTCCCCTATCAAGAATGGCTCGCTATATCCTTCTATCGAGAAGCTGCAGCAGGAAACTAGCCACCTCCAATCTCCTACACCAGGCGATAGGGCGCTGGCCTTTCTGGATGAAGAGGATGAAGAGTCTGATAGAGCTTCAGCTACCGGAGACGTTCCTGCCGAACAGCATGAACAGCAAGCTCAAGTCGTCAACGATGTCTCGGTAAGTCAATCGCCCATTGACAAGCGACATTTCTCGCAAGAAGACGAGCCATCAGATCCTCTGGTACAAGCCATTGAACAAGAGAGCGCTCCCACACCCTTCAATCCGTACGATTTCCAGCGTCATCGACTTTCCATTGTACCCGAACGTAGAGACGAGGAAGACCTTGAAGATGAGGAAGAAAACGATCAAACAAAAGACATGGAGGAGACTGCAGTGTATGGAAGTGTCGTACATCAAGAACCAGTACGACGACTTTCTATGGCTCATCCTCGTCACTCCCTTGCTCAGCTCACTGCTCAAGCTTCACCTGCCAAGTCGCCCGCCCGCCCCATGCCTTCACCTGGCAATCCTAGGATCGCTTCCTCTGAAAAGATACCGTCACCTACCGTACAGCAGCCATTCCGTCAGGAGTCCACCTCATCAGAGATTGTCCAGTCGAAAAGCACCAAGGAACAAGCTGGTACCAAGGGTAGGCGTTCACTCTCTGTTCCAAGTGTGCCACCCATGGCGTTCACAAGCCTGAACGAAGACGGCCCACAAGCAGAGGCCGAGAGTCTCTTCAAGACCCTCACCAGCGGCTCTGGTACCGCCCAGACAGTCTCATCAATGGGCATGTCTATCTCTTCCGCATCTCTGCCTAGTCCTGCAAGACCACCCAGATCTCCATCCATGCGAACAGGGCTCACGCCAGACATGAGACGTCTCAATTCTGAGGATGGGCGGCGCAAGTCGACTCTGGGCAGTATGCTCGCTTCTCCAGCACCCATACACGGTCTATCACGCCTATCGGGACGCGAATCACTCGCTCCTAATTCAGAACCCTTCTTCGAAGAGGCTGCTACTCATGATGGACTTGACGATGAAGAAGCAGAAAGGCTTAAGATATCTCTTGACCAATTTCTTTCACTTGCTGATATGCAATTTATGGATGGTTTACTTTCGGTCTCTCAAGCTCCTGGAGCCAATATGAAACGTAAAAATGCATCCAGACCTAGCTTGGAACGTGGTACTAGTAATCCTTATGGAGCTGTGTCACTCTCAGACCAGATCTCTGCCAGTGCAGCTGTATTGCCTTTCCTCGAAGGTTACAGAATGGTAAGTTCTCGCCTATACAGAATATCTTTGATGAAGACCTTCGCTAATTCTTGACTCCGGATGCTAGATGGTCAGCGAGCTGCGAAAGAGCTTGCGTGAGAATTCCGATGTTATGGATGAAATGGAAGAGCAGATCGAGGAGGAAACACCGAGCCTGTTTCTCGACTATGCTACGGCTGACGAGGAAGACAGAGCTATGCTAGATGTGAGTATATTCGAGCTTGATTCTCGCATAAATATCCTCCTGACGCCATGTGAACTACAACAGACGCACTTCAAGGTTACTCGAGCATACTATCGGCTTCAGACACGCAACGAGTGGTACATGTTCCGAAACGGAGTCTCGACATCCATCGCCCAAATGCTACATGGACATCTCGAGGGGCTGACAGCCGACAAGGCAGTCATCGACGAGACATATCGCCGTCTCGCTACTGATCATCTACCCTCTTTGCGAGATCGCTCCAAGGAACTCTCCGAGGAATTAGCTAGGGAGAAAGCTCGTCATCAAGAACTACAAGAATGCGATCAGGAACATCTCAACGAACTGAGAATTGCCATTAAAGAGCAGAATTCGACTATTGAAGATTATAAGCGTGACGTCGCACAAACTGAAGGAACACTCGAACGACTTCGTCAGAAGGAGGAAGAACTTGATACACAAGCTAAAGAGTGCAAAGACTCAATTGAAGCATCTAAGAAAGTATGCGATGAGGTACGATACTATACTAAATCGGAACTCTGGCGTCTGCAAGGTAAGTAGTGTCCATACTCACATAAGCTATATTTGTCCATATCCTAATTCGATTCATGTTCTAGATGAACTTGATCTAGTTCAATATCTTCACGGCTGGCATCTCGTGCAATACGATTCGACGCGTATGGAGCTCTCGCATCATAATGAACTTTCGATTACTGTCTTATTTGGCGCTCAAGGTCAAGTTGACGACTTTGAGCTCATTCTATTGGACCAAGCTCGGGACAATGCGATTGAACAGAATGCCCAAAATCGCAAAATGTTGACTGCCTTCTTGTTCGACCGTCTCATCGCGCATGTCGGTCTTCCCCAAGCACATCAATATAAAATCACAGATCTCCTTCGTAAGATCTCTAATATTTGGACAAGAGCTCGCTATATCCGTTCTACATTTGCAATATTAGCACAACAATATCCAGTTCAGATGGCTATGCTCACCAAAAAATCAAGATCTTCAGGTCAACCTTTCTTACGTGCTTCAGCTAGAATTTACGCTGAGGCCGTCAGAGCGGAATTCAATGTCACTTTCGAAGTTACCGGTGATGAAACTAGCGAAGTTAACCCACATGGTAATGAAATTGAAGATTGCGTGCAGGATATTGGCGTTTCTGTCGATGTTAAATACGGCAACGTTGAGTGAGTTCAAGAATGTTTGCAAGCGCGATCTACCCGGGGAAACAGTCACTGATCTCGTTTCTATTCTTTCTGCAGTCGTGAAGAACTTCTCTGCATCGTCCGTGAATCGGTCGCCAACTCTGGCAACAAGGCGCTGCTTGAGGCCTGTCAAGAAGCCGAAGCTCGCTATGCTTAATCACACGAAACACATCTCCTTCTCAGAATTATACATTATACCCAATCTATCAGTAATAATAGCCTACCCACAAACTACAGGATTAGTACCAGCGTTTATATACCCCAAGTGAAACCCCCAAAAACAAAATGAACAATTCAAATCAAAGTGCTCGAAAGGGAAAGAGCGGTATCGGTGATAGTGATTCCGACAGACTTACAAAGACGATATACCCCCAAATCAGACAAGAATATTGGAATTTATCTATTAGATTGTCTTTTCATCTTATATACCCAATCTTACTGCTTGATAAGGTCAAAAAAAAACTCTTCGTACACTTGCTTCTTACTCGTTGTAGTTTACATAACACACTTAATTCTCTTGGGGATCCGCAATGCAATATTGCAAATTTACACGTTCGTTTGTAACCGGGACACGTCTGATTAGTTGTATAACAAAACAGAGGCACAGGCCCCGGCCTTGTGTTGCAAGTGTATGACTGAGATCCTCTGCTGATATAACGGCTTATTTCATCCATTCTTCCGACTTAAATGTACAATCTACAAATGATGCCCAAAACTGATTCTGTTTGTTAGGTCAATTCCCGAATTGTCGTGTTTTCAGGGAGGCTTTCAATCCTTCCTCCTTCCTGTGCGACAAGAGCTTTCCTTTTTTAGTTCTTGTTCTGTACTCCCCAATCCGATTCCATCATTTCGTTACTTTTCTCGTTTTCATTAACTAGTTTAGCTGCTGTTTCTTGACCAGCTACTGGAAGTCTTATTTGTTGATTATCGCCATAAGGTAGATAATCTGGTAGGATTCCAGCTTGTCCTGTTCAGAGAGCACATGAAGACAAATCATGGCGTCAATCTATGCTATTGCTATGGATCTGTTCGAGATCGTTCCTGGTTTAGAGGAGAATGAATGGATGCTTACGAAGTGCAGTCGCTTGGTCCCACCAGATATGCTCATGGAAAAGACGGTCACCTCGTAGACAGACTACAGCTATGAAAGGTACTCGGAGATCCTTGCCGGTAGGGGGTACGCCAGGAAGGCTGTAGAAGGATGATGAAAGAATGCTTCAGCTCACCATTACGAACGAAGAGGGAGTGAAAGATGAAAGAAAGGAAAAAGGAAAAGGAAAAGGAGAAGGAGAAAAGGGGAAGAACTCACAACCAATCCCAAAAAGTATTATGATTACATTTAAAAATGAATTCATCAACAATTCTATCAATACCAATAGTTCTAGAAACTACTTCTAAAGCTGAATCAGGAGGATTTGCAAAAATGAAATGATCTCTATAAAAAGCAGTTAACTCTTTTCTACCTACTCCTCCTATCATTGTTGGTACATGATTAACATAGGGTTCTGCGACCATTGTACCCATTGTTTTAGCTACTGAGCGACCAACAAATTCATACCAAGCATGCGCATCCCAGATCTATTTCACAACGGAAGAGTGTGAGACAAACGTAAACTGTTCAGCTTGGATTCACATAGTGAAACATGACAGGATGAGAATGTCGAAACGGGTTGAGCCTACCTTTTCCAAATCAAACCAAGGTCCGCCAATTCTAGGTTTTAAGAAGCTCAAACTTCTAGAATGAGCTAGATTTGCAATACCATGATCATAAATTTCTTCACCAAAATTAGGTAAAATAGCAAATTTAACATCCTTGATATCGATTTTCTGATCTGCATGAATATAATCATAATTCTGAGATTTATGACCTGTAGGATCATAATTATTATCTGGTACCGGACATGCTAATGCATTCGTCATATCTATTTCAGTTGGTGCTGTTGCTGTTTTGAATACGTGTGATAGAACTGAAATTGAACATTTGGTTTCTTCCGGTAGGCCAACTGTTCCGTGGATTATCAGAGTGCACAACTTGGATTTATAGGTCTCGATGACTGGTAGTAGATCTTGGAGGAGGTCTGTTTCATAGACTGTGTGAAATGAAGCCAAACGTTGTGAAGACCATAAAAGGAGATGTATCAAAGGTCAGCACTTTAAAATGGTCCTGAAAGGAGTTTCATACTGGTAATCAGGGTTTTAGTACGTACCAAAGATCGCGT
This sequence comes from Cystobasidium ongulense, assembly GCA_022835595.1. Lineage (NCBI taxonomy): Eukaryota > Fungi > Basidiomycota > Cystobasidiomycetes > Cystobasidiales > Cystobasidiaceae > Cystobasidium > Cystobasidium ongulense. Next base: position 39,664 of record BQUP01000001.1, read on the forward strand.
ATTTCTCCTTTACATTGCAATTTTCCTCTCTATCCAATAATTCGATAGCTTCTTTCACGGCCTTTTCAATGTCTTTCTTGTCATCTAAATCATTGCCAATTTGAGCAATAGCATAACCTTCTTCGGCCCATTTGAAATAAGGTAATGGATCTAAAGTATTTGCTTTCTTGACATTCTTATCTTGAGGAGGTGAAGGAGGTTCAAATAGGATTAAACCTGGTCCTTTACCTCTATGTGTTAATGGTGATTGATAGGATAGTGTATATGGTGATTCTTTATTTGAAATTGTAATCAGCGGTGCGTTGGGTAAAGGAACGATCGCTTCGTTTGGATGATTTGGATCGTATGAACTTGGGAATGATGGTGTTGCCATTGTATCGTCAAGTGGTCCTCCTTGGACTAGGTAAAATGAGGGAAGAGAAAGCGAACAGGCGTGTGTATTTTGATAGATAGATCCTTTATCGGAGATCGGAGATGGAAAACCACAAGCTTCTCTTTTCAGGTCTTCAAGAGCAGGCCGACGGGAGTAAGAGTAAGGAAAGAATGATCAGGTAGCTGGATGAGAAGCTTCGAATGACAGAACGATGCCTCTTCCAAACCTATCGATCCAAGCAGAGTGGGTAAAGAGCCGAAAGAAAGAAGAGTGGCGTCCGCGGTGTCCTCCGGCCGTCGAGTCGCGTTTCAAAGCGGGTCGGCATGCATGGCACTTATCGCAGAGGTGGCGAATCATCAAGTGTCAGTTTACGAGAGCGTGCGTGGGTTCTGGATTGTTGATAGTCATCTGACACTTGATGTAGACTCGGAGATATGTAGAATACTCGCGCCTTTTGACCAGGTCCTACGCTGTCAGAAGTCACGGGCTTGCCGCTTGCTCGACGTGAGGGCTGCCGTGCTCGCCTGTGGAGGTACGGCGTCACTCTGGTATCCTGGCACAGCTACTCACTGTAGCCAATCTAGGCACGACTATGCTTATACTGGCCGAAGTCGCTTCAGACGCTGTTATCGCAGGGTGGAACACGATCTCTCTTTCTTTCTCGATCAACTATCGACATGAAGGCGGCTCATGAATATTTAAAAAAGCAACAACAGCAGCACCAAGAACAGCGATGTTACAAGGTTGATATCTTACAGACTGACCTGCTGTACAGCGTGCTCTGATCCAGCTTGGATGGAATGGTCGTCGATGCCGCAAGCATGAATGCACTCGGCTTGCTGCAATAGAAGCATGGGGGAGGAAGTGATCCATTCGTTTACCTTACCATCAGGTTCAGTCTATGCACTACATGCCACGCTACAAGGTCATGAAGAGATGCATCACGGGAATGAAAGCACGCCCGTCTTTCATAAAGTCATTCTTTCTTTTTTTCTGGACCATCCTGAGCATGCATGGATTGAAGCTTGCAGAGAGACAGGAGCATGCAGGCACGCGAGGAGTGGGCCAAGAGAGGGAGAGGAGCAAGGACAGTGGAGAGAAGCGAAGAGAGATTCGAGACTCGTTTCCAGAACTGCGTCCTTGCAGATGGTCTAATGTTCCCATCGACTGTTTTTCCACTGAACAGGACGGAGGCTTGGAAGCGGCAGAGTCTAGTCTGATCTTGTTCGTTCGGGCAGGCATAGCTAGAGTATATCCTCGTAGCATCTCACCTTCAAGCAAGTCGCGACAGTAGATGCACGACAGACACTCGCAGAGGAAGGAATAGTCGCGTCAACTTGTCCCCTTGAACACTCGCATCGACTCGAGTGCCGGACACCACCCGTAGTCTCGGACACGCGTGCAGCGGACCACGTCACGTCGGTCTCTTAAACTTGTCGTCTTCAAGGTGAGGGAGACGGCCGGATAACGTAGAATAGAAGGGAGGCATCGCATACGAGTAGGATAGAGTAGGTAGGATAGGATAGACCAGGATAGACGAGAGAGAGAGTCGCACCACTACCACGTGTCTTGGTCAACGGCGTGAAGGTCCACCCGCACAGATCTAGACCGAACAAGGCCAAACAGGGCAAGTTCGCAGGGCTCGGCAAGTGCGGAGTTTGGCATTGGCAAGTGGAAAGAGTTGGAAAGAGTGACTAAATAGCACACACTTGGCACTCTTGCAGCTTGCTACTCTCTCTCTCTCTCTCTCTCTCACTCTTACTTTATCGAGATTCGTCTGCATTCTAGCAGGAACAAGTGAGTCGACCATGTCTGCCGCCGTCCTTTTCAAGCCATTCACTAACACCCCTACTAATACCTCCAGCCGCATCACCACCCTCGTTATCGTCCACAATGCGCCTCTCGCTCAACTCACCACCCTCCCTCCTCCTCGTCCTCGGACTCCCCCTCCTCGCCGAGGCCATGGCTCTGCACAAGGACTCGAGTGGCGAACAGGCAATGGTGTGTCGCTGCGTCTACACATCAACTATATTGACCATGCAGCACTCCAGACTGACACCCCCCATCCCACTTGCCGTATACCCTGCTCCTTGCTACAGAAGAGAGGACCAGCAGACATTCTCGCACCACCAATCAGTCCAGACGGAGAAGAGAAGAACTACGGCTGGTCAGGCAGAGCGTGGAAGAAAGCAGCCAAACGTGATGATGACCCTGTCTCTCGTAACGATGATCAACGAAGAGGATTGCTCGATTTATTAGGATTGGGCAATGTACTAGGATTGGGAAATGATCAAGGTACAACTCAACCTGCACAACCTGTAGAGACTCCCAATAACCAAGACACATCCGAAATTACTGGTGATGACGAAGAAAATCGAGGTTTTAGAGGTTGGATTAAACGTCAGGACCTTGGAAGCACAAACGATGATACTACTTCTCCTCAAACTGAATCTGATGTCGAAGTCAACTATGGTTACAGAGTTTGGAGCAAGCGAGATGGTAATGATGCCAGTTCTCCTCCTGCTCCGGTTATAACTGGTGAAGGTAACTGGGGAATGCGAGCTTGGGTTAAACGAGAACAATCAGACGATAGTCAAACCAAGAAGCTCGTTAAATTGATAAAGAGAGACGATGAAATTACCAACAAAGTCGAGAAGAATTTCGGTGCTTATAGAGGATTCTGAGATATCTATATATATCTCTGAGATGAAGAGGTTATTTGAGAAGAGAGCTCTGGCTTTTTCCCCATTTTCGACCTTTTCTCTTTCGCCAATATCCATAATTGGACAGTAACCTATGCAAAAATCCCCCGCTATTGAATTAGAAAACCTTCTCAAGATCATCTACAACGAACCCTTCGTCGGATAACGAATGCAATTCAATCCAGTTCAAATCGATCCAATCAACGGCCTCCTGAATAACCATCACACACAGGTATGCAATGCAATAACTGTTGTAGACCATACCTTGAACAGGACTTCTTCGAGCTGTTCTTTCTACACTTTCAAATCATTCATTCACATATTCCTCCCTCCCTCCCTCCCTTCCACCCATTCCCCTATATCGTTATATCCCCGTTGCTTTTTTTCCCACTTTTGCTATATAGTTTTTGTTCTCTCTTTGATTTTGCGGCAGTATTCAAATCACACCATCTTCCTCTCTCCCTTATCATCCTGTGCCAAGCCACGCAAGATTGTTGGCTCTGGTGCATCCGCTCCCACTCAACATCAAGTTCAAAAAGAATGCATTCCTCTCTCGCCTATTAGTTCAGCTCTCAATCAGTTCAAGGAGGAAAGAAAGAATATTCCATAGACGGAAGAGGTCCAGGTTGTCTGCATTCTTCTTTCTCACTTTTTTTCCCCTATCTCTCTGTCTATGCGTGTGTGCGGTTCTGTGTGCGGGTACGGTAGTTTTGGTCTTGTAAGGATGCTTTCTAAAGACAGGACAGATGTAAGCCTGCTTTTGTGTCTTTACTCTGTTTCTCTCCTTGCACTTGGGTTTCCTACTTGTATTTCGATATGGCAAAGTGCTGTCAATCATAAATCTTCCACTCTGCGGCAAAGTAATGGCGGGGTGTCGGTCATGGCATGCGTAAAAGTGAGCATGGCCTGGTCACTCAAGCCCGGCGCCCAGTCAGGGCAGCAGCAGCAGGCGTGGTGAGAGGCAAGGGTGGACTGGCCTCCATCACTGAGGCAGGTGTAGGTGTAGCTGTGGCAGTCGCAATTCACCCTCCATCCACTCGCTCGAGGTGATCGGGCATGGATGGATAGACGAGCGAGCGTGGCAGAGGTGCAAGCAGCGCAGCGACAGGTGGATGGGCATGTCGCTGCTGGATGAGCGCAGGCTGCTCTGCTGTGCATCCCACCATCCGCTTCACCGTCCAGCGTGCATGCCACTCTCGCGCGGCCATCCCAACTCGCTCGCCACGAACAAGGACGAGCGAGCGAGCGAGCAAACGACTGACATAAAATGCAACAATCCATCTCCATCCACTCCACTTCTTGCCCCAACTCCATACACACCTGCTTGGAAGCATCGAGGCTATCTACCATGCAGTACTGCGACCGTCTTCAGAGCTAGTTACTGGCACCCGTCACACTGCTGTCCTCGACACTGCTCTGCCTCTACTCTGCATCCATCCAGCCAGCCTCGAAACCTCCATCCAAGGTCCAGTCCACGCGCAGACTCAGGACGCAGACTCGCATCGCATCGTAGCCAGCACGAGCAGCTCCGTCTAGTGTCGGTGCATAGATACACAAGTTGGCCCTGAGCAGATCTCGACACTCTCTGCTCTCTAGCCTCCCTCCATCCATCCACCCATTCAACAATCAACCAACCAAGCCCGCTGTCGAGCACCATCAGTCTCCCTATCGCAATCAAACAACAACACGCTCACCGCCTGAATAGCCCTGTTGAAGAAGCTCCACAGTAGACAAAGAAGCTAGCTAGCTCCCTTCACCTCTACATCTTCGCCCATCCCTCGAACTCTACTTTCCAATTTACCCAACACGTGCCTTGGCCTCGGAAATTGCAAACTGTGCAAGACTCATTCCCAATAGCAAAGAAGACTTCCCATAGAAGCTCGTCGAGAAACGGGGTCTACCACATAGTCCAATATACGCGTAAAGCATTCTTACGAAAAGAAGGAATCAAATAAAGGCTACCTCTGTATACCGTTGCCTGTTCAAATCATCAACGCGTACTGAACTGGGTCTCTACTCCTCCATACTCTGTCGATCTATTGGAAATATAGTGGTCAATCATTGTCTCGCTTTCGCATCAAGAACACCTCTCAAGTCATAGGATTCGAGAAAGCAGCACAAGGGGTTTCCTTGCGCACCCTCCCAAACCTAAGACCGTGGACCAGCGAACACACCCTCGTTCTCAGCTATTCTACGAAGACTAGGAGACAATCTCTCATTCATCACGCGACTTTACGGACAGATACGCTTCTTGAGCATCTCATTCAACTCTGAAAAGAGCTCAGAGCATAGTCAATCATGCCTTTGGTAAAACGAAAGCAGGTACAATACCTACCCCTTCCAAAAGGTATTCAAGATGGTTCAATACCACCTGAACAAGAAGTTTGGCAGATTAAACAGACTGGAGAGATTTTCACCGAATATGAGTGAGTTCTCAAATTCACGACATTCTCCTACTTTCCTGCGGCTTCGAGGAGAGCCCTGATGGAAAGTATTTCTTCACTCAAGTTTGCTGATCCAACCCTTTGCTTCTTTCCCCCTTCCCTCTCTCTTTCTCTCTTGCAAATCCTTTCCTTTCCTTTTTTAACCAGACCATTTCAAAAAAGAATATCATATTACATGGAACCGATTTTCACATGTGAATATACAGGAAAATCAGGTTTAAATTTCTTTCAAGCTTTAGAAAGTGAACAGCTAGAATCTGAAAAAACTCAAAAAGCTTTTCCTGATGTTTTAAAACCTAGAGTTTTAAGAGCTTGTCATTTTCGTGAGTTTTTTTTCCCTTCTTTTTCCTTGGTTCTTTTCAATTTTCCCCACATCCATTTTATCCCCCCTCGTTTCATGATACTTTGCTTATCGGTCTCATGGTGTTGCTCGAGGAATGACTATATGTGCTGATTGACTCCTTCGTATCTCTTTCCCCCTTCTCCACAACACTCATTCCACGAATATTCTACGCTTCCTGTACTGCAGAGGTCGAAGGACGACTGGAAAGATTGGTAGATCTTACTTTTGAGAGGTTCAATAATCGTTATTTCCTCAACGAAGGTGTCATTGTCACAGATGAGATTCAGTGAGTTCTTCGCATACTATAATGATAAGCTTTTTATCACTTGCCAGATCGCTGACCTAAGATATCGCGTCGCTTTACATCCTCTTGTAACAACCTAGATACTACGCCATAGTCATCCGCGTCACTCCTCCCAAACACATCCGAGATCTCCTCCGTCCAGAAAATGCCCAGATCCTAGCTTCAGTCCTCAACAATGGTCCTTTTGATCCAGCAGAAGTAAGCAGTGATGCCTCTGACAACGATGGGAAAGATTACACACCAGAACAATTGGATTCAGTAGCACATATAATAGGTGCACGTCAATTAGAGTTAGATACATTGGAAGTTAATAAAGTAGATAACCCAGAATCATACATTTATTCGGTACAATTATTACAAGGTGATAAATTTGATGGTAGTATTATTAATGTTAGTTTGAAAAATTTGGAAAGAGATAGAACTAAATGGAATAAAGCTCTAGTTAAGAAGTATTTGAAAGAAACTATTACTAGAGATCCTGCTGTTGGTTCTCCTTGGATGTGTAAAGAAAGGTTAAGATTGGAATATGGTTTCAGTTTGGAATTACCTGAACATTTAAAGGTCAAAAGTAATGAGTTACGTACTGATCTTTTACAAAGAAGGAGAAAGGTGAGGTTTCTATCTTCTTCGTCTTATCGCTGTATCGTGACATTTCACCTAATGTCTTTTCTCGTTGTCTCTCTTTACTGCAGCAACCGAAAGAAGAGGATCCAAATGCACCACCTAAACCGCCTAAAGCTAAACGACAAAAGACAGAGTCATCTGCTTTATCCCGACGTAATTCGTCTAATGCCTTGTCGCCACTCCCTTCAGATGATGCCCAAGCATCAACGTCACGAAATGGATACGCCGCATCGCCGCTAGGAGGTGCCGTCGGTGGTCCATCGAACGCAGCACTACTTTTAAACCATCAAGGAGAAAGTTCGCTAGGAGACGCAGCTGCACTAGCAGCAGCAGCTCAACTACGAAATATGCCAAAACCGAAATATCCTATTGAGGATTTAGATCTTGATCCTACAACTATTCTAGATGGAAGAGTTAGAAGAGCAAAACATCTTGCTCTGCCTCCTTTACCTAAGAAACCTTTACCTTCGAAAGATTTACCCGTCCCTGCGGAACATATGGATAGGACCTTGATGTGCTGGAATGTTTTGAATATTTTTGGGTATGTTGACCTTTTCCTTCATCAAATTAGTTGGAGTTGCATTCTTGCTAATACTTTCCTGCCTTTGCGGTCTTTCAGACAAGCACTTCAAATATCACCTTTCACACTTGATGACTTCGTCAATGCCCTCCATCATGACACTCTTGATCCCCGCTGCATACTGCTCGGCGAAATACATTCAGTCCTCACAAACAATGTGGCAGCTGAAAGTCACGGTCTACCAGGAATGCTGAAAGCAAGTGTGGATTCTATTCCCTTGCTTGCAGCTACGATAGAAGATACTGATGGAATGTCGATTGCAAAAAGAGAAATGTGGGTTAATGCAGCATTGGATTATTCTAGAGGATGGGATAGAAAAGCAAGACCTAGAGCTGCTGATGGTCGTAAAGGTTGGGAAAGACATTTATTAGGTATTTTAACTCAAAAAGGTGGACTTGAAAGTATCCCTTCATTACCTACAATCTTTAAACATCTTTTTACCGATGATGATTATGTTTCTGAACCTGAAGAGGAAATGTCTGAACAGGAAGAAGAGAAAGAAGGAGAAGAAAAGAAACCTGTCGTCAATGGAAACGGTGATGTCGATATGGAGGAAGACAACCATGTATCCACTTCCCCGAATGCTCCGAACAAGAGTAGTCCTGCTCCCTCTTTCAAGCGAGAGTCAAGCGTTTCTAGTGAAGGCGGACGGGATCATTTCAAGGAAGAAGAAAAAGAGGAGCAACCCGTTTCAAGTGAGACTAAGGATGAACTAGCCGAAGACGAAGTTGATGAGGAAGAAGATCAAATGGAAGTCGATTCAAGTGATGCCGATCTAGCAGCAGGTGAAGAAAGAGGGAATACATCATCTTCATTCTCCAATAAGAAAGCCAAGAAGCCACGCTTTGCAGGAAGTGATCATCCAGATCCTGAAAATCGTTATCTTTCTTTATCGCTTGAACATAAATTAGATATTCTTTCTTTCTTATGTCAAATTAATCTACAAAGTAAAGTTGTTAAAGCTTTTATTGAAGATTGTGAATTACGTTTGACGGAAGAGAGAAAGGAAAAGGCAGAGATTAATAAGGAAAAGAAGGAATTATTAGCTGAGAAGAATGCTCTTATTAAACCAAAAGTCAAGACTGAAGATGGAGCTCTCAAGCCAGAAGATGGATCCGCTGCCGGGGCGGCCACAAATAGTGACGCTGCCGCTGTTAATGGAACGGCTTCAAATGGTACCGCTTCCATTACTGCTGCGACACTTCTTTCGTTACCTCCACGCACGGATGACCCGAGCTCGTCAGCTGCCCCTTCAGAAGCAGATGACTCGGTCATGCCCGATGAACCTCCATCCCGTCAGCCCTCTTCGTCCCCTCTTCCAGAGCTAGACGACTCTTCGTCAACGCATTCTATGACAGCAGCAAAGGATGAAGAAGTCAATGCGGAGGCTGATCAGACCGAACTACACAGTGATATGCCTGATGATCTCTCGGAAGCGGCCGATGTGGAAGAGAATGATGAAATCGAAGAAGATGAAGTCGAAGAAAACAAGTCTGCAGATGGAGGTGATGAACAAGATGAACTTGATATAGGAAGTGATGTCGATGAACTTGAATCTTCCGTCGATGAGACAGAGAAACCCGACACTCCAGTAGAACAGAAAGCTCCACCAAAAGGAGCTGGTAAAGGTTGGAGAAAGGGCAAAGGCGCCGCTGGTACTGCTTCAGGGAAGAAAAGTGCTGCCAAATCGGTGGACCGCAAGACTGAAATTGAGCAGGAGCTCGAAATGAATGCTAAGAAAGATGACCTTTTCGAAAGGGACTGGAGGAGATATAGAGAAGTCGCTCGAATTCGTCCTCTTGGCAAGGACAGATTCCATCAACGTGTAAGCATATCGACAATTCACATCTGATCTCCTCTCCACGGGCACGAGCAGGGCTGACCCGAGCGCTTTGCACTTGACAGCACTGGTGGTTCGATGGTATTGGCCCACAATCACTCATCGCCCCCAACGGTCGCATCATTTACGGTACCGGCAGACTCTTCGTACAAGGACCCTCACAAGAGGATTATGACATGATCTGCGCCGAGTATGGCGGAGTTGAAGCTATTACAGCCCGCATGAAACACGAGGAAGGGCAGGAGACTCTTCTATCTGTTGACGAGTGGGGATATTACGAATCGGCAGAGGATGTGAGTTCAGTCTGGGATATCAGTCTGGGATATCAGTCTGGGATATCAAATGCAAGATCCTAAACTAGAGCTAAAGCATTTCTTTTTGTTTAGATTGAGCAACTTTGCAACTGGCTCAATAACAAGGGACTCAGGGAGAAGGAGTTCAAACGTCGTCTGGAGCAGTGGAAGCATTATATAGTTGAAGGCTCCAAGAGTCGACAGGATGTAAGCCCGAGATCTTGATAGCAATACAGGCCTTTCAGTCGTTTCTGACACCTTGATTCCCCTGATAACAGGACCTTCTCCATGGTTTTGAAGCTACAGCGCCCGCCGCGCACCCACGCCGAACTAGAGGTGCGCGAGGAAGCAAAGAATACCACGAGAATCCATCAAAACATTATTTGGCGTATGAGAACAGCCTCGCACAAAAGTGAACGATCCGCCCTGTGCAAGTTTGACATGGATGACCATTACCTAGAATTCGGTCACATTTCGGATAGTCGCGAGGCACAGGAGGCGTTGACACAACTCACAATGCGGTCTGCCGGTTTTCACGAGCACCATTTATCATACTATTTGCTTTATACGGTTGCTCGTCGTTGTTGTGCTTGCAGAATATAGCTTTAATCGTTTAGCACTGTCTTTTGCAATACTGAAGTAGCTTCCATTACGAGCAAGCACGTTGCATTGAAAGAAGGTAGTTCTTGCGATGCAGTCTCAGGCAGCCTCGCTTGCAGTACTGCTCCGTCTACCGTATCATCTTTTGACTGACTATCTTCGGTGTTCTGGGCCTGGAAGCTGCAACCACGTGCTCGCATTATCGCTGCATGTGTGCATAGGAAAAGGATAGCAAAAAGGCTGCTGCTGGCTGTCCCTTGGCTTTCATCTGTACACACCATGGCATCGACAGAACAGGTCAAGCAGTACGGCGACGAGGTGATGGCTGCAGCCATGAGCACCTTCAGAGGCGTCCTGCCCAGCTATGTCTTTGCTGCAAAGCTCGCTGCGGGAGCATTTGTGACTATGGGAGCAGCCTTGTGAGCAGCTGCAGCAACTTTGGGCAGACGAGAGCCTTTCTGACCTTTACAATGACATTGCAGGTATTTGTACGTACCCTCTGCCGCTGTTCGAGATACTGGCAGAAGCAGCTGGCTAATCCTGGCGATCACCTCGGTTCTACAACTCACAGCGGCCAAAGATACATTATCTACCCAGCATATGCACCGTCAGGCAGCAGGCAGAATGTCGACACGCCAGACAAGCACAAGATGCCAATCTACGAAGACCTCACACTCGAGAGTCCCGACAAGCTGAAGATCAAGGCATATTTGATGTTGCAAGGCGCTGGACTGGCTGGAAAAGCTGGTGAGGATGAAGCAAAGAAGAGACCCACAGTCTTGTTCTTGCATGCAAATGCTGGTAACATGGTTAGTCGTTCTCACTGCTGTTGGTCCGTGAAGACGCTAAACGTCTACTCTTGCAGGGACATCGTTTACCTTTCGCGCATATCTTCTATGAGAAATTGAAGTGCAATGTTTTCATGTTGTCGTATCGAGGGTGAGTCCTGCTTTACAGTGTTTCAGTCGCCAAGGCTAAGTCGGGAGACACACTCTAGATATGGTCTATCAGAAGGCTCTCCTAGCGAAGCTGGTATCCGCAGCGATGCGCAAATGGCCCTTGACTATATCAAGTCGCATCCACTCCTTGAGAACACCAAGGTGCTGTTGTATGGGCAAAGTATCGGTGGGGCTGTTGCTATCGATCTGGCTGCAACAAATCCAGACCGCATTGGTGGCTTAATATTGGAGAACACCTTCTTGAACCTGGTAAGCTGGACCCGTGACCTATTTTAGCGAATGAATCCTGATCCTACTATCACAACAGGCTAAGATCGCAACGGCCTCGCTTGCTATTGCTGCACCGTACGTCTGGCTAGGTCTATTAAAGGACAAGTGGTAGGTGCTTTTGCATTCGGTCCCACCCAGGCGCGCACTCTGCTTACACGGTATACGGGTGATCTCAGGGATTCTGCATCGAAAGTCGGGACCCTCCCTGCGTCAATGCCCGCGCTCTTTTTGAGTGGGTCGATGGATGAGATTGTTCCACCGAAGCAATTCTTGAAGCTGTTTGAGCTTTGCTCGAGCGATCGCAAGAGACTGAAGGCATTCGAGTACGGCACTCACAATGATACATGTGTTGCGCCTGGATATTGGCCTGAGATCGCGACGTGGATGAAAGAGGAGATCATAACATCGCCAAAGGGAGACAAGCCTAAAAGAAGCGAGACCTACGATGGCAAACGTATGGAAGGAGCTGAAGAAGAATTGATGGGTACAATGGGAGCTGGAAGCATAGCACCATAGATTTGGGCGTTGCAAACAACATACTCTGGGGCCTAAGGCTTTTTGTGCAAAGTCTTGCATTGCATTGTGTGCGAGGGATCGAAACGCTCGCCCTGTAACAGAAGTTGAAAGAAAGAGTACCATCTAGATACTGAAACTACGAGCTACAATTAATATTGCCAATGCATCTCTATACTACGATTGCCTATACATCCACCAAACCCCCCTAAATTATCATCACGCTTACGAGGAGCGCCTTAGACCCATTGCCATGTGATGTCGTACAGCAGACCTCGGTCAAGGTCGCCATCGGCAAGAGCGCCGAAGGCAGTAGGACTGAGATCTGTTACGATGCGATACTCATCAGTCTGAGGGGTAATTGCATATAGGTGTTTCGGTCTACCTACCTATTTGATATGTCTGGCATCCAACGCAACGGTCGACGACTGTTACTCTGATGGTCTTGCCGCCCCACGTAATATCGATTTTGTTGCCGCAGACTGGGTTTCCATCTGCAAGCAGATCATATAACGATTTAGCTGACGTCCATTTCGGACAAGACATCGTCTTCCACTCACTCGTGTTCCATTCAGGTGTAGCGCCGGGGAAGTTGTCATATACATGATCCGGGACGGCCGCGACCATCTCACCATCGTTGCTCCACCATCCACATGCTCCTAGTCCCGTATAGTACCCTGTACAACAAAAGGAACTGGTAAGCGCCGGCGACTTATTGCGCGGCTGGTCAAATTTGCTTACACGAAGACATGCCTTTAAAAACATAGTTTTTGCTTGTCGGGATAGGTACTACTAACGTAGTGAGGGTGGTCGTGGCTGCGGATGTGGAAGCTGCTTTCGAGGTCGTCTTTGTTGTAGCCTTCGATGTAGTGGAAGTCTTTTTACTGGTGGTAGTTTTCTGTGTCGGTTTTGGCACGTTCTTGGTTACTGTCTTCGTCGATGTAGATGTCGATACTCTCGTGCTCGTTTTGGAAGCTGTTCTAGTTGCCGTAACGTTGAAGGTTTTCGTTTTGGTGGCGGTGACCGGGATGACTCTGGTTGTAGTGCTAGCGTAGCTAGTAGTATCGTCTTCGCACTCATCGTCGTCGATGGGTACAGCACGCCTTGAGCTTTTGAGCGGTGCAGATGTTGGGACTGGTGCCCGCTTCACTTGGTGCCGGCCATCTCGATTCAGATGCAGCGCTGTACCATATACTGGTGGAGCATGACGAGGGTGTCTTTGTAAAGGTGAAGCTGCAACATAAACTGCTAGGAGGCAGAGATAGTAAAGTTGAGAGCGCATTGCAAGCTTATGAGCTTGAGTCTAATGTATAGATATTTTGTGTATGGGAGATAAGACTCTGACTGTCTAGCAGTTAGAGAATATGCGAGTGCCGTCGGGGCTGTTTGGGATGCTTCTGGTAGACCGGCTGTAAGGTATCCTTCCTGAGGAACCTTGAAAGCTGTTGAGATACGATGGAGGGGATGGTTGGGAAGAGAGGAGAGACTTGTCGACCTCATCACACGCCATCTGCCCAGCTCTCAGCCTCTCATCATCTGCTCAGCTCAGCGTAGATGAACAGTCAACTATGCATTAATTTTCCACGTGCCGCCCGATCACCGGCATATTCCGCGGACGCCTCGAATTATCGGTGCAGCAGCGAGCTTGGCAGAGGTTTCATGGATGACAAGACCCTTTGGTGCTTGTCTTCCGTCTTGTCGCTGATGGCTGTCTGAGTCTTGCGAAGTCGCGACTTCACGCGCTTCGCGGAAGCGACGCTGCAAGGGACCTGAATGGCCCAGGATCACGTGACGGAAGAATATCCCTAAGAGAAGAAGCGGGAACTTGCTCAGGTGGCTCTTCTATCCGTTGAATGGGCCAGGATATATGCGAAAACATCGTCTCGCTTGTGGACGGATGCCAGGCGCACCACCTTCTGATCCGAAAAGGTCATTTGAAGCCCATCGGTATCGAAGACGCCGATGTCAAACCGACTTTCCTTCTTCACGCCGACGACCTGGTCGAGCGAGTATCTAAAGGCGATCTTCCTATCAACCACATCACCTTCCATGGAGGCGTAGTCTGCATGAAGAGTGGGTCGAGTTGAGGATGACTTCCATAACCTTGAAGACAGACTTCGGAGCCCGCGGACCGACGTGAAGAAAACCTCAGTCTGAGTGAATTGCAGGTGTCCTGGCACTCCCTTCAAAAGGGCGAAGTGACGAGACTTAACCGTATCCTCTGAAGCGGAAGATACACTCAACCGAGATATGGAGCTTGACTAGAGTCGACGAGGGTGCTCAGGCATGCATGCTTTACATATGAAACACTTCAGATGGATGTCTTCTACTTACAGAGCGCCTGTGCATTCCGAGAGAGCTCTTCTGGCTCCCTACTGAGACACTTCGGGACCGGCCATGTTTGGGTATCGCAGATTCGGCCGGAGATGACGCAGCTCGCTTCTTAAGGATCTCCAAAGCAGATTCTGCATCATTCGGGACCTGCGAGCGATTGAATCAGAAAATGAAAGACCCGTTGGAACATACAATGACTGCCATACATTCCACAGTAACCACCACCACGGATTTAGAGCGCGTCGATATCGGGGATGGCGATCCTGTATGGGCCATACGACAAAGAACTGGAACCAGATCCATAGGAGGAAGAATTTGAGCTGTAACCGAGCAGACATGATTGAGAGGCAAACGATCCAAAAAGCCAGTACTGCCAGACTTTGCTTTGTAGCTTCAGGTCTGCGCCAAAGAACAAAGCTGAAGAGAAGGAAGCACGATTCAGCGCACCCGCGTACGCACTGAGCTTAAGATGACACGTACTTTTTGGCTTTTTCGAAATAGTCTGCCGCATCGTTGATGAGCAACATGGTCGATGGTCCAAATCGGTGCAGCACCTCCCGTATGAGTCTATACATTCCAAGCTTGCCCCTGTGTTTCTTCACCGATAACAGATGATGCGAGCGGTGATCCTCATCCTGATCGCTGTCGGAAGAAAGCTCGTCGTCGTCCTTTGCCGATACTTTCCCCGGCTCTGATTGAACGCGAGGTCGGCTGGGTCCTATGTCGATGCCTCCCATCAAGGTTGCCACACCAACAGATCTGGCAAGAGAGCTCGAGACTCCTGCAATCTTCTGTCGCTTTGAGATGTCTTCATCCAGCTCCTGTGCTTCTTTGGACCGCGCATATCGTTCGGCTAGGCGCTGCCGAACCTCGGCAGGTGAAGGGGGAAACAGCTTCGGCTTGAGTGCCTGATAGAACATGAAGGCGAAAAACGCGGCGGGAAGCTGGTCATAATACCACAAAGCTAGGTACGCCTGAGACTTTGAAGATCAGCTATCATACGAAGTGGACGAAAAGCCACTTGGTTAGACGCAGGAACTCACTCCTGCCCACTTGAGAGTCTTCACCGGCTCCTTCCATCGGTACAGATTAACAATGTGTCCAGCAAGCAGCCTTTCAAGAACAGAAGGTGGGAGCAGAACGTAGAGCCTCTCAAGAGCTAGTCTTGAACGAGAAAAGGAGAAACGATCTGGCTTAGGAGTCGCCAACAAGTCTCGTGGTAAATGTGCTTCTGCATAGGCACATAACCACTACTCGTGAAGAAAAGCTATTAGTCGGGGGCAATTTCTGCTTGAGGACCGTATCCTCACCGCTTCTCCGAAACGCAGGTACGCAGCCACGACGTCCTTACCACGGTAATTCCCAATATCTGGAAGAGCAGCAGGTGTATTGCGACCTCCGAACTTTATCTCTGCCATGTTCTTGCTTGCTCGCGACAGAAACTCCTCCTGCAGTGGGTAGATTATCAAAGGTGGCTCTTTTGCCACCAGATAATGTATCACTTACGACTTCCAAGGCTTGAAGCTCTTCCAGAGCTTCTTGGTACTGTCGTTCGGCTGAACCCTTTCCGTAGAGCTCTACAAACGGTCTCTTGCTATTAGTGCCGGACCGCTGTCTTGCAGGAGCATTTTCATTCGAAAGTGACGCAGTGCTGTGCATACTGGAGCTGCTCGTCGAACGGGACATCTGAAAGCCAGGAAAAGGTTCGCATTCAGGACTTGAGGCTGCAGTATGTACTATTTCAGGTATCTCAGTATCAAGGGCTGCAGGTCGTTCCAAGGTCTCTTTGCATTCTGGATCTAGCATGAACGTAGGGTTCAGGTTACTAGTCTGCAATGCTTCTCTGGAGTGTAGATCCGTAAGGGCCGAGTCGGTTGGTAGCGAAACAGTATGGTGGATTGCTCGCAGTATGTCCTGCTCGGCGTCTCCATCTACATCGCTCGGCCAGTCATGTCGGACAGGTGTTTCCCGTAATTGTGCCCCAGGCCTGGGTGGCAGCGCAGGCGCAAGCTTTCGAGGAGGGAGCGGTGGAGGGTTCGTGTTGGGTACTTGGGAGCAGGAAGCTTCACTAACCAAGCCTGTGCTCGACATTGCGATCCAGCAGTCGTGTGGTGCATGACCTGCTGTCTGGGAACTGGCACGTGCTCATCAACGACGGGCGAGCTGCGGTGCAAGCTTGCTTTCAGACGGATTGAGATCTGACACGCTCGGCACATACCAACAGCCCGCGTGTGGAATGATGGATAGACGACTGTACTTCTCCTTCGTATAGGAATACCAGTCTCGACCTACTTCGACGCATGGCCGGCCTTTCCAAAACCAGCAGTACCGATGGAGGCCTTTCGTCAAGAGTCCGCCTGACATCGCTCTTCAGGTCAAAGTCTCGAGATGGCGACAGCGATGGCAGTACAGGCGATGTGAACCCGGTTGCTGCTTCAGCACCTTCAGCTCTTCCAGGCAACGCACTCGGGAACCGCAGCCAACAGACGCCTATCAAGCATGTCAAAGGCAATG
Organism: Cystobasidium ongulense; assembly: GCA_022835595.1. Classification (NCBI taxonomy): domain Eukaryota; kingdom Fungi; phylum Basidiomycota; class Cystobasidiomycetes; order Cystobasidiales; family Cystobasidiaceae; genus Cystobasidium; species Cystobasidium ongulense. The sequence continues at coordinate 56,357 of BQUP01000001.1, forward strand.
ACCAGGCGGAGTCGACCTCGGCCTCATCTTCCAGCTGGATATTGAATCGTAAACACTCCGAGAAGAGGAAGGACAAGCCAGACAGACTCAAAAACGCTCTTTTCGGGCACGGTAGCAACGCAAATCCAGCCAGCAAGGAAGTCAAGGGAGCTGTCAAGGTGCGATAGTGTACCAGCATGATCGGCAGCGAAGCAGGTCGCAGACGTGTATACTGTAGCTGACTTTCGTTGTCTACGGCCTGATAGGATGACTGGCCTATGTACAGTGGTAAAGCTGAGGATTACGAAATGGGTGAAGCTATAGGTGCGTATCGGTATCTAGTCTGCTTGGCATGGCAGGAACGCTCGCTAAATACAAGTTCGTACAGGCTTTGGCGCAACTTCTACGGTGCGACTAGCAACATACAGACCATTGAACCAAGTCGTTGCTGTGAAAGTAATGGATTTTGAAGGCAGCTCTAGCATACGCATGATGCAAAGAGAGGTCGAGTTAATGTCACTTTCGAAACATCCGAATGTACGTAGGCTGGAAATCAATCTTTCATCTGAGAGTGAACCGCTCACATACACACGTACAGATACTTCGTGTGAGAGGAGATTGGGTAACCGAGAGCCGACTATGTATCGCAACACGCTTCATCCCACCTGGCTCGCTACTCGATATAATGGAGTATGGCTTTCGAGACGGTCTGGACGAAGTAATCTGTGCTACCATTTTGAAGCAAGCATGTGAAGGGATGCACTACCTGCATATCAATGGATGGCTACATCGAGATATAAAAGCCGGCAATCTGCTGATTGACGAAGATGGAACCGTCTTGATATCGGATTTTGGATGCTCAAGTCAGGTTTTCACGACGCCGACGGCGAATGCGACAAACAATACAATACATAGAACGGTCTCTAGTGAAGACATAAATCTACGGACGCGAAAGTCATTCGTCGGGACTCCTAGCTGGATGGCTCCAGAAGTAGTTGAACAGCTGCCATATGATAGCAAAGGTAGGCTGGCCTCGTATTATATGCCGATGTAGTCCTGACTCCCTTATCCGATGTCAGCCGACATTTGGTCCTTTGGAATTACCGCCATCGAGATTGCTACAGGCAGAGCACCTCACAGTTTATACACTCCCGCGCAGATACTCATGAAAACAGTAGCTGAGAAGCCTCCAACGTTGGATATCGAAGGACATGCACATTCCTTCAGCAAGATATACAAAGACATGATTGACACTTGTCTGAAGAAGGATGCTGCAAAGCGACCAACAGCGGAAAAGTTGCTCAGTCATGCTTTCTTCAAAAGCGCTAAACGGAAGACACATTTGGTGGGCGCCCTTTTGGCTGGGTTGCCCCCTGTACAGTCAAGACAGACCAGAAGTGAGTATCCTATCTTTGCATTATTGTTTGATATTTCTGCGGGCTTACTGACCATACTTGCGCAATAGGGTCGCGGCGCACCTCTGGACTGTCTGCAACTCGTAACATGTCGGTCTGGGATTTTGATACGTCACCTATCACGGACTCATTCAAAGGCTTCACGATGAACCACGCTTCTCCAAGTATGTCATCTGTACACGCGCGGCTGAGCGGCAGCAATGCTACATACCCCACGAGTCCGGAGGAGAACCGGGCAATATCACCACCTTCGGCTGGTCGCTCTGCGCGGCGGCGGAACAATCTAAGCTCCAGCATATCTGTGGACCCGCTGCCTGAGATAGATGGTATTGAAGCGGAAGAAGTAGAATTAGATCCCGCACCGACTGCTCCATTTGTGTCAGTACTCGAAAGGAGATGACGCGGTCACAGTAATGGCTTTTTAAATGTAGTATACATGGGCATATAGTAGTATAGACAAGGCAGTCAGGTATATTTCTTGCAAGCAGGCTGCAACATAGCAACGATGATGTAGTATGAGGAAGTAAATACTGGGCTGGGATTTTGACTCGGTTGATCTAGACCATGTTGCCATGTATGAGGCTCATCGAAGAGAGTGGTGAGTTTTTCTTTGGCTTTAGACTTCAGGTTCGGTGACTACCAAGGCGATACCGGAAGCTGCCATGGCTCCTGAATCCTCGACCGATACAAGTGTCGAGTTAGCCAGGGTGGTCGCGCCTAATTTCATAGCCTCACTTGAAACAGATGGGAAGAGAATTTATTTAGCACAAGGTAGTCATCTAAACTGTAGACTGGTGACTGCCGCCAAAAGAGCTTACCTCCTTAGTCTGCGATCCAATTTTTCAGCTTGTTCCAAAAACATCGATACAGGATCTTGTGAATGAGAAGTAGTAGGTGACACCATTGCAGAAATAGCGCCTAAACTTCTGTAGCCGGTGGGAAGATTGTCATCCGCTTCTAGGAGACCTATGCATGAAGGGGATCTTGGAATCATGCTAGGGGAGACCGGAAGAGAGGAGCTCGAAGCTTCGAAAGTGCTGGACATTCCTTCAACAATCGCAGGCGTATGGTCTGCTAGGGTTGAGGACGACATAATAGCTAATCAAGGGAATGGTAAGATCGGAAAGTCATGTGTGATATGGAGGGGCCATAATGGCTGTGTCATCGTGACTTACTATAGCTTCCAGAACCAGGTCGACCTCTTTCCAGTAGTTCGCTTGATCTAGCACGCTTACTTCTCAGATTTGGTCTTCCCATCTTCTCTGTCATTCCAGTGAAAGATTTCTTTCTCTTCTGCAAGCTAAACTTGCGTGCGTGGCGTGGTCTACTCGCATCATTAGGCTTCTGCCCTCCGTAGACAAGACTGTTCATATCGCGTGATAAGGCCGTAGTAGGTGGCGATTTGAGACCTGCCGTGTCTCCACTCTTATCACTTAAACCTATGAGATGAAGAGCGTCTGTCAGGTCGTGGGAGGACTGGGTACGCTGCAATGCAGAAGGTGGCGGGGTAGGACTGCGAGGAGACCAAGATCTAGTTCGGCTGTGTGAATGAATTCGTCAGACATTACGAGGCTGTAATAGGTTTTTTTATCTCACCGAGTAGTATGTATAGCAGATAACATTGTTGCTGGGCACTGCTGGTTTACTTGGCAGTAGTCAGAGGGAGAGGAATGAACGTAGTCCTGTCCAACGGCTTCGAAGATGCCGATGAGTAGAGTGGATGTTCCAAGTGAACGGCTCTGGCTAAGCCCGTCGTACCGGAAGGGGAAGCTAAACTGTCCCGTTTGTTCTGAGAAAGCCAAAGACCAAAACTATATAGGTACGAAGTGAGTAGCCAAAGCGAAAGTACGAAATGTCGGAGTTCCGCCTTTTCACCTTGCAAATGAATAAGGGGAACCTGGCCTGGACAGTATGCGAGATATCGCCAAATACCCAGATAGATCACAAGGCACCGCGCATGCGATGCAAGATGATGTTCTAGAACTCAACTCGAAGAAGGGGAACAGACTTGTAAGAAAGCGCATTGTAGCCGAGCAGGAGAAACCCCACGCCACCTAGGAGGGCACCGACGGATTGAATCGCCCTTTGCGATTGCAGGTTCACTGGAGATGGGCCATAAGATATGTAGTCAGTAGTGCGGTATCCTGTGCCCATTCCTGGAGACGTAGCTGCCAAAGGAGAGCTTTTGATGCACAGCTTCTGTCACTCCGAGCTCGCTGGTGCTGCTAGATGCAAGTGTCTATTCAGCGAGGCAGTGCTGGCAGCTGTAAGACGTGTCGAAGGTCTTGTCAATGCTGTAGGGTCCTGGAGGCATGACCAGGCATTTTGCTCGCAACAAACCAGCCAAGCTGGCGTTGCTGGCAGCCAAATGGATGGACTTTGATGAGTCGCGATGGAGAGCCCGACGGGCAGATTATAGCTCAGCTAGACGGTGGGCCGGTCCGAAGCTTGAGCATGGCGAAGACTGCTTTCAACCAGTCGTATAGTCTATCGTTAGAAAGAGAAAGCCTTGATCGAGCTGCTGATGAAGCAGCGAAGAGCGCAATCAGATTGGAACTTGCTTTCCAACCAAGAAGCAAGCACCACCATCATCTCGCTTCATCCGTTCTTTTCAAGATGACGGCAACGACATCCAACTTGCACACCGTCTCCTCGCCCGCTCACTTTCAAGAGCTTCTGAGCGCAGACCTAGAGCGAGTCGCAGTGCTATACTTTTATGCCGATTGGGCGGAACCATGTGCAAGCATGACACAGGCTATAGCAGCAATGGCAGAAGCATATCCCGCTGTCTTGTTCTTGCAGATTGAAGCAGAGGCTCTCCCTGAGATTAGCGAGAGTTTCGAGGTCGACGAGGTGCCATACACTATTTTACTGAGGGTAGGTTTCTTTCCAGCTTGGTTCACATCGCATGCTAGTAGGCGAAGGACTGTGCTGATGATATTGTTATGCTACTATCACCTGTGTATAGGGCCATACCCTCCTCGGAAGAGTCTCTGGCGGACAGCCGAAGCAAGTGTCCGAGGAGATCGCAAAGCATACCTCGCCATCAGCCGCTCTTCGTTCGAGTGAGTGAAAGAGAGGGCAGTCCATTGCATGAGTGTTTTTACTAAATACTCTGTTCTCTTACTGCCAGCTCAACCTCTATCAAACACATCACAAAAACCAGAAGCCCCACCTAGTACATACGACACAAGCAATAGTAATAGTACAAACGGGCGAACTTCAACAGGCGTCACGACTGAAAAAGTAGTTTCAGACCCTTTGGAAGAATCACCTGAAGAATTAGTAGCACGCTGTCATGAGATAATGAAGCAACAAAAAGTTATGCTGTTCATGAAAGGAAATCCTGATGCTCCTAGATGTGGTTTCTCTCAAAAGACGGTGGCGTTGTTGAGAGAACAAAAAGTTGATTTTGGTTGGTTTGATATATTGGAGGATGAAGCCGTGCGGCAGGGTGAGTTTTGTCGTCTTTGATTTCAGTAGTATCATCACTCAAGTATCTTTTGTTGTTACCTTTCGCAGAACTCAAGAGAATCAACGACTGGCCGACTTTCCCTCAAATTATAGTCGAAGGGGAACTCATCGGAGGTCTCGATATTGTCAAGGAGATGTGAGCTCATCTCGAAGACATAATACCGATTACCTGCTGATGCCTTCAATCTGTTCTAGGGTCGACAATGGAGAATTCCAAGAGCTTCTCGAGGGATAGTATAGTCCTACTGCATTCCATTCTGGCCTTTGTCGTGTTTCTGTTTGTTTGGACAGGATTGCAGTTCGCGCGTGTACCTCTTAGACGACTTGATTATCAGTATGGCTTTTACATAATGCCAACGCCAACAGTAATGCTCATCGGCATCCATCATCCAGCTTCATCGTCGCGAGTTGGCCCGATCACCTTTGCGCTCTTCGGTATCGCGAGCGTCCTCATGCAGCTGGTCCACTCGACTCCAATCCAATCCATCCAGCCATCCATGCCATGATACAGCGGTGTCAGCGCCTAGTCAGCGGTGTGCTGGCCTTCCTGGTCTTGCTGGTCCTGCACCTTGTTCACGGTAGCACGCTCGTGATAGCCTTGTTCCTACATCTCGTCAACCACCTTCAACCTGGCACAGCGTCGTCTAATTCGAGAAGAACGATATCTAATGATGATATATCACTATGGAAAACAAAGAATAGAATACCAAAATGCCTAAGTATCATATTCGTTCCTTCTGCAAGAGGTTATCTCTCTTTATCAAAATTACCACCAAAATATACTACTTGGGATAAAGATGTCGTTCTTCAAGGGATGATCAAAGATGCATTGGATCTGGTGAACTGGTGTAAGAGATTGGAGGTTGACACTTTACTACTTTATGATGAGAATGGTGAGTCTATACACTCCCTCTCTCTCCCTCTGGGTCGATTGTAGAGACAAAGGCTGATAGCTGACCTTTCGCGAATACGATAAAACGCGTCAAACAGGCATATTCAAGGAGCATTCTGCACAACTAAAGCACAAATTACGAAGCATCTCAACTGAATTATACGAGATCTCAGAACAAACAATTCTTCTAGATAATGCATTACGGATAACTTTACTTTGTCGAAAAGATGGGAAAGAACACTTGGCTAAAGTGACAAGAAGTATTTCAAAGAATGTAAAAGCTGGATTTATTGAAAAGGAGGATATAGATGTGGAGTATGTACAGGACAAATTATACTGTATGTCTTTCATATTCCTCAGACTGAAAACTCTCCCTTGCTAAGCTTGTGAACACGAAACAAAACTGACCATTATTGTCCACCGTACGAACAAAGCTTCACTCTGTCCTGAACCAGATCTGCTTATTGTACTCGGAGGTCTACATTTACGATTGAGAGCTTTCCCACCTTGGCATACAAGACTATGCGAAATCTAGTGCGTAGTGCTTCCCGACTTGTTATCCAAAACTGAGACAATAGAAAGAGCCTGATAAAGAAGCTAATCATCTCCTTTTCGTCACTTGGTAAACAGCCACGATTCATCTCTAAGTCTCCTAGGTCCACCTCGTTTGAGATATTCAACGTTTAGAAGAGCAATGGACAATTATGCTGGGTGTCAACAACGTTTCGGACGGTGATTGGCATTATCATTCCTATGTAGTATTTGACTTGAGTGTACTTGTATATCCAGATCAGTCTTTGGATACATGACCCTGAAACGAATAGTTCCCAAGTTTGTACTAGATTAGACGAGGGTGAATCGTGTCGGGGCTTGCGATGTGTCACCTTGCTATCGAGTCGACCTCTCGAGCATAGACCTGACGGAGAGGAGCTTCCCCGAAACTGGGTTAGGCATTGAGGCCTTCTGGTACCGTCTTGCATATCTTGCTAGTACATGCGTCACACTGCCTGCTCAAGTGTGACTGCCTTGCTCTGCATATGCGCATGGCCTGCATGGCTCCCGAATTGACGACGTGACGTGTCGGTTAGGCGGGGTACGCAATTGAGAGCTTGCAAGCGGGAAGTCTGTGGGTTCAGGAGGGATGGGGGAGTTGCTAAGGGTGTATTTCTAAGATGTAGCCCTCTTCAACCAAGCTTCCGGGATAAAGAGAGTCCACTTCCATCCTACTTTGATGTACTGTGCGTATACTGCGTGGACAATTGTCAGACGGAGACTGGAAGGCGTGCAAGATGACCGACTCACAAAAGTAACTCCACCTCCTCCCTAGGTACTTGCCGAGAGTGGGCATGATGAGCACACTCACCGCCAACTGCAACTGCCTCATGTTCTCTTCCCATTCCCGTTCTGCCGCTTGGAGTTCTTGCAGTTCCGAGTCGTCCGAGTCGTAGGACGTGGACGACGATGACGATGAGAACGACGAGTCCGATGCACTGTCGCTGTCGTGCAGTCTGCCATTCGCTCGTCGTGGCTTGTACGAGTCTGGATAGTATCCCGTGCGGTGGTCGATGGGTCCCATGGCGCAGAGTGCAGTAGGTGCGAGGGTGCCTGGAATACTATGCTGCTCCTGGCCTGAACAGCGAACGAGTGGGTGTGCTTGCGGCGAGTAGGGAGGTGGATGTACTTCATCACCACCCATCATCTCGTGAGGATATCGAAATCCTCGATCAACCGCTGCTGCTTCTGCGCTTCAACGTGCACTCGCAGCTCTGACCCAACCACCACCATCACCACCATCCCATTCCTTCCATTACTCGCGCAGCTCAGCACACACCCAGCCATGTTCCCCACGACAGACTTCAGCGTGCGTCGTGCTTCTGCTCTCGCTCTCGCTCTGCGCGCATGCTGACCTCGTCTGGGCCGTTGATAACGAATGTCATACCCATCCACAGTCGACCTCGCAGCTGCAATGGCTCGGAACACTGGACATCCCACCCGTCCAGGAAGCTGGCCTGAACCCCCACTTCCTGCGCAAGGTCGGTCCACGCTGTCCTGTGCTTGTGTCGTCCAACTCCCCACTCATCGCCACTTGCTCGCTCCCTCCTGCTGATATTTTTCGCTGCTCAACCAAATCCAATGCCTTCAACGACACGACGGGCCTTTGCACTATGACTGCAGGTGAGCTACACGTGACTACATGTGCACGAGAACACTGCTGACTGTCTATCGCTGCAGACCTCCATCATCGCAACCATCGGTGGGCTCATTTAACCTCTTTTGACAGACAGACAGCTAGACCCGCAAGCTGACAAGCCAATGCTGCAAATTGTTGATTTCATCAGGCCCTAAAACCAACTCGGTCGAGATGATTGGAAAGCTCAGAGATGCTGGAATCAACGTTGGTATGTCGCTCTCTCATCCTCGTTCAAATTCCTCCTCCCTCTCTCTCGCTTGTGACACTGCGGGGGTTGGGCGGGTAAAATAGCAAATACTTTGCTGGCACGTGAAGAGGCGACTCTTTCATATATACTCAAATGCTAACTATCGTCAATACCTACTTTTCACAGTCCGAATGAACTTCTCGCACGGAAGGTGCATATCTTGAGGCTCGTCTACTCTGTGAAAGGCCGCCCATCTGACAGGCTCGTCTCTCTCCAGCTACGACTACCACCAATCCGTCATCAACAATGCACGTGAAGCCGAAAAGACAAAGCCAGGCCGCCCCCTTGCTATCGCCCTAGACACCGTTAGTCCAATATTCCCCTCTTTGCCTTCTCTCACACCCTTAATTTTGCTAACCATCTTACCATTTCCCACGTTCTCAGAAAGGACCCGAAATCCGAACTGGTAACATGGTCAATGACGAAGATATCAAGATTGCCGCTGGACATCAAATGATCTTCTCCACTGATGACAAGTATGCCACTTCGTGCACCGAAAAGGTCTACTACATTGACTACAAGAACATTACCAAGGTTATCGAAGTTGGCAAGATCATCTACGTTGACGATGGTGTTCTATCATTCACCGTTTTGGAAATTGTCGATGCTCAAACTTTGAAAGTACAAGCTATCAACAATGGTACTCTATCATCCAAAAAAGGTGTCAATCTACCAGGAACAAATGTCGATCTTCCTCCTATCTCTGAAAAGGATAAGGCAGATTTAGATTTTGGTGTTAGAAACGGTGTCGATATGATTTTTGCTTCTTTTATTAGAAGAGGTCAAGATGTTAGGGATATTAGATCTCATCTAGGTGAAGCAGGAGCCAAGATTAAAATTATCGTCAAGATTGAAAACTTGCAAGGTGTCGCGAACTTTGATGAGATCTTGAAAGAAACAGATGGTGTTATGGTCGCTAGAGGTGATTTAGGTATCGAAATTCCTGCTTCTCAGGTTTTCATGGCTCAGAAAATGATGATTGCTAAATGTCAAATCGCTGGTAAACCCTCTATCTGTGCTACTCAAATGTTGGAGAGCATGACCGTGAGTTTCCTTTTACAACAACTCTACAACCCCTCTTTAGTTCAACTAACCTGATCTGCCCTGTCTTTTCTTCTCTCTCTCTTCAATCCAGTACAACCCTCGTCCTACACGAGCTGAAGTCTCCGACGTCGCCAATGCCGTTCTAGATGGCGCAGATTGCGTAATGTTGTCTGGAGAGACTGCCAAGGGTGCTTATCCTATCGCAGCCGGTGAGTTCCGTCATCAAATAGTTGCTTCTCTTTTATGGGTTTGCCAGCTCTGACACCTGTCATTTTCCACCTCCCTTTCTCTGACCTCCCCTCCTCTCTCAGTTCAAATGATGGCCGAGACATGCTACCTCGCGGAATCTACCATCTGCTACCCACCCCTGTTCAACGAGCTCCGTCAGCTTACCCCCCGTCCTACACACACTACCGAAACAGTAGCTATGGCAGCAGTCGCAGCATCGCTCGAACAAAATGCTGGTGCAATTCTAGTAATGTCAACTTCTGGAAATACAGCAAGATTAATCTCAAAATTCAGACCTAGATGTCCAATCATGACATTAACTAGAAATGATGTTACAGCAAGACAGATTCATTTACATAGAGGATGCTATCCATTTTATTTCAATGAACCTAGACCTTCTACTGATGAAGGTTGGCAAACTGATGTCGACAATAGAATTAGATATGGTCTTAAACAAGGTCTTGAATTGGGTATCTTGAGAAGAGGTGATACTATTATTGCTGTTCAGGGCTGGAAGAGCGGTGGTTCCAATACCAGTGAGTTACTCTCTCTTTCTCTCATTGCTGAGATCTAGATTTGGGTTTTCCACATCTGCATATACTGATTCACACACTGGGCTCGTGCCTTATTACAGACACAATGAGAATTCTCAGCGTTCCACACGATGCCAACGACTACAAGCTACAGCCTACATCATAAAGAGCTGCCCCAGCTTCCAGATCTCACGCCGGAAAATGGTCAATGCTTACTCAAGTAATACAACCGAACCAGCTGGACAAAAGTAGCTAAGCAATCAACATAAGGATAGAAAACAGCCAATTGAGTAACTAGTTACATCTTCTTACTGTCTTCAGGCATCTACCTTTCCTACCTTTTAACTTCTCCCTTCACCCATTCCCTCTTTATAATCCGATTAGATTCTTAGAAGTGTTCCCTTTTTTTCTTCTTTTACCCTATCAATGCACAATATGCAATAAAACCTTCTTAAGACCCCCGCCAATCAGCCCTTTCCTTGCAGAATCGATCAAGTTCATAGTTTTTCTCTCAAGCGCCTTTGTTCTGTTGCATTTCAGTCTTTTCTGCTATAACAGAAGAAAGAGCTATGAAGCTATCTTTCTAATTTCTTGACAGAATGGAAAACCTGAACACTCGTACATGCTTCGTGTCAATTGTTCGGCTCGGCTATCTTCTTATCTTGCCTGTCTAGGAAACATGTGATGTCCACTCAGAATCGAGAATTGGTTCTCCACATGCAAGGCTGGTCTTTATGCATGCTCACACACCAACGGTAACAAGCATGCAGGGTTGGGCAAAGACAAAGAAGGGAGCTTGTCTTCTGGAAATCCCTGATACTGCTTCATTTCATTTGGATTTGGAAAGGGTAGAGAGGTATCGTGTCGCCTCCAGATAACTTGATAACAATAGTGGTAACAACCAAAAAGACCTCAGGCAAGTAGAAGAAAAGACTAGGGCACAGTGAGACCGCTATACTATCACTTCATAGGCAAGTCCTTATAATGCAAGTAAATGACCAACTGTTTGGCTTGTCTTGCACTGCAGTGAACCCCAAAAGCGGAAGGGGGTATACCAACATCAATAGAAACAAAATCTTGAAAATTCTAATCCTGTAACGGGATATGGAAGTAACTTGTCCTTTCTATAGAATAGGAGGAACATCGGTACGATTTGCAAGACCAACTTGAAGAGCTGTTTGTTGTGCATTTCCATAGGATAGTACGAGGTCTGAAACAAAGAAACAAGATTGATGGGTCAGCGTGGGGCGGGTCAACATCCTGATCCTGAAGACATAGAGGTAAAAGCTGATGAACAAGGACTTACATCTATTCTTGATGAAAACATCACCTAGAACAGCAAAATCACTCGAACCACCTTGTATACCAGAGATACATAAACCATCATTTCGTCCACTTGATCTGAATGCTAAATCTTGTACTGGTATACCCCATCTATGTCCACCAATTAAAAAGAAAATATTCGGATCTCCATTTGGATTTGCTACTCTTGGTAGATTACTAACAGAGCAAGGTACATACCAAGCTCCTTCGCCAGTGTTAAAACTTGAACCTGGGATTCTAGAATGTATCTTTGATGCTACTGTTGTAGAAACGTAGACTAATGTTGTACCTGTATCTATAATAGCTCTTCTTGCTTCTCCAGGGCTATACATTTGGATATTGTTGACGTAGATTCCAGGAACATCGACACCCCAATAATAGTTTGAAGTAACAGGAGTATAAACGATAGGAGATGAAACAAAGTCATTGTTGATCGAACCCCATCTATACTCGCCACCACCTTGCAGATTACCAACTGTCCCTTTCTTGACAAGTGCAATACCAACTAAAGGATTAGCTAATTTTGTTTCTTTGACTAGTTTAGAAAATGGAGTAACATTATTTTCAACGAAAGAAAGTGGATCAGGACCAATACCTAATATACCATCATAAACTCTAGCTCCACTTCCTTTAACTTGGGACGTAATAATACCTAATAATTGATTTGAATTTGTACTTAATCCTAGACTGAGACCTACTACATCGCTTCCTAAGAAACCAGACATTGTTGTACCATCACCGTAAGCCGTTTGGAATTGTGCGTTTGCTGATGTGTATGTTGTAGATGATGCGTACTCGAAGGGCTTGCGTGTAGCTAAACCACATGTCGTACAGGCGGGATCAAAGACCGTAGTATCGGCAGAACCGGAATCGATGAACATGGTGAGTCTCTGAGGCGGTGTTCCAAATGAGATGTTAGCCAGCCACTGTGTAAAAGCAGTGTGGAGTTATGCAGATGGAAGAAGTCAGTGTGTGTAACCTACAAGTCAAGAGCATAGGAGTTTAGGCCAACTCACAGCGTTATCATTCTGGCTGTTCATGAGACGAGTAGTGACGGCATTATCCCACCCGGCATCGACGACAGTCTGAATTCCAAGATTGACAGACAGGAGAGAGTTGTCGGTATTACCATCGCTTCCACCTTTGCCAAGCAAGGCACCCAGGTTTAGCTCGAGACCGAGTAACCTTTTGTTATGTTGCTCTGCGTCATTCGAGGTGGATCTTTTCTGATGGTGCGATTGCTGATCATGTCTAGCTGATCTACCCTTTTTCTTGCTCTTGAACAATCCTAGACCCAAGTCAAGCTTTACCGTATTTCCTAACAATCCCACGCCAAGGTCGAGATTCAAACCGAGGAGTGTACTATCCACTCTGCTTTTGAGTTTCGAGTACTTGCTGAGATCATTCTTGAATAGACCATACTTGAGTATACCTTGAGTGAGGAGGTCTAGGATCTCTGGTGCATATCTGTCGTTGTATACGAGTGGGACGACGCTCGCGCCTGCTGTTGCTGGCTGGGTGGATTGGGAATGAGTGGCAGGGAGGAGGGTGGTACTGACGAGGCAGAGGAGGGCGAGGGAGGACGACGATAGCCCGCGCATGGCCTGAGGATAGCCTTGACTGAGTGTGTGGTATCGCTACTACAGCCTGCAAGCAGAGGGAGTAGGAGGAACGCGGCTGCCAGAGGAGCGAGGAGTGGACACGAAGAACGAGGGTGGATGCAGTGAGTGTGAGTGACGGCTATAATTGTGTGTGAATGAAAGCGAAGAGAGACGAGCAGCTCTCCTCTTGCTTCTCGTCGGTCGCTCTCACTCGCACGCGAACAAGACGCACACCCGACTCGACTCGGCGCAACTCTCAGACGACGAGGAGACCCACGCAGGCACCAGTCTCAGCACAAGCATGTTCAGTGCACAGTTGCCTTCCCCTCCAGGCACCGGGACAGCGTAAGAATGATGCTCGCTTGCATGACGGCGATGGTGCGCGCGTGCGTGTTGGTTTGGCCAGTAGTGAGGCGAGGCACAGTTCATCATCAGGGTTTACCGTAGATCTGCTGGATGGTAATTCCAGAGTGTCATGCGGTGGATTGGCAGCGATAGGTGGGAGAAAGATAAGAAAGAGCTTGCTTGCTTGCTGATGGCTGGAGAAAGCTATCACGCCGGTGGCACACCCCGTACTCTCCAGCGAAATCACGCAAACAGCGCGAGAATGAAGCACACGCCGACACACCATTGCGCTGAATCTCCCTATGCTATGCCTCCGGTGCTCTCACGGCTTGCGATGCCATAGCGCTTGACTCTTTCCCTGCACGCCCTCGCCACTCGCACACGCGATCATCCATCCCAGCGATACTCGACTGCACCTTGCAGCAACACCTCGACATTCGGTACACAAGTACAGCTGATTGGCTGAACTCGACTGCCTGCCTGCCTGCAGCCTGACCTGCCCATGAGGGTCCCCGGCTCAGGATGGCTGCTGGCTGTGTCACTAGCAACAGCAGTTCGCGCCGGCAACAGCAACCATCTTGCGACCACACCGAAGACCATCCTCGATAGCAGCAGGCGCCAGGTCGACAGCAACGACACCTCGAAGCCCGTCCATCAGCCAGGATGGTGTGCCTTTGGATCAAGCGGGTCATGCGGTTCAAAGTCATTCATGCCGCTACCCTGTGCACAGTCAAGTCCCGCACAACTCGTCACCGATACTCTGCGTCAATCGCTCGAATCCATCTGCGGTATAACAGACTATACTCATTCATGCTGCAATGAAGAATCACTAGAGAAACTATCAGATTCACTCAGTCAAGCATCAGCTTTCATAGCTCTATGTCCTGCATGCTCTGATTCTTTCAAGAGATACTATTGTGAATTCACTTGTTCACCAAATCAATCCACTTTTATCAATATTACTTCAACTCAAAACCTGACTGGAGGGGAGAATAAAGGACCAGCTGTCAAGAGCTTGGATTTTTATGTCAATCCTTCATTTGGGAAAGCATTCTTTAATGCTTGTAAAGATGTCAAATTCGCAGCTACAAATGGTTACGCTATGGAATTCATTGGTGGCAATGCAAAAGATTGGATCTCATTCTTGAGATTTATGGGTCAGGAGAGACCAGGTTTAGGTTCTCCTTTCCAAATCAATTTTCCGCAACTCGAGGATGAAGAGGGTGATAGTGATGGGAGTGACAATACGACAGTGCCGATTCCAGATGGTATAACACCCCTCAACCCACCCAAGCTAGACTGCGCCGATTCTTGCGCATGTGCAGATTGTCCTTCTCGTTGCTTGGAACTCCCTCCTTTACCCGATACATCCTCACACTGCCACATCGGAGCTCTCACTTGCGGATCCTTCTTCTTGATCCTAGCGTATTCTATACTCTTGCTATCCTTCATACTTGGTATAGGTATCAGGGATCTATGGGCTAGGCGACATGTTATCTTCTCAAGCGGCTCAAACTCTCACACCGGGCATGGCAACAAACAAGGAAGGATATACCTTACTTCCTCCCCCGGTGATTATGATCGACTTGATTTGACAGACTCGAGAGGGGAGCATGCGTCAGTGGAAGGTGACGAGGAAGGTCTCAACATGCAGCCCACGACAGCACATGATGGAAGTACTCCAGCAATAGACCCATCAAGCTCAAGGTGGCGAAGGAAACTATCCAATTTCATGAGAAGAAATGATAGCGATCCACACCAACGATCTGAAGCTTCTTCAAGTACAGCAATACGCAGTTCAGCCACTGGAGGTAGACGAGGAGATTCAGAATCAAACTCACAAAGATTAGGTAGAGGAGCTTCATTACTCTCTCCTGATGTATTAGCATCTTATTCACAACCACGTACTTATAAACTAAATAATATCTTAAGCTCGGCCTTCTATAAACTCGGTTTACTATGCGCTAGAAATCCTTATATTACTATTATCATAGGACTTGTTATTTGTGGTGTCTTGAATGCTGGATGGGCTAAATTCGGTATCGAAAAAGATCCAGTCAGATTATGGGTTGAGAAAGGATCTGAATTGGAGATACAAAAAACTATATTCGAAGAGGAATTTGGACCTTTTTATCGGACCGAGCAAATCTTCTTATCTCGTCAACCTCGATCTCCTTCTAGCAATAAGAAAAGTCGTGCCAATGTTGAGGATCAAGTAGAGAGGAAACCGATTTTAGATTGGGAGATTATACAATGGTGGTCTGGTATAGAAGCTGAAATTAGAGGTTTGACATCACCAGCTGGAACTAAACTTTCAGATATTTGTTTCGCACCTACTTCTACTGAAGATGATACGAGTCAACGTACAGCTGAAGAATGTACAGTTCAGTCTTTTATGGGATACTTTAAGAATAATCTGGATGGAATCAATCAAGATACTTGGAAGAAGGAATTGGATTTCTGCGCTAGAACTCCAACTGCGTGTTTGAGTAGTGCTGGTCAGCCTATGAATCCGAAATTATTATTTGGAGGACCGAGCGTGGATTTCTCTTCTTCAAGAAGCGGAGACGACCAGCAGGAAGTTAGTTTGATGGATATGAATCTAGCTCAAAGCGGAGATTATAAAGCCAGTGAAGCAGAAGCTATCGTCATTACCTACGTTTTAGACAATTCTCTCGATTCTTTCAAAATACATAAAGCAGCAGAATGGGAACATACTTTGAAGCAATACCTTTCAGATCTATCAATCAAAGCAGAATCGGAACACGGATTGAGATTATCATTCTCTACTGAGATTTCTTTGGAAGAAGAATTAAATAAATCTACAAATACTGATGTTCCTATTGTGGTACTTTCTTACCTGGTTATGTTCTTTTATGTTTCTCTATCGCTGGGTGGTACTGGTGAAGGTATTTTATTCCTCATTTGGGCATTACTAGTTAAAGCTTTCTCGTCAGCTTCTAGACTTGTCAACAAGAGAAGAAGGAAATCATCGGGTCCTATCTCCCTTGGTGATGATAATCTCGGCGACACTAGCTATTCTTCAATATCGAGAGCTTCAATATCTTCAGCGTTAAGAACAATTTTCGTAGATTCGAAATTCACTCTAGGTTTAGTAGGAATAGCTATAGTCTTACTATCAGTTAGTACATCAGTTGGTATTTTCTCCTTTTGTGGAGTCAAAGTTACACTTATCATAGCAGAAGTCATTCCATTCCTCGTTCTCGCAATTGGAGTAGATAACGTATTCATACTGTTACATGAACTACAAAGGCAAAATGCAAGAGCATATCAAAATGTACGTGCTATTTCTACGGGATTACCACCTGCTCTGTTAGCTGTTGGATCTGGACTTCAAGATAATGATGATATTCTACAAGAAGATGAAATGGGAGATATTGACATTGATGATAGTGATTTACCTAGTGCTGAAGAACGTATAGCACGTGCATTAGGTAGAATGGGCCCTTCTATTTTACTTAGTGCTTCATGCCAGACTGTTGCTTTCGGTCTAGGTGCGGTAGTAGGTATGCCAGCAGTAAGGAATTTCGCGATATATGCAGCTGGTGCAGTCGCTATCAATGCTATTTTACAAATCACTATATTTGTCGCTTTTATGACATTAGATCTGAAAAGGATAGAGGTGAGTCTGGTTTTGTTCTTCCCCGCAGTCCTTTAGTCCGACATGGAAGCAGTATAAGATAAATATGTTTTTGCTTTTGTTCTGCAGTCGTCTCGAGTGGATTGCTTCCCATGCGTAAAGCTAGGCAATTCAAGAGACCGCATCTTTGGACATCGAGAGAGCATTGTCGTTCGGTTCATACGTTCGGTATACGCTCCTTTCCTACTCAAGCGCAAGGTTAAATATGCCGTCATGGCGATCTTTTCTGGCCTCTTCGTCGCTTCTTGGATCTGCACGGATTATATCAACTTGGGTTTAGGTGAGAAATTCGATACCAAAGTCCAAGTGTGTGATTAGGACGTGTTCTGATATGTTCACCTCGATCTTCTTTGTAGATCAACGTCTCGCATTACCTCGCAAGTCATACCTCATCGATTACTTCAATGATCTAGATAGTTACTTGCAAGTTGGACCACCGGTCTATTTTGTTGAACAAGGATTAGATCTTACACATCGTCAAGCACAGCAAGAAGTTTGTGGTCGATTTTCAACATGTTCAGATTATTCAATTGGGAATATTTTAGAAGCAGAACGTAAAAGATCAGATTCAAGTTATTTAGCTGAACCACCTTCTATTTGGCTAGATGATTTTTTCCAATGGTTAAATCCAGCATTATCTTCATGCTGTAGAGTCAAGAAAAGGGATACAGATACATTCTGTAAACCTGAAGATTCTGAATTTGCTTGTAAAGCTTGTTATGAAGATAAAGAAAATGAATGGAATATTACAATGGAAGGATTACCTCAAGGAGAAGAATTTATGAAATATTTAAATCATTGGATTGAATCTCCTGCTAATGAAGATTGTCCACTTGGTGGAAAAGCTGGATATTCTGCTGCTATTAGTATTGGGGAGACCAAGAGGGCAGGCGAGAATGGAAGCGAGCAATCAGAGCAATTCGTTCGAGCTTCACATTTCAGAACGTATCACACCCCACTTAAGAATCAGAACGACTTTATAAATGCATTAGCTTCTGCTAAGAGGATAAGTGCCGATCCTTCAAAAAGTACAAATGGAGCCAAGATTTTCCCATATAGTATTTTTTACGTTTATTTCGAACAATATGCTAGTATTGTTACTACTACCAGAGCGGTACTGGCACTTGCCATGGCAGCTGTACTTGCTGTTACTGCTATTATATTGGGATCGTGGAGGACTGGCTTTGTAGTCGTGATTACTGTCTTTATGATTGCGATGAATGTACTGGTGAGTTGAGTTTAATGTTCTGCTTCCTGATAAAGATGCGCATTAGCTGAGACTTTCATCCTTGTGGATCATGCTATGTGCAGGGTATAATGGGCGTTTGGCACATAAGTCTGAATGCGATTTCGTTAGTAAATCTAGTCATCAGCATAGGTATAGGAGTAGAATTTTGTTCACATATAGCAAGAGCTTTCATGGGAGCAGGATCAGGTATGAATAATTTCGGGGCAGGAGCTGGAGGAGCAGGATTACCACATTCACATCCAGCAGGAGAAAAAGAAAGAGATGATAGAGCCTATGCTGCTCTTGTTGATGTTGGAAGTTCAGTATTCTCTGGTATCACAATGACCAAATTAATTGGTATCTCGGTATTAGCTTTAACTAAATCTAAGCTGTTAGAGGTAAGTTCTTAATTTCCATATTCTTAGCAGTATTTTGGGAAAAGCGCAGTACTGATGAAACCATTTTGTAATTTCGTGCATACAGATCTACTACTTTAGAATGTGGCTCACCCTCATCATTTCAGGCGCATTGCATGGACTCGTTTTCCTCCCCGTTGCGCTCTCATTCCATGGGGGACAAGGATTCAGTCTTTTTGGACAGGAAGAGGAAGAGTATATCGCTGAGATAGCCAGGTATAGAGGCAGACCTTTTTATACTGCTGATGATGAAGATGACGAGAGTATAGCTTCGGATGATAGATTCTGAACATGCCAACCTCGTCATAATATCTGTTCGCAAAGCTGTGACATGAGCGATCAGACCTGCGAGAGAAGTGGTACTAAGTGTATCATAGTGAATGAGGAGTTTGCCTTGCATGCATTGTATGATATTGGCCAATTGGTAGACAGTCAATCATACACGGACCACGCGATAAATTGATGTTACGGAATCGCCTCGCTATTCGGCCTTTTACGCCTGCTCGCTGTACAGCGCGAAACTTGAGCTTGCATCGGGCAAGGGAAATGGAGCTATCTGATATACAACAACAAGTGCTATAAATGCGAACGAAGTGTGCGTGTTGACGGTGATGAAAGGCTGGACAGGCGCTGAGCTGGCGGAAGGTCAGCCTGAAATTGACGGTGTGTAGACTTGCAAACGTACATCTCGCTCGAGCTGCCGGAATGACTGTTTTCAAGCTGTGGTATGAGTGTGGTTTATCCTTGACGCTAGAGGGACACGCTGACTGTCAGCTTCTGATTGTCGACCATATCTGATGGTCCATCCAAGCTGCTCACCTGCTTGTGCTTTGGATCTTTGCTGCAGATGACTGGAGGGTGCGATGGGATGGGAAGGGCATCGAGAGGCAGGTCAGCGTTGAGCAAGGCGTGGCTGAGCATGCATGCTCGTATCAGGGCGTCTATGCTCACCATACAGCATGCCCTTCCGTCTGACCACCGAGCATCCGTCGCAGAAAAGCTTCACCGAGGAGCGGACCTTCATTCCTCGCGTTTGCTGCTGGAGGGCGGGCGTTGACGATGATGGGATGGATAGCGCATGGCTTGCACTACAGCAGGGACACGTGGATGAGTGCGATGAGGTTGTTGCTGCTGCTGCTGCTGGCCTCTTTGCTATTGAAGACATGGCTGCCGTCCTTGAAGCTAGCGGTGCAGGCCGAGCGATCAGGCGAGACTGCCTGGAAGCGAGATGGCGGAGCATGGTGGACGACGATGAGTGTGTAGCGACGAGTGCTGTATCGTATGTATGCGACGATGTGGATGGTGTCGAGCAAGTCTAAAGTGCGTCTCTTAGACCCGACCCGAGTACTGAATTCCCGATCGCCCGTTCTTCCTCACGTGCTTTTTCTCGCTCTTCTATCTTTCTTCTATCTTTCATCCTGCTCTTGTCGCTCTCCACGCTGGACACGCGCAGATCGCACTCGACCACACGCGGCACATCGAGCTGCGCATCAAGACACTCCCCTTGGCTAGCCCTCACTCGCTGCACGATCCCGGTGATCCTGGCTGCCCTGCTGGCTTGCTCTTGCACGGGTATTCCGCGCAGATCAGTGATTTCGCAGCGAGCAAGCAATCCAGTCAATTAAATAACAAGAGCACACTCCGAGGACAGAGATACACCATCATCACTCTCAAGCCCTCAGACATGCTTCATTGGTGAAGAAAGAGCCATCCACCTCTCGACTCTGCGTGCCAACATGCTGCTCACCTACTGGAGGGTGTGAGTGCATTCCATGCTGTATGAGGCGTGCAATCTGGCTGATGCATGCAATCCTCCCCCAGCCACCTCTTCTACACCATCCCACCCACGCTCCTCCTCTTCCTCGTCCTCCGCCCCCTCCTCAGCCGACGCAACTACTTTTCCATCCTCTTTCACGTCGTGATCGCCACCCTCTACACTTTTCCATGGGACAGCTACATTATCAAGAACCATGCTTGGACCTACGCAGACTGGGCAGTCATGTTCACACTCGCAAAAGTCCCTATCGAAGAGGTCTTCTTTTTCATCATCCAGTCCATCTTCACCTCGCTGCTCTACCTCCTGCTCGGCATGCTAGACACCCCTTCGCAGAACCTTCTCTACCTTTCAGCCTCGTCAAACAGAGTCGTCGCCAGGAGAATCGCGTACTCCATCCCCCTCGTCATCCTTCCGTCCCTCGGAATCATAGGCTGGCGTATGGGCATCCCCGAAACAAGCAACTTCTACCTAGGCTGCATATTCTGGTGGATCACCCCAGTCATGACCTTCCTCTGGTTCATAGCTGGAGACTATTTCCTCTCACGACGCAATACCTCCCTTCTCACCATTGCAATCCCCACGATCTACCTTTGCCTCGTAGACACAATAGCTCTCAAAGCGGGAACATGGCACATTACAGAACGCACAAGCACGGGATACTTTGTCTGGCCTGATCTACCTCTTGAAGAGGCTACTTTCTTCCTCCTCACCAATACACTCCTGACATTTGGAATGTCGGCTTTCGAACGCTCCTTTGCCGTCATCGACGTATTTGGAGACCTCTTGGCAGCAGACGCTTCTTCTACCTCTGCCTCATCTTTTAACTACAACAGCAAAACAACCTCGAACCCGGGAGCTCTCAATACAGTTGACTTTATCCGATATCTATACAAGTCACTCCTTCTACGCGTAGATGGCCTACCAAGAGCTTACAAAGCGCGCATCTCATCGTTTGAACCGACTCAAGCTACCTTAGCCAAACATTCAAAATCATTTCACACCGCATCATACATCTTTCCTTCGAACATACGACGTGATTTAGTCATTCTTTACGCCTTCTGCCGTGTCTTGGACGATTTCTGTGATGAAAGTCCGACACAGGAGGAAGCGAAAAGCTTGATTGACATGAGCAAAGAATGGTTGGATCTTTTGTATTCCCCTTCAACTCCTTTGGAATCACCTCTAGCTACAGAGCACAAATCAATAAGCGGTGAAAAGGGAGGAAGATCAACCAAAGACTTTGGTGGAGTAGCTACTTCAGTTCCATCCAATTTCGTTCTATCTACATTCTTACATAAAAGAGTACCTGAAGAGGCACAATCTGCGTTTTATCTACTATCAACAATATCACATAAAATACCGAGATACCCTTTTGATGATTTAATAGCAGGATATGAATGGGATTTGGCAGGTCAATTAGAAAGACCTATCCTAACTACTGAAGATCTAGTTGAATATTCAAGATTAGTAGCTAGCTCAGTTGCTGAAATGTGCGTTTGGGCAATGTGGGCAAATGAGGGTATCTCTCCTGATCTAAGTAAGGAAGATCAGAAATATGTTTTACAAAAAGCTGCTTCTATGGGAGTCTCTTTACAAATTACAAATATATCTCGAGACATTAAAGAAGATGCTTCAAAAGGAAGAATTTATATTCCTAAAGAATGGTTTGAAACTTTACCTATACCTGAAACTATGGATGATTTAATCTCAACAATTACACCTCCTGATCAAATAAGGGAATTAAAAGCTCGTAAATCAGATTACATTCATCTTTCTCAATGTTCAAAAGAAAAAACATTACCAAGTGAAAAAGAATTTAGATATCATACTTATTTAAATCAACTTTTAAATCTAGCAGAAAAACATAAAGATGGAACTTCTGATGCTATTTTGAAATTACCTAGTAGTTGTCAAGCTGGTATTAGAGCTGCTACTGGTGTTTATATAGCTATTGGAAAAGAAATTGAAAATAGAGCCTTTATAATTGATGGTAGTACCGGGACTAGAGAAGGTGGTGAACGACAAGGAAGTAGATTTGGTAGTAGGGGAAGAGAAAATTTGGAATATGACGGTACTAGGGTATCAATGACAAAAGGTCAACGTATCAAAATTGCTCTTAAAGAAGTTTATGGACTTTGAATAAAGAGAGAAGAATTCTTTTCATCAACAAAAATCAATCAATTCTGCAATAAATTGGCTATCCCCTTTCTTTATTCCAAAATACTATAAAAAGTAAATCAAGCAATGAGACTTGCTAGACCTTTTGTGCCAAAGTGCCCTCAACATAGAAATCGAAGTGACCCGAGTCCCTTCGTCAAAAACCGCAACAGTATGCATTCGCGACATACCATCAGTTTCTGCCAAAGTATCAGTCATAGATTCCCGTCTCTCGCGAGAGAGGCTCGTGTAGTTCTTTCCGTTGCCAGCTGTGTCATGCTCACTTCTCCCTATTGTAGTATAGCTCAATTCAGTTTCCAAGCGCCCTTTCCTCACGCAATGATTGCAGTCGCTTAGCTATGTGAACACCCATTCTCTAACATTAACATTCTCTTCCACTACTCCAGTCGCATGGCAGGCCCATGTTCTGAAGTTGCAGATTTGATAGCAGAATGACATATGTTCATTGAACCAAAGTAATACATTGCTCTACAACCTAAAAACGAAATGGTCATTACTTGAAATGCAAGATATTCTACTTTTGCTTCATACAAAACGACTGCTTCAGGCGATATAATACTAATAACTCGACTTTGCGTATCTGAGAGAGTTTGAAGGTAACCGACAGCGATCCAGCGCGTTGTTTTCCCTCTTCATCTAATATTCGCAAAATCGTATTCTATTCAAGGTAGAGCATGCGGTAAACTCTGACTTCTATTGTGTCCATTTGATATCTTCGCTTCGTCATGTTCTTCCTCTGAATTTGGCGCAGACATTAATAATCCAAAACTAGCTAGAATAAAACCAGATCCAACTAAAGTGAAAAAACTAAGAGAATTGTAACCGTTCAAAATAGCTATAACTTCATCACTTGCTGCTACTAAGATTAAAGTAAACAAATTGCCAACAGAAGTTACTACTGGTCCCCAATGAGCTAATAAAATCATAAAACCAGCATTAAAGATGACACCTCCAAAACAAACTCCCATTACTGCGAAATATTCACTAAGATCTTTAGGTAATTCAAAAGGTTCTATCCTAGTCCAGTGTAAAAATGGTAATGGTATCCAAAATAATGTAAATGTTGTTAAACCTATCATGAATGTTATGACATTTGCATGTGTCATGAATAATAATGAAGAATGATAAGATGAATGATGTGTTGATGCATCGTTCATTTCTAATTCTATTTCTTGAAGTTCGGTGTCGAGGTCGGACGGGCCACTATCTTCTTCGTAGGATGCTTTCAGAACGGCTCCGTTGGCTTCGGGTCCTTCTACTGTAGAGTAGCCATTGTCTATGGGTGAAGATGGTCGGGCGTCGCTGTCCTCGCCTGGCAATAAACGGGAATAGCTCGCTCGCTTCGTCTTCATAGGTAGAGCTTCTGCTTGAGGTGGCAAGGCAACGTAGCGTTTATACCAGACCTGTACCCAGTTTTGAAATGCAAAGATAGAAAGAATCAGTAGATCAATATGGTAGTTAATGGAGAGTTTGAGGTAGAATGGTTACTGACCTCGTACAAGCCAACGAGGAAGCTGGCGAATAATCCAAGAAGATCCCCGAACAATGTCCCTACTTGGCCTTTCTCTTCAGCTATCGCTCTCACTGGTAAGTCACCTTCTGACCCAGCTAGTGGAGGTGTATCTTCGCTTCCTGAATCGCCATAAGTCATAATCAATACTCCGAGACAAGCTATCCCAACTGCCATTGCAGATCTCAGTTCCCATCTTTCTGATTTTGACCAGTATATCGATAGTATGTATGCCCAGAAGCTAAGTTCAGTGTAAAGATCAACACGCGAAGAAGGGAAGAAGGAAAGGAAATATAAGTCAGTCGTCGGTTCCTTCGGGCACGTGCAGAAATACTCGTTACAGAACTCACGCGTTAAGATTGTAGAGGGCTGTCAAGGAAGTCATTGCTGCGTAGGGTATAGCAGCATACCATACTCCAGCAGGCAGAGCTATAAGCACAGATAAGACTAGCAGCCGCTTTGCGGCAGCTGCAGTGGGGAACGGGCTCTTCGGTCCGACATTCAGTTGTCCCTTGACAAGTTGCTGCATTTCGTCCAGCATTGGTTTTAGAGGTTGGCGGATAAGCCTGAAGCCGAGGTAGTGGATGGCCCCGAGGATCATGTAGCTTGAATGGGTGAGATAGAGGAGGAAGAAGGGCTTGCTGTACCCTACGCGGTTCAGGTAGGCTGCGAGTTCGCACTATATGTCGAAGTACAGTAAAAGTAGTCAGCCGGCAGGAAGATAACGGCTGGGCATTCAGAGGCAACAAGGCACGCACTTGTATGGTGTATGAGACGAGCACTCCTGCAAAGATAGCGTAGGCTGCTGGCTTTGACAAATGCGCCATGGCAGCTTCCAGTCGCGCTTCAGGTAGTCGTGGCGCAATTGAGGTTCGGATGGCCGCATGCAGGGAGCGTTGTGGATGGATGGTGGAAGCGATCTGGTTGATGTATTCTCCTCAGCTAATCATGGCTTCTCTTGCTTCTCGCTCTCTCTCTCTCTCTCGAATTGGTGTCCAGCTGAAAGAGCAAGATCTCTATTCTTGCTTTCTTATTTCTCTCCCACACATGCAGGAAGACAGGTAGCACAGCCAGGCTGACTATGCCGCCCAAGTGAGTGCAGCCATGGTATACTGGGTACTTCACACACGCTTACAACGCTCATTGACCGCGTTGAATCTTGTGCAATGACCCACCGCATCCATGTATATAGATCACGCGCGTCGGCAGCAGCATCAGTTAGCAGCGCAAAAAGCAAAGGCAAGCAGCCAGCATCGACGCAGGATGATGTGGACGACCAGATGGACGAGCTTGACCTCGTAGAAGACTCGGACTCCGAGGAAGACCAGCAGGATGACGAGCTGGACCTGCCGCCGCCTCTGCACAACCGTCAATCGCAAGCATCATCAGCGTCCACGAGCAGGCTGAATGGCACGCAGAGACACGACAACGGCAGAGCACCCAGCGCTTCCAGTGATCCAGCTGCAGCTATGCCGACACCCACACTCGGGCCAGACGACGAAAGCGACGCCGACTGCATCAAAGTGGGGTGTTTCGCCACGCATGCATATTGTGTATATACTGAACTTCGTGCCCGCAGATCCTCGTAGCAACCGACAACCACATCGGCTACAATGAAAGAGACCCAGTACGAGGGAGAGACTCTATAGAGACCTTTAGAGAAATCCTCCAGCTCGCTAGAGACCATGAGGTCGACATGCTCCTCCTCGTCGGCGATCTCTTTCACGAGAACAAGCCTACTAGAGCTTCTCTGCACCAGACTATCGCACTACTACGAGAGTATTGCATGGGATCCAGACCAATTGCACTAGAGATTGTATCAGATGTCGGTGTTGGAATCCAGAATGGCTTCGAGTGCGTTTGATATTCGCTGTCTTTGCGTATCTATTCAGCCAATTTATCGTCCTACTTACCTTCCCTCTAGCTTCCCACCAATCAACTATGAAGATCCCAATTACAATATCGGTCTACCTGTGTTCAGCATTCACGGCAATCACGATGATCCACAAGGAGCAGGCCCTGAAGGTGCTCTATGTGCACTCGACATTCTCTCGGCTTCTGGTCTTGTCAATTATTTCGGCCGTCAAGATCTGCCAGGTGAAGCCACGACCGATGAAGAAGCATTACAATCAGGTATACAAGTGAAACCTGTCTTACTTTCGAAAGGCTCGACCAAATTGGCTATGTATGGTATCGGAAATATTCGTGATGAGAGGTTTCATGCCGAGATGAGAAAGAATAGAATATCAATGTTCAGACCCGCTGAAGATGCAGATAGTTGGTTCAACTTGCTTCTAATTCATCAAAACCGGTAAGTAGCAGGCACACTTCACCCCTCCTCGTTACGTCTGACGAGCTTTCTTCTGCCTGTTCAGCGTTCCTCACGGCCCAAAATCAAGTGTCCCAGAAAATGGCTTTGGAGACGAAGTAGATCTTATTTTATGGGGTCACGAACACGACTGTCGGATCGATCCAGAGCCAGTGACTGGTAAAGCTTACTATATCAGTCAACCGGGTTCCTCAGTGGCCACCTCCTTGTCACGCGGTGAATCCGAACCCAAGCACGTTGGTCTCCTTAAGATTCAAGGGAAGCAGTTTCACATGGAGAAGATTCGTCTACGTAGCGTTCGACCTTTCGTCATCGACGAAGTCAATTTGGACGAGATTGCAGAAGAAGAAGATATCGCTTTCGAGAATAGAGTAAAAGTCAATCAATACCTGAAAAAACGAGTAAAAGAACTTATACAAAGAGCAAATACAGAATGGGATGAATTATACGCAGAAGAAGAAGATAAACCACCTCGGAAACTACCTTTGATTCGTTTAAGAGTCGAATATACAACGCAAGAGATTGGTAACCCTCAAAGATTCGGTCAAGATTTTACAAAGTATGTAGCAAACCCTAGAGATATAATCCAATTCTCAAGGAAGAAAACTATTACTCGGGGCAAGAAAATTACTATTGATCAACCTGAAGGTATTGATAACGTGGGTAATTTCGATGATGA
Source organism: Cystobasidium ongulense (assembly GCA_022835595.1). NCBI lineage: Eukaryota > Fungi > Basidiomycota > Cystobasidiomycetes > Cystobasidiales > Cystobasidiaceae > Cystobasidium > Cystobasidium ongulense. The sequence continues at coordinate 83,407 of BQUP01000001.1, forward strand.
GTTACCCGAAAGGATTGAGAAAGTAAAGGTGGAGACTTTGGTTAGGCAATATCTGGAAGCACAGACTTTGCAGATGCTACACGAAAATGGTATTGCCCATGCCGTCAATGCATTCGTTGAAAAGGACGATAAACACGCTATCGAGTCGTAAGGACCAAACCCTTCGTTCCGGTGCTTGTATCAACCGCGTTTCAGTCTGAACTCTTTTCCACTGCAGTTTCATTAACAAGACACTCGATTCGCAAAGAAAACAAATTGAGAGGAGTGAGAGACAAGATCAACGCGATACGGACGAAGAGATTGAACATGAAATGGCCAATGCAAAGGCCAATCTAGCAAATGAATTCGATGAAAAAGCAAATGCGAAAAAGGTGAGTTGATGAATCTATTGCTCGTGTATATCCAAGACCGAAAGCGTCCTAACAATGGTATAAAATATATGCATTGATGTATACAATTGTGTTTGAAGAACAAGGGAAAACAACGTCAACCATCTGAGGATGAGAATGAATCGGATCAGTCGGAATTCGACAAGATGGATTTTGACGATGACAACGCTAGTGTTGCTAGTGCGCCTAAGACAAAAGGAAAAGCCAAAGCATCGACAAAGGCCACTACAAGTCGCGGCAAGAAGGCCCTTGTAAGCTTGAGCGAGCGTTTCGTACTTTTGCGCCCAACTGTTTGAATGTTATGCTGACAGCCGGTTTTTCTTGCACTAGTTTAACGATGATTCAGATGATTCCGATTCTGATGAGGCACCGAAGAAGAAAGCGCCAGCCAAGAAAGCACCGGCCGCTCGGAAGGCACCAGCTAAAAAGGCTGCGCCTCCTACACAATCGCAACTCAGCTTCGCGCCATCTCGATCTTCTTCGCGAGCCCCTAGCAAGGCTGCTCCTGCTAGAGGCAGAAAAGTTGCTGCCGCTGGGTCTGATTCTGACGAAGACGGTGGTAAGGTAATCGAACTTGACGAATCGGATAGTGACGAACCACCTCCAAATAAGACTACCTCTCGACGAAAGTGACGACCTTCTGCTATCTACGTAGTGAATTCAATTGAACAACCATGTCCCTTGAGACTGCGTTGTTGTATTGTTTACGTGAACTCGCCATGCTGAAGGCAGTACAAGGTTTGATCTTTAGACTGAATGACCTTTGTCTGGACTGGATTAGGGTAATGAACTACTTCGCAAACACCGTCTCCTTGAAGCTCATCGACCTCTCGTCCTCACGAGGGCACCACTCACACCGCTCGTCTGTAGTAAAGACGGAACAGGATGTCTCGAAGAGCTACGTGTATGTGTAGACGGCGGTGGATTTGGTCGGCCAGTCGAGCGAGAAGGCCGTGCAGACGCTGAACCAGCTGAACGGAATGACGACGAGTACGCGGCTGCTCGACCAGCTGAATGGGCTGATGACGAAGACGCTGTAGTAACCGGATTGTAGTTTGTTATCGAGATAGGCACGGGTCGATAAGCTCTACGAGCCGGTCTGAAACGACGGCGTTGATTGTTGCGTGTCTGATTTGAGAAGACCTGCTTGAGCGGTATATTGACGTCGATATAGTTGGCGGAATTACCACTTTGCTGCATTCCACCTCCCGCAAGTCCACTACCGCCTCCACCGCCAAGGACGATAGGAGAGCCAGCACCATTCATCCATCCACCACTGTTGTTACCCCATCCTCCTCCCGTGTTGCCCCAGCCTCCTCCCCAGGGGGGTCCGCCACCGGCGAAGGAACCAAATCCACCCATGCCGCTCATGCCAGCGGCCATTCCACCGGAATAATAACCGCCCCCTTGATTTCCACCTGCGAAGCCATTGAAGCCCCAACATTGTCTAGGATTCGGGTTACCTGATTTCTTCATCTCTGCATACTCGGCTTCACTCAATTCTGGTAGACCAAACGCGCGCCGGACTCTGTTGCCAGCTAATCTGTCTTCTTCGGCTTCCTTTGCTTCTTCCTCCTTTTTCACATCTTCTGGAGATTTGGCTGTCAATGTAAGGTGGAAAACAAAAGGTCAGATGAGCAAGGATCAGCTGTGTTCCAAATCGTGTGATGCTTGGTGCGAAAATGGATCTCACCTCCAGGCTTCACGCTACATGGAATCAGCGTGACGACGAAGAGCAGCAGTACGATGACGACGGTTACAAGAGTCGATATGCCTACGCCCTTTAGAGCTTCACAATTCGCAATTGCTCTTGGTGAACAAATCGTTAATGCCGAGAGATTGTTTGTAGTTTTGCGTTTATATAGCCAGCCTCGGAACGCGAAGCTGCAAGGACTGATCAGTATCACTCTTCAAAGTTGCACAGGCGCAGATGCTACCGCATTCGATTTAAGGGCTCACATGGCACCAGGTGGTATCCACAGTATTGCTATGATTGCCTCGACAACTGCCAATTTTTTCATGTGACTTCTCTTCGCTTGCAATCGACTGTGTACAGGGGCAAAAACCAGCATCAGCATTGACATTGCTTTCTGGATGCTACAAGACATTTACTCACGCTTTCTGCAGGCGTTCGGAGGAAAACGACCACAACCTCGTCTTTGCAGGATGTCTCGAATCGACAAAGGTCCAGGCTACGTATAAGAACGCCAGGCCTGCTGTAAGAGCACCCAACACTCGAACATATTGCGCTGTATCTATTAACATGCGCCTGATTTAGCGCGCCTTGTTGTCTATACTGAGGTCATTTTGACTCACAGAAGGTATCATTCTGGCTTTTTGGAGTTTTCGGATTGTCGTCGAAGGCTTGGCAGTAGGCATTTGCATACTAGTGTTGTGTGATCAGCTATGGCTGGGTTGTATCAAAAGGGTTTTCTTACAGCAGCAGATGTTATGCCAGAGCCGACCAAGAGCAATCCTATGATGCGTCGCGCTCAGACCATTGTCCCTACAAAGGAAGCTTTCGATGCTCACCTCCCAGCCAAGTCGCGACACTGCTGTCACCTCCAATGCCCATATTACTTACAGTCAGCCAGGTGCTTGCTCATCGTTGGTTCAAAGCCAACTCTCGTGGCCTACAGCGGATGTAAAATCTTTCAGGTAGGCAGACTCTATACGCATGCGGGCAATATGCACAGCCCAGATTGGCTATGAAAACGAAATGGGAGAATTTTCGCTTGTACGACAAGAATTGCATCATATCGGAATCCGATTAGTGTCGTATAGACTGGCTTATCGAGATTGACCTTGTGCGCGTATATGTACCCTCAGCCAACCAACCTTGTCACTGTCGCTCGCAGGTCAGTCACTGGACCAGGTCTTCGGGCAGCGTTGGCAGCAAGCAAAGCGTGCGCAGCAGATCACACCTTGTCTTGGCCATGAGGGATAGCGAACGTATTGCGTCAAGGGCTTTCTTTGGAAGGCGGTCGCAAGTTGGGTAACAGCAGCCGGCTTCTGTCTTCGATGGCCTGCTCTCACGATAACTCTGGCTATTCCCGAGGAGAGAGGCACATGCGACGCTTGCCATGCGGTGCACAGGTCCCTGTTGCTACTGCGCCAGTGCTGTTCTGAATTGAGCATCAAGAAGGTTCACGAGCAAGGTGCAAGAGCGGTCAACATCGTCAAGTTTGCTGGGGGGCAGGGAAGCAGACCAAGATTAAGATAAACGTTGGCGCTTGTAACTGCTACACGCGAAGCACACGCATCAGCCGGCATGGCTTATTTGCAAGTCTGACTCAGTCCTGCAGCAGCAATGGTTGTTGTGACCTGCGCTTCTGGCTTGTATCCACACTCCATCCACAAGTCAGCCAACATCAACGACCAGTGTGTGTGGTATACGACCCGCACAGCAAGCAAGGTAGATTCCATGTAAACAAAGATATGAGAACAGTAGTGCAAAGGACTGGACTATGCTACGAAATCATCGATGCTCGCCATGCCGTTCGAGCTGGCCCATCTTCCGCATTATTCTAGGGCAACCACCGTATGTCCGCATGCTGACGCGAGAGACAAATTATCCCCTTTAATTGTTTGACGAGGCGTAAGATGCGTCTCGTCAGTCGTGTCTGTGCTGTCAGGCAATGCGGCCTCTGTCTGATGCGTCAGCATACGTGGCGAACAGAAGCACCTGACTGACACTCGTCCGGCTAGCTTGCTTGAATTGACATCGAAAGGGATACAAGAACTACGTGCTTGGGATTCTCCTGATCTACGGACACGGTGTTATAGAGCCAGTCAGCCCGGGCAATGGCCGATAATCGAGCAACTCCGTCATCGCAGGGAGGAAGAACTTACCTAGAGTCACCCAGGCCCATCTTTAGGCCAGCCAGCAGAGCGCCGCGCGCTTCCGTGCCGCCAACACAATGGAATGAAGCAGACTCGACTGCGCGCAGTCCACCACCAGCAGGCATACAAGAAGGTCGCAGGAGTGTACAATTTCGCATGCCTCTGTATGTCCCGGAAGGGGGGCCTTATCTGGTACAGCCCAGTCGAGCCTTGCCAGCCGATGACGATCTACAAGGCCCATCAGTGATTCCAAACCTGCCTACTGTTCGCGTCGAGCAGCTTTTGACCGACGAGCAGCGCAGTCTTTACGTCGAGCCTGCTCTCCGGTACGTAAACCGAACTATGAGCAAAGCGTCACCGCACCTGCTGATTGATCTTTGCTCCGGACCCAGGCGCCACAAGTACGGAGGTGCTACGCCCCGTGCCGACCCTGACCTCGCAAGCGTGGCGGAGCTCCTATCACGTCTTCCAGGTCAGTCAGAGCATCACCTCCGCACTGAATATATCAACGCTCTACTCTCGTGATGCGTTACATTCAGAAGCTAGCTATAGAACGATAATACTGACATCCTTTGGGTAGCCGACTTAAGACCAGCGGCAGAAAAGAGGTTTTTTGAACAGTCAGAGGCTGATAACAGAGCGAGGCAGTCTGCGCCGCCCGCTGTACGCCTTGAAGAACTAGAAACGTTGAGAAGAGCACACCTGGAAGCAGCTGATGCAATAACTATCAGAAACGACAAGGATGGGGGAAGCATTTACAACAGCAGGGAGGGATTACAAGCTCTTCCATCACCAGATCAGCACATCGACAGGATCAGAGAGGGACGACGAGCTCTTCCATTACCAAATCAGCGATATCAGGCATTGGGCGGGAAAACCGAGGTTGAGTTCGTAGACGACCTGATACAACGTCGACACAAGATTGAACCTGACAAAGCTGCAGAGGACGCTCGCAGCAAACAGAATGTTCCTGCGCTTCCACATCCGCCCCCTCAATCTCGTGAACGTGGCAGGAAGGCAGCAGATACAACGTTCGGCCATTCTAACACGTGTCCGCCGCCACCTTCTTCAGGAGCCGGCATCCGGCCTTGGCAGCCCCAAGATACGCACCCGCGGAGCATACGTCCAGAATCGAGTATTACCACCAAGGCACAATCGACCACCACAGCTGGTACAAGTCTCGCGGTAATGCGGTCAGATTCGGATGTCGTGGCAGCGCAGCCAAAGCCGGTCAAGGCTATGGCTACCTCCGACGTTCCGCGACAGCCACGGCAGCCTGACGCCGCCAAACCAGCACCGCAGCATGACTACCTCTACGACATAGACCGAGCCCACGCGTCCAAGAGGTTTTGCTTCTGTTGCGGATAGCTTTCTTTTCTCAAACCTTTATTCTGATGCTATCCTGGACATTTTAGAAGCTACTAGACGTTGAGTAATGTATATTTGGTAGAAGTAATTTAATATTCCGTAGACTTGTCAGTACACTTCTGTTGACCTTTGTTATTGGATCTCGTGTAGGGCTGCTTAGATGTGTATTCTCTTTCATGCAAATCTCTTTGGGCGTGGGCGTCCGTTACTCTTCTCACTTGTAGGACGGTTTCTAGTCTAGAGTACTGTGCCAACCTGGTACAAGGAAGTATGGCAATGATCTGGCCTGTAGCAATAGCAGCACTCCTTCGTCCACAGTAATAATGTTTGTATTGGTGGCGATGGAGGTCGCGTCTCTTTACGCGACGACCAAGTGGACGGCCGGTTGACTTCTTGCGAATTGACAGGCAGCACGAGCACCGAAGGCAGCAAGCAGCGAGGAAGAAGGGTTAGCCAGGGCAGCATGTTTCGCACCTCGAGCGGCGCGGGCGCACGCGGCGAAGTTGCACGCCATCCACTCAAAGGTGGTCTGCAAGCGAAGAGCGGACCATCAGAGCGGTATCCATTCAGGCTCAATTTCTACATGCGACCGCCGCTGGAAGAGGTTACAATTGAAGAGTTCGAAGGATGGGCGTTGGACAGACTCCGGGGTAGGCCTTTCTGAGTCTGCTTGTCTCGAGGCCGCCTCGTCCTGACTCTCTTTACGACGATAAACAGTCCTTGCAGACATTGAAGCCCTCTTGACGCGTGGAAAACCGCCCGACGACGTTGCCAAGGTCCTAGCTCCTCGCTTGAAGCAGTATCTTCCTCTATCCAGCAATACCGCTGTCAACATCGACCTCGACAAGGAGCGCAGGAAGGATCACATTGGACATTTTGTGCTTCGATTGGCATTCTGCCGCACGTACGTGGCGAGAGGGACCCTTCTGATACATCCCCTAGCCAGTCCAGCTGATCTCTGTTGCCTCGCCTACAGGCAAGAGCTACGTACACGGTTCATCAAAGCAGAAGCTGCGCTATTCCGAATACGCTTCGACACAGACTCGCCTGACGAGAGACAGCGTTTCCTAGAAAGCTTGAACTTTGACTGGCAGCCGGTAAGTGCAGATTGAGATATAGTATGCTTATCTCAAGGCAGTCAGCTAATGCGTCACCAACAACTCCAAGGTTCCGACAGACCAAAAGAATGCTCTGCGAGAACAGCTGCTATCAGCAGCACCCTATCTCACCAAGAACTTCGAAACAGAGTCATACTATCGCGTACACTGGACGAAAGTCAGCGATTTGGTCGAGAAAAGACGCGTCTATTTGGAAAAGGGCATGGCATACGTGCCTGTCTCACAGCAAATCAGTCTGGTATTGGCAGAATTCTCGCGGCGGCTCGACACGGCACTTGAGGTAGGTCTTGCAAACGCACTCCAGGGCTGTATAGACCAGGCTGATGAATACAACAGGCCACCGCACGAGCCCTACCGAGGTTAGATGAGGATGATCGCCTCATGCCTGTTCTAGACCACTTGTCCATGGGCTTCATGGCGGGTATTTCGTCCGAATACAACTACAGCGGAGAGACCGGGAACGGCGAGCATATCACCGCTGGCATGGTCAACGACCTTGTAACACAACATGCACCAGCTTGCATGCGAAATCTTAACACTACACTGCGCACGCAGAAGCATCTGAAGCACTTTGGCAGACAGCAATACAACCTCTTCTTGAAAGGCATTGGCTTGTCTGTTGAGGAAGCTCTCATATTCTGGCGAAAAGGCTTTGCGAACATTACCGATGACAAATTCAACAAAGAGTACAGGTACAACATCCGTCACGGCTATGGTCTTGAGGGTGGGCGGAAGAATTACGCCCCGAAGGAGTGAGCGATAGACGACAAGCACAAATGCGATTTTGCTGACATATTACAATTGCAGCTGTCATCGTATCTTAACCCAAGACACTCCTGGCACACAAGACTCGCATGGATGCCCATACAGACATTTCGGTGTGCAAGCGCTTCAAAGCTTGCTTCTTTCCAGCTATGGCATTTCGGACCCAGCGCAAGTAAAGGAGATCCTGGATGCCACCAAATCACAGCACTATCACGTTGCTTGCACGCGTGTTTTTGAGATTACGCATGCACGCAAACACGATATCAAGAAAGGCGACGGCCTAGGAAATGGGGAGAGCGTAAGCCACCCAAACCGATATTTCGAGCGAAGTCGGGAGCTTGAGCGGATAGCGAATGGTGAAACGACTTCGGCAGCCAAGGCTGAGGGAGACTCACCAAAAAAGGAAGAAGGTGACGATTCGGCAATGATGACGGAAGCGTGACCTGGCTTTTTGTTCTTACTTGTACAACTCTGTTCCGCCACCTGTTGTCGTAATACTAGAGTTACTAATCGGCTATCTCCGCTTTCTGCGATGAACGACTGTAGCCAGGACCTTGCGCTTTGCATTCCATTCTACAAATCGCACTATTTCAGGAACTTGGAGAAGCTTTTCTACTGTATTGTAATTTGCTGCTAATTCTCGAGTAGGTTTGGCTCGGTGAACCGCCGAATGGCAAGGTCGGCATAACATTGCCAGCCGCGAGCGACCTGATGTGTGTGAAAGGATGTCTGTAAGTCATAGCGGGACGAGTATCTTTTAACATCCACTGTCCTCACATTCCTCGAGTGTGACCAGACCCCGTTTCACAAATAGGTCGTGTTCGCTTCGAGGGATCAGGTGATGCTGTGTGAGGACTGCTGGACGCTCGCACAACTCGCACAAGCGGTCTATCACTTCGTTTGAACATTCGACAACCGCTTTTGATGTTCTTTTCCGAATGTACAGGTCCAAGATCTCGTCGATGACGAGGGGAACATCCTGTGCCGAGATGTGAACCAGATCGACAAGGTGCGGACCTAGTATACTGGTGATGGGCATGGCTTCCAGCTCTTCCAAAGAACGCTCAGCACCTGTAGGTGCTTGAGGGGAGTCTTCGGTTGCAATCGCCGGGAGTTCTACATTGGACTGTACTATCTCGAAGACTAAGAAGTCTACGAGCTCTGATATACCATCTACCTCATTTGCTGCGTTGACAGAGGAGAGTAGAACCGAGGATATTGCTGAGCGGAGGCGGTCAGTTTTCATGCGTAGTGCACCTTGTTGCTGGAAGAAGGCCAACCCCGCCACAATATTAATGAGCACCAGTGGGTGGCGACCCGGCGATCACGCCTAATTGGCGTAGTTGGCGGATTATGCACCATCTGTCTACGTTACAATACTTTACATGTACATTATGCAGATTAAGACCTCTAAGACAACAAGCGAAAATTCTGGGGACGGAAAATCGGCAGTTTTAAGCTACAAGAACGTATGAAAAACGGTATATGTGACATGAGGCTTTTGTAATCGACAGCGTTGGCGTAAGGGGTTATCAGAAACATGAAAGAGCGCGGAAAGAATGATACGCAATATTGGGTGGGAACCTTTAGTGTTATCGACCTAAGGTGGCCGTCGGAATAGCCCGAGCTCGCGGATCCGTTGAGAAAGACAATTCGCCAGCGGGAAGCAGATGATGCCAATATATAGTATCTCCAATAGACAGTATACGCCGCCCGGCATGCGCAGCAGGACGGGTTGTTGTCGGGGCTGTCATCCAGAGTCGGGTAGATGGTCGACTTATGGGAAGGAGAGCTTCTTTACTGTCGGCTTCGTGAGCGAGTTGGCCATTCGGAGTGTCTGGGCTCGAGGAGCGCTGTGAAGTAGAAGTCGCAGAGCTCCTTAATTGCAAGTACTCTCTCGCTATTCCGGGCTCCCCTGGCACAAATTTACGCTCCGCGAAGGTGACTTCATTATGACTGGTGTGACAGGAGCAAAGGAAGAGGCCGAGTATAAGTTTGCTTATTGTTAAAAATATTAATAGATCTTCTGTAACTCACTGAAACACATAACGATGTCCATTCGAGGCCCTTTGGCTATTGTTCCCGACGGTAGCAGTACATCGAGCACAAGGGACGACAATCTGGTCTGGTAAGAGCCCACATTCAGCTATTTTTTGAATGGACGAAGCTAGAGTGGAAACATACATCCTATGACGTTCCCACAGCAATAACAACCTAAAGACTGTGTTAAACAGTCGCAAGTGCGCTCAATTTGCTCAAGTTCGGGCTCTGGTTGTTCATCGCAGCCCGAGTATAGCGCACCGCAACTTGAAGGACAAGCGTCGGTCGAAAAAAGCGTGATATGGGGTCGGAGTAACAGTACGGCTCGCATGCCTCGATCTGAAACGAAATTGTCGCAGTGTGCGCACCGCAATGCATAGACTCGATGTTGTGGCTGAACAGCTGGGGACGGGGCTCGTGTGTGCTGGGGCGGCAATTCTCCCGAGTGAACAACTCGCCCTGATTGTGCGCGCATGCTGCTTTCACGGGCATGGGTTTGCCATGTTGCATTATAGGGACGTGTTTGTGCCAGGTAGGAAGCAACGAGTCGATTATGTCTGAGTTCCTCTGTCGCAGAATCGACTTCATACGTCTGCGTACTGTGTTGATGCGACTGAAAGGGGGTGTAGGGCCTTTCAGGGTATGGTGGAGGCGACTCTGATGAACGTGAAGGCGCGTTGACCATATTGATGGAATTCAAAATCTTCCTGCTCTTCCTTCTATATTTGCTGGCTCAAGAAAACGGGCTGCTTGGAATAGCAGCAAGCTGACTGCTTAATTGGCGAATGTGCTTCCTAAAGATTCTCTGCTTGCCAGCCGGTCAGATGCAAGACCTGGAGGTGCTTCAGCTGGACTGGTGCATGGGCTGCGCTCTCGATAGAATTGGGCTGTGCTTGTGTTCTACCCAGTTTCTTTGTCTAGGTCTTGTTGTCTTGCAACTCGAAACGAAGAAGGCAGAATAGTCTAAGGAATGGTTTGATGTATACCAATTATCTTCGGCAATAGTGGTAATGAGGCGGTGGCGTCGTTTGTCGTTTCGTAACAGACTTGTGGGTGATTAAATGAGTGTTGCGTGTACCGATGACAGTAAAGTTGCTGCACAATGCCTGCTGTTCTTTGGGAGTTAAGCTTGAACTAAGTTTGCAGTGCTGAAGGAAGTTGTGACGAAGAAGACCGATTGGATTGGAATGGATCAATGCACATAAGGCGTGCGGGCCGCCTATGCCTGAACGGGTTGGAACAAGCTAATCACAGGAGGATGCAAATGTTTGTTAGAACGCAGTGGAGCGTTATTACTGAACGGAAGGATAAACGTCTGCGCTCTCATAATGCAATGTAATGCAAGCAAAGCCGGTCCGGTCAGTTCACTAACATGCTTTTCTCGCAGTTGGGCTTGCTAATATATAACGCTTTTGAATGATATTGAAAGCTTCCTCGATGGCAGTGTTTTGACTTTTCACTTCCGTTCAGGTGAGCGTGTGATAAAGCCAGAATCTCTTGCATATTGCTCCCTTGCTGCTTCGGCCACATATATTGTATCCCTGACGGGTAGTATGGTATTGCTAGTTAGGGGAGTCGCTAAAGCGGGATGGGTGCAAACGGGAACCGAGGGGGTGACGTTGTCTTCAATGCTGTTCCATATCGAGGTATATAAAACAGGCCAAAGGGTCCCCAAACCCGGCAGCAGCTCGCAATGAATCGATCGCAGCCAGTCGTCGGAAGCAAAGAGGCGAGCCCGAGGTCGACGAGAGCTTCTCTTCACTTTTACTCAGTATGCGACGGGACACTTGCAAGTGCGATGCCACATACGTACAGACTATCGCTCGAGAATAGTTGACGGACCGTCTCAAGCTTACGGGCAGATTGAACCCTCACTCGCAAATCTTTTCAGTCTTAAGCGAGCGGTGGCATCGGCTTTCTGTGGCGGCTCTACACTAAGGGAAGCGTAGGAGAACAACAATATCATAGCTTCCACCGATCTCGTCTGGACGGGCAACCAGATGAAGCAAGTGCAGTACATGCGTGTGCGTGGGCTAGTCTCACATGGGACGACACTGATTCTGGAGCAGGCTCGACTGCCACGCTGAAAAGAAGAATTAGGTCTTGATGTCAGCTTCATGCAGAGAAGACCTGCTAACTGTCACGCTACATCAGGAGGTTTATCGTGCTAGGCGACATGTCCAGACCAGACCGAGTTTTGAAGCTGATATCAGATCTCTCGTACATCGGCAGTAGATATAGGGAATACTAGCTGGAATGAATGTGAAGAACATGTCAGCACCCAGCGCCTTGTATACTGCACGAACCATGATATCGACCAGTGCTAATAAGATCGAGTTGTCCAGGGGTTTTGTGCGATGTACTTTCGAGACTATTCAGCATCATTGTTTGAGGTTAGCTTATCTGCAGTGGGTCGAGATATTGCAGGCGCAGTGAAGTGATAATTTGGCGTGAGTTTTTCTGTGAATGATGCACTACTACCAAATTTGCGAGTCGATAGCCACCTCTGACCGATAACCTACTTGAGAGACAGCAGTCGACCGAAATACATATATTGACCAAATCATGATAGGGCGGAAAGAACGTGACCGGCTGGAACGGCGGAGTAAGGGCACCTTTTGCAATGAGATCGCCACGAAGATATGAGTATTGATAGCCGAGAGCATACAGGTGCGCACACACTTCCGTGAACAATCAATGCATGTACAGAACTTGTACAGCTAAGCTTTGAGACCCGAAGTGAAAGCCAAAACTAATCTCACCGAGCTGCAGGTACACCTTGCAAGACAGTAGTAGTATATCATCTACTGTACCCATTTTCGCTATCTAAACTTGTGCTCACGTTCATATGTTTTCACCGGTCATCCAACCGTCGACGTCACGAAGTGCAAGAAAGTCAACCAAATTGTGGACTTGCCAAAACAGGCAAAGCGAGAAAAAGTGTCAGATGATAAATAGTTTTTATTATATTTGATCGAAAACTCTGGATGAAAGTGGTGGATTTAATTATTTAAACAGTTTCCAATTCGTCTATAGATAAACAGACGCGTAAAGTGCCTTCTCGTTGTACTCGACTGAAGATACGGTACCTTCTCGTTGCATCTTCACTATAACGTATTCAGTCAGACCTTCCTTTGCGGCCAAAGATCTTCGCAGGAATAAAGATGACAATCGCGAGCGACGTACACGGCACGTCGGCATCACGTTTAATGCTACCTTGCTTGCAGCTTGTCCGTGACAGATGGACCACCTGTCAACTCAGCCAAAACAACATTTTGAGGCTTGCCGAAAGCCGGGCGTCAAAGTTTTCCTTTGAGAAAAAACCAACAAGTTCTGATAACGCGGGGTTGACGCTATTCTTACTGAACTCCTCCTCATGCCCGTCTCATACGTCAACCCGCCTGTACGCACCGGACCGCCTGAGGCGCAACGGTCGTCTACGACACGCAATACAGGTACGGGTACAGTATTCGTTGCGGTACTCTCTACTGGTATAACACGCCAACAGGCAGATACTGTTCCGTGACAGTAGTAGCGGCATACTGGTAGTGTTGTACCGAAACACAGATTTTTCTACCATCTATACCGTATTTCAAATGGTAAAGCAGTGCCGTAACGCTCAACGGAATGGCTAGTAATCGATTTCCGAAGGCACACGGTGTCCAGATCACCTCACGGAGTGTTATGTTTGGTTTGTTTTGTGTTGTGCCTGTACGGTACCGTACTGGTATTCATGTTGAAGGTTTTGCGGTCAGCCAGTCCGAATTGACATTCTGTTGTTTGTTATGGTTTATAGCTAGGCACAGCTGCCGAGCTCTGCGGCAGCCTTAGATGAAATGGTCATGGGTAATAATTAACACAATCAGCGTTGTGCGTGCTGTGTAATGCGCCCGGCAGTCAGTATTCAGATGTGGGATCACCGAGCTTCCATACGGTAGGTACTCGTACTTCTTCACAATCCATTGACAGACGTGAGGTTGAGTTAGCTCGAGCAGGAAGTACGATACGTACTACATCAAGATCAAGACTGCCATCAGACCATCAAGCCCGACAAGATATCGACATAGCCCTACGGTCCCTGCAAGGCCAGAGGAGGACATAGGCAGTACTATACCGGTAGGAGTAGAGATATTATCATTCCTTCCTGTTAGTACGGTGGCAAGATACCTACATACGAACCCATCAAACGACGTGACTTTTAGTAAACGACGTGTAGGTAAAGAAAAGAAAAAAAGACTGGGGAGGAGAAAGTTGCAAGTTGCCAAAAAAAGAAAAAGGTGGGGAGTCGGAGGAGCAAACTCACGACGCTGTTAATAAACTGCGGCGGATTTATATTTTTTCATAGAAAGTACGAGCGGCTGGAGGATCCAATTATCGGCACACTATTATAATTACTCGTGGTCAGAAGCGCAGAGGGCCTGTCTCGCATCTGAAGAAGATCTTTGCAGGAAGAGGGAAAGGTGGAGCGTAAATTATTATCGACCGGCAATCAATCAGGCAAGCAAGCTGCCGCTATTTTTCCCAAATCTTTCCCGCTACACCGCTGCCGCCGCCGCCGCTGTCGCCGCAATTAACTATCCTTCCTGCAACATCACATCATTGACGATTATTCAATATAACGAATCCAGTCTAAGCATCCTTGTCTCTTCCTCCGTGTCTCTCACTCCTTTCTTTCCTTCCCTTCGTCTCTTCCACCCAATCTCTTCTCGGGTTTGCTCATCAAGATTGTCGACCGATTATTACGGCATTCGACACAGATAGATAGGCCAGTTCTTTCTGCCTTCTTCTTCCTCTTCCCCTCACCTTCCCTCCGCCCCAGATTTGGGATTACCTGCTAAGGAAGGAAGGAAGCAAGCAAGACAAGTAAAAAAGCAGGGAGAGTAAGAAGCCACTAGGGCAGACTCGACTCTTGAATATCTCGTTCGCAGCAACGCAGCAATGGCGACCGCAATGAGCGAGAAGATGCACCCTCGTGGAGAGGTGCAACAGCAGCAGCCAGTAGGAGGAGTAGGGCAGCAACAGAATGTACAGCATGTACAGCAGCAGCACGCTGGTGTTGTTCCTCATGCGAGCGACCACTCTTCAGACGATACACGGAGTGAGTCGAGTCTTTGAATATTGGAAGAGCTAGCTAGAGCTTGCGCTGACGGGAGCCGCACCACCCATTTAATTCTAGACGATCAGGGCCACATTGACGAAGAAGACGAGTATGGCAATCTGCTCGACTATGTGACCAAAGTGGGTGAACGCAAAGCTCGCCCTGCCGGTGTCAACGAGGACGGGTCGTATGAAAAGGTCAAGCGCAAATGGTATTCGCCATGGAAGAAGTATACGGTCAAGTATGACCGACAGGGCGATGTCATCAAGCAGGACGGGGCGAGGCAGACGCCTGAGGACTGGTGGGTGCCATCGCTTGCTTTCAAATAAACGAAGCAGTCGTCTGACGATGCTCTTATCTTCTATCTCTTCAATCTTCCTTCCCTTCCCTCCCTGACCGCTGTCATGCATCACGCCCATCTGCGCGGGACCGCCGTGTTTCCAAAAATAGGCTCGACACGGATGTCGCTCAAGGCCTCACGGATGCGCAGGTCGAAGAGCGCCGCAAGATCATGGGATGGAACGA
Source organism: Cystobasidium ongulense (assembly GCA_022835595.1). Lineage (NCBI taxonomy): Eukaryota > Fungi > Basidiomycota > Cystobasidiomycetes > Cystobasidiales > Cystobasidiaceae > Cystobasidium > Cystobasidium ongulense. Next base: position 98,553 of record BQUP01000001.1, read on the forward strand.
GCTCGAGTCGTGAGTGCACGTATTCACTGGCTGGCTGTGGTGTGCCTGCCTGTCTGCCTCCCTCTATCCTCTCATCCCATCTCATCCCACCTCCGCCACCAAGTTTCCCGCCGATTGGATTGGCCTGGCTCAGCGTCAGTCTCTAGCGTTGGCCAAGCGTGTCTTTGGATGCCTGCCACGATGGAGGGGAGCCGATCTTGACGAGGAGTGTGGTCGAGGAGTGGAGCAGCTCGCAGACAGACAGCCAGACGCGGCTGCCACTTTTCTAGGAAGGGCCATCACTGACGACCATCCCTCCACCCATCCCATCATCCATCAAATACTATACACTATTACCTACAATGACACTCCTCACACCCCAGTTCGCACGAGAACCTCTTCCTCAAATTCTTCACATTCTTCCAAGGCCCAATTCTGTATACAATGGAACTCGCAGTCATTCTCGCAGCCGGTCTCCAGGATTGGATCGATTTCGGTGTCATTATCGCAATCTTGCTCCTCAACGCCTTTGTCGGATGGTATCAAGAAAAACAAGCTGGTGATGTCGTCGCAAAACTCAAAGCTGATATCGCTCTCAAGGCACATGTCGTCAGAAATGGTCAAGAAAAAGAAGTCCCTGCCCGTGATCTCGTTCCTGGTGATATTTTCATCATCGAGGTAAGCCAGTGCCGCTTTACTACTGCCAGCAGTCTTTTCAAATGCTAATGAATGCGTCTAACCATAGGACGGTGACACTATCGCCGCTGATGGTCGTATCGTTGGTGACTATTCCATGAGAGGCAACGCTAAATCAAAGGAGATGCTCCGAAGACTCCGCGAACTCAAGGAGAGGAAAGCTGCCGAAAAGGGTACTAAAACAGAGGACCTCGGTGACGAAGACGATGTTGACAAGGGACACGCTATTGCCTCTGCCGATCAGTCTGCCATTACCGGTGAATCTCTAGCCTCGGACAAGCACCTCGACGATTTCGTTTTCTACACCACCGGATGCAAGCGAGGCAAGGTCTACGTTATCGCTACTGAAACCGGAACAAACACTTTTGTCGGTAGAACTGCTGCTCTTGTCACTGGTGACCAAGGAAAAGGACATTTCCAAATTGTCATGACTTCCATCGGTACAGCTCTACTCATCCTCGTCCTCGCTTTCGGTTTCGGATTCTGGATCGGTGGATTCTTCAGAAATATCAATATCTCCACTCCTGCAGATAACAATTTACTTGTCTACACTCTTATCTTCCTCATCGTCGGTGTTCCAGTCGGTCTACCCTGTGTTACCACTACCACTCTCGCTGTCGGTGCTGCCTACCTCGCAAAACGCAAAGCTATCGTTCAAAAACTCACTGCCATCGAAGCTCTTGCTGGTGTCGACGTACTCTGCTCAGATAAGACTGGTACCCTAACTGCCAACAAGCTTACCATCAACGAACCTTTCTGCTCTGAAGGTGTTGAGCCTGATTGGTGAGCATACTTTGTTCATTTCTCTCTCTCACATGCGCTTCAAAATGCTTACCAATTGTGTTGTTCTCCCATAGGCTCATGGCTGTCGCTGCTCTGGCTTCATCGCACGCCATGAACTCACTCGACCCTATCGACAAGGTTACCATCGAGACTCTCGCCCGTTACCCCAAGGCTCAGGAATACCTCCGAGCTGGCTGGGTCACTAAGAAGTTCACTCCTTTCGATCCTGTCTCCAAGCGAATTGTTGCCGAAGTTGAACGAGATGGCAAGGCTTACGTTGCATGCAAGGGTGCTCCCAACGCTGTACTTAAGCTCTGCCAACCTCCTCAAGAGGTTGCCGACCTTTACAGACACAAGGCTCAGGAATTCGCTCACCGTGGTTTCAGATCCCTCGGTGTTGCCTTCCAGGAGAATGGTCAATGGGAACTCCTCGGTATCATGCCCATGTTCGATCCTCCTCGCTCCGATACTGCATCTACAGTCGCTGAAGCCGGTCAACTCGGTGTCAAGGTCAAGATGTTAACTGGTGATGCCGTCGCTATCGCTATTGAAACCTGCAAGCAGCTCAACTTGGGTACAAACGTTTACGATTCCGAACGCCTTATCTCTGGAGGAGGCATGTCCGGTTCCGATATTCACGACTTTGTTGAAGCTGCCGATGGATTCGGTGAAGTTTACCCTGAACACAAATATCAAGTCGTCACTATGCTCCAACAACGTGGTCATCTTACTGGTATGACTGGTGACGGTGTCAACGATGCTCCGTCTCTCAAGCGTGCCGATTGTGGTATTGCCGTACAAGGTGCAACAGATGCTGCTCGAGCTGCCGCCGATGTCGTATTCCTCGATGAAGGTCTTTCCACTATCATTACTTCTATCAAGGTCGCCCGTCAAATTTTCGCACGTATGAAAGCTTACATCGAGTACCGAATTGCTCTTTGCTTGCATCTCGAAATCTACCTCCTCCTGTCTATCCTTATCTTAAACGAAGTTATCCGAGTGGACCTTATCGTCTTCATCGCTCTCTTCGCCGACGTCGCTACTATCGCTATCGCTTACGACAATGCCGTCTACGCCGAACGACCAGTCGAATGGCAATTACCCAAGATCTGGATTATCTCTAGTATTCTCGGATGCTTGCTCGCTGCCGGTACCTGGATTCTTCGAGGAACTCTCTTCCTACGAGGAGGTGGTGTCATCCAGAACTTTGGTAACCCTCAAGGTATTCTCTTCTTGGAAGTTTCCTTGACAGAGAACTGGCTCATTTTCATTACACGAGTCCAAACATCTTTCACATGGCCATCATTCCAACTCGTTGGCGCTATTCTAGCCGTCGATATCCTAGCTACCCTCTTCTGCCTCTTCGGATGGCTAGTACACGGAGGTAATGGTACAGACGATATCTTCTTCGGAGAATCTCATCACGAGCACTGGACCGATATCGTTACCGTTGTTCGTGTTTGGGCTTACTCCCTCGGTGTCACAATCATTATCGCCCTCGTCTACTTCATCCTCCAAAAGGTACCTTACCTCGACAACCTCGGCCGACGTGATAGACACCGCGTCTCTAGACAATATGAGGACTTCCTTGTCAGCTTACAGCGCATTACTATTGTGCACGAGGCTGGTCTAGATGGTGGTCCAGATCACTTCAGATTTGAAGATAAGGCAAAGGCACTCAAGGGTGATGGTGCTGGACATGCTTAAAGGATGTGTCCAAAACATCAATAATCTAAGCAAAAGCAGGTGAAGGTTTACAAAAAGGTCGAACATAGCCTTTTCTTTCTTTCACCTTCTAGCCATTGTCTACTCCACCAAATTAGCAAACACTACCCTTTCTTTACACTTTTACATCATTCTTTAATTTAAATCGCATGAGGGGATACCGCCATGCACCAACTAGCTTCTAGATTTTCGAAACGTCTTCTTATTCTTACTCTTAATTTTCGAAAAACTCAATTTTACATATCCCCGAAATTGTAGCTTGGACCGTGTCACTCAACCATTTAAACCGTCGTTACATTGAAACGTCGTCTTCTCTTATTCGTTGTTTCGAAATTTTGAAATGCGCTTATGGTTCTTGGTTCCTTTCCAGCTGTGGAGGGTTTTTTTTTTCCAGTCTACTTTGCCACGCTTGCCCATTGCGATGCTTCTTTGAAAACCAGAGTTTTGACGGTAGTTTGTGAATCTAAAGGTATATATTGCGCATAAGCAGATCTAGAGTGGCTACAATTCGAGAGTTTATACAACACCTTGACCATGAAATCTGGATCTCGCAGATCCAGGCCTGTCACAAGTCGCACTGGTTGAGTCCATAACAGGAAACAATATGGAATGAGATCTAAGATAAAGAATAGCGAGATGAATGAAGAAAATCCAAACGAAAAGGAAGATAGAGAAAAACCGGAACAACTCTTCACGTGCATACGAATTATATACACAAAGTCTATGCGATTCTATTTGTTCGTCGTAAGGCCGCAGTGACGAAATAGGAAAGAAAACCTCAAGGTAACGTGGGTCATGACTGTATACCCAGACCAGAAACGCCTTCATTAAGCTCGTCCAGCTCATCATCGTCGATAACTCGAGGGATAGCTAGACCTTCTTCCTCACTTCTGAAGCCAAGCCCAACTACTTTAACTCCCGCCAAACTACCTGAACCGACAATATACCTAAAGGAGATACGGCTCTCTATTAGCATTGAAGCACTGAATTAGGGCACAGCTTGGTAAGCCACTCACTGTAAGATATCAGACAAGCAAAGCACACCGAGCAAACGGCCTGGCACCTTCTTTGGTCTATCAATATCAGCAGAAGCTCCTTCCATTTCTCCTGGACTATCCTCCCCTTCCACAATCACGAAACGATGCGCTCTCTTTTCCCTTACGTAGGCCAATATGCTGGCTAGACTATCATCAGGAGTACATGTCACGACCCCTGGGAAGTCTTTACTTCTCCGCGCTAGAGCATCCTCTATAGTGAGATCCAGCACTTGGTACGCATTCGATCGAACTAGATCCACCACGTCCACAGCTTCGTACAAATTGATGACTTGTCCCGTTTCATTGTCTACAATGGGAACCGCCGAAATACCCAGATCGGAAAAGAGATGAACGACATCGAATACCGCAGTCTGTAAAGTCGCGGTCGCGAGAGGATGAAAACGGTCGGTAGTGGTGGGAGAGGATGAGCTCGCAGAGGGCGTCGGTGTACCCAGTCTTGAGGTCTCTTGGGTCTCGGAAGGGGTGATAGGCCCTGAACCCTCTGTACTTCCAGGCATGTAGGAGTCAGCTTGCGTCCTTAAGGAGCTCGAGCCTACATTGGCAGGGGTGGACGCGGTTGTGGGCGGTGTATTCGTATCTTCGAGATCTGACGATAAGCCTTCTTCAGGGTGCGTGGATCCAGATGGGCCGGCGTATGCCCCTTGACCTTGCTGGCGACCCGATGGAAGGTGGCTTCGCGAACGCTGCCGGCGTCCTGTCGAGGCTTGTAAAGGATGCGTCCCCCGTGACTGGACAGGGTCGCCATTTCGGGAGAAGCTTGAGATATATGTGCCGATACCGAGTGTCCCAATAGACTCTGTTAATTGTGAGCACTCTTCCCGACACTAGATGGAAGGGTGAGAGATGTGGATTTAGTTTCCGACGGCTGCAACAGACAGTAGAGTCACCCACATTGATAGCGAGGAACTTGAGCACCCTGTATTGCGTCAAGACAGACACGATAGTCTCTTTCCCTGTCTGCTCGTCGCGGTCAATGAGCGGTAGTCGCCGAGCGTGTGTGCGGACGAGGGCAGCGCAGGCCGTGTAGAGCTGGTCGTCGGGATGGACAGAGATGATGGGCGGAGGGGGGACGTCGATTTGAACTTCTATGTCTTTGATGTGCAATCCAAAAATTCGACTATACGTCAGTTACCGGGTTATGATAAGATTGAAATATCGAAAAGCTCGGGACGCACCTCTTAGGGCTGATAGATCGACCTGCTCGACTTCGAGGGCAGCATTGTCGTAGCCAGTCGCTGTGAGGTAATAGTACTGGATGAGATGGATGACATCGACGAGCGTGAACATGCCTGCGAAGCGGTAATTTATAGAGTCGTAGAGGGGAGCCGATACGACGCCTGTTGATGGTGATGCATGTAGTTCAGCATTGATAGTAGCCTAGTGGCTGCAGCGAAGGGAAGGCCTGTATCAATTTGGGCAAAGCAACTCACCATTTGTCTGCAGAGCCACGAGAGCTCGCTTAATCAAGAGCTTGTTGTCGAATACAATCAGGCGGAAGGACTCTGGGAGGATGTCGAAGCACGACTCGCGGCGCAAGAAGGCCCGGATCGCGCTCAGTGCCTGGCGATGGTGCAGCGGACGGCCAGCAGTTCCGAGTGTCCCTCGTGCTCTGTTGCTGTGCGCACGCGACAGCCTGTGCCCGCTCGAGGTCGGCGTCGTGGGAGACCTCATCCCGCTCGTGCTGGCGTGCGAGCTGCTGCGCTGGTGCCGCGAGGACGAGGACGGCGCCGCTGGAGGTTGAAGCGGAGGCAGCTGGCGGTCTGCCTGCGACGAGCTGCTGCCGCTGGCAATGGCTGTGTCTGCCATGGCTGCTACTTGTGCGTTGGCTCAGCTTCAGCCCGTCTCGAGTCTCGTTCGGGGTTTGGGCAAGCTGGAGGTGGAGCGAAGGTCATCGAGGGCATTCAACGAGCGAGAGTCACTTGTGCACAACGAACACTACGCGACGGTCCACAGAAGCTCCCTATATTCGTGCATACACAGAATAAAGAAGAAGAATGAGGTATGGTACATGATTGATCTGGATGATGTCCCTTCCAGGCGGAGTTATAAGGTATACGGTAGTGAGGTCAGGAAAGCTACAGGAAAGGCATTCCGTATGGGACTGCTACATATTCAAATTAAAAATACCTTATAAACGATATATGAAAAACCGGATAGAGCCAACCATTCAGCGCTCGGTAGGTGCGGATGGTTGGTCGCGTCTAGTCGTGGTCCTAGCTCGCACCCTCTGTCGACGCTGCTCCACATATCGCATCCATCGAGAGCGAGTAGCACCCTGCTGACCAGCTTGCTGAGACTCGTCCGTCTGATTCTCGCCCAATTCACCAATCCCCGACGGACCTGCTTCTGCAATTGTAGAGTCGCCTGTCGATGGAGCAGCTTGTCGAGACGCACGATTGCTGCTGCCCGCTGTAGGAAGAAGTTGTCTGAATGACTGAGCAAGCACGGATGATGCTCGAGGGCGAGTGGGCGGCCTGTCTGGCACAGCTTCTTCCGTATTCCCAGCAGCTTCGGCACCTGACGCTTCGCGGTCCTTGGCTAGATCAAGTCGGCATAGGGGACAGAGGGAGGAAACATTGAGGAGCCATGGAACAACGCACTGTAATAGGAGGATGAGGTACGTCAATCAAGGTGACACGGTAAAGGTTTGATCATCTGGCCGGAGAAATCGCTTACTGCATCGTGGAATTGATGCCGACTATCGCAGGGCAAGACTCGCAGATCATCACCGTCTTCGAAGTCGACCAGGCAGATAGGGCACGTCACACTGGTGTCAACTTGTTCATCTTCATCTCCGTGTGTATGTCCTGCTTCTGTGCTTGTTCCTTGTTCTTCGCTACCGGCTGATTCGTCGACTACAGCTGAGCGTGGGCGCTGGGCGCCTTCAGCTGCAGCGAACCCAACGGCTGGTAATGGTGTCACTTCGGCGATTTCTGAGTCCGGTGCTGTAGTAGAATGTCTGCTTGCACCCATGACTTGCATGGGCACTCCAGCCGACATCATCTCTCCATCTCGTCGACCATTGCGCAATTCAACATCTTCAATCGTTCCAGTTTCAATATCCTTGATTCCGTCATCGTCGACACCTTCAGTTGAAGCACCCTCAGCTGACTGTCTCCTATTCTGAGCTTGTTTTTGACCGCTTAGGAATTTAACGACTGGGAAGGTGTCCAGAATAGCTTGTGATAATCCTCCAATTCTAGATTGACCATTATCACCTGCTCTGGAAGTCCTGGCTCTAGGTCCGTAGCGTTCTGGATGTCGCATCGCTCGAATCGCACCCGACATGATGACGACTAGGAACAAGAGTGTGACACAACCTGTAATAGCGTAGAGGATGATCATAGCAAGTCCGGTATTCGCTCCGCCACCGCCTCCACTATTCTGTGGCTGAGTAGTGATTTGGGTTCCGTTGGTGTTGTTTCCACTATTGGCAACGGTAGCGATGAGGTAGTTGAATGTGATGCCATCACCGCTTGGGACTTGAGTGGGAGCTGCAGCGCTGGTGCTTGAAGAGCCTGATGGTCCGAAGAGGGATGGTTCGGTTGCAGTAGTAGGCACCCCACCCATGCTGCTGATCTGACTTTCTATGTTGTTCTGAGAAGCTTCAAGTGCGGTTCCGTTGTACCAATAAGTCTCGGGAGACGTGTTCCTGCACGATGAATGACAGTCAGACTAGAGTCCATGGGAAGTCGAGCTTGGAGAAAATGGCTCACATGAACTGCTGAATGATAGAGCGAGCACTCGCTTGACTGGCGGTGACATAGAGGTCCAATGTCCCGTTGTTGCCAGCAATAAAGCTACGATCCAGAACGCAAGTCTCTGCTTCTAGCGAGTACAGGATTGCAGTCTCTGCTCCTGCGCGCACTGCCAAAGTGACTGCATCCACCTGCAGAGTGGCGCCAGAACCGGACGGAGTGCCCGTGGAGTCGTCGCAATTGATGAGGGCGATCCAAGGAGCGTTGGAGCCGCTTGTTGCATTTGCCTCTACAAAGTGGACCAGCGCACCTCTGTAGCCTGCCACTGGTGCTTGCGCGGTGTTGGCGAGCTGTCGACTGAGAGCGTCTTTATATGCCGAGGTGCCCATCGGGAGCCAGTTGATCTGGAGAAAGTCGTCGGCTGCAACCAGGCTGGAGGTCTCGTTGCTCGGGGATGCAGGGACATATGCACTGCTCGAAGCAGCCATGAGTGCGACGACGCATGCTGCTGCCTGGATGAGTCTTGCCATGCTCGATGTCGGGCTCTTCTTGCTCCGTGCACGGGTGGTCAGCAGGCGACTGTCGGCCGTGCTGCCGGTATATACGCAGGCCAGACCCGTTGATCTGACGGTGGATGCGTGTACGGAGGTGTCTGGTTGCGGATGCTTTACACCTTGCAGAGCAGAATGGTGAGATGCAGAGCAGACAATGAAAGTACTCCGCGACAATGAGGCGCTGATCGAGAAAGTCGACCTTGATTGACGATTAATGACATGCAGCATCTGTTACTATGGACGACTGAAAGGACACAACATTCAGTACTATCTGGCCTATCCTTCTACTCTTTCAACAATACTCCTCATCCAGTTCCAGGTCTAAGCACAAATACTATCCGCTACCACCGCAATGAGCCAAGTGGGATCCTTTGAAAATGGCACAAGCAGCCCGACAAGCACATCTCTAGACAGTGCAGCCAGTCTTTCATCTCCGCCGCCCTCACTGCCTGCAAGACCAGCAGCGCGCCAGCTCTCCACTCTCCTGGACACTACCTGGCGAGTATCCCTTAAGGATGACAAGCGTATATTCACCGGCAAGTTTCTCGTAGTAGATAAACGAGTGAGCGTACCAAGCAGAAACTAGGTCAAACTCCTTGAGATATAGAACGGCTGACTGATTTATTCCGTGTATTGACAGAAAAACCTCATTCTTGACGAGACCGTCGAAGAACTTGACGGTCGCACTAGGAATGTCGGTCTAATCATGCTTCCTGGCGATAGGATACTCAGTGCGCAAGTGGACAGGGATACCATGTTGATATGAGAGACTCATACTCGTCTACTCATATAAGACTTCAGAATAGGACCTCTAGCCTACGTGCTCTGCTCTTCTAGGTACCCCAAGTGATGCTATCCCCAAGACGAACCCGAAGACCAAAATCAGGACCTCTCTTGTCGAACAAGTCAGCTTAAGCCAGTCTCTGCGCACAAGAAACGAGTTGCTGCAGGCTAGTGCTGCGGGTCGATTGTAGCGCAATCATGTGATGAGCCTGCTCTGTACCACAGGTATATGGGCATGCCAAGGGGCAACATACTCAAAACTACTTTGGCTCAATTCCTCAGCTACACATATCCAGACCAAGCCTTCAATCCAAACTAGCCCATCCAGACTGAAATGCGGCTCCGAAGGCTCGAATCTTAAAACGTTGGGTCGGATGTGCCTCAAAAGGAGTTAGAGGATGAGACCCTAGTTCAGCCGTCAAGTAGATGCTCCTGCAGTGGGATGTGATCCCTCAGGGATTTGTGGGCTTTCGCTCGAGTCCATGCTTCAAAGGCGCGCTCGGCCTTTCCGCAGGCGATATTGCCTAGCGTTACCATCCAGTATATATACCCTATCTCAGCTATCAACATTGCATTATACCGTGTCTTGTTTTGGTATTGCAATGCATACGTTATTCTCTCTATCAATCACATTCACGCGTGCAGCAATCGTTCTCGTTTGCATGCTTTTTCCTGTTCTGACAATTTCGACAAATTTCGGAGCTTGTTCAGCAATGCAACGATTTGCTTCTCGTAGAGTCGATGAGCAAGGTTTGCGAGCAAGCATTAGTTGCATTAGCGTGATGCTGCCTCATTACAGGAAGAGTAAATACTTTCAGCATTCCATACAGGCTACACTCAGGGGTATGTTATGTGCGATTATAGGCTAATGTGACTACAATCGAGACCTTTTTCTACAGCTTGGATCATCACGCAGAAAAATTATTGAATAAGCAAAGTGTCCTTTGACTGTTTGAAATGCGGGTATAGTATATATCGATCTAGACAAAAAGCAAAAAACCCTGAAGAAACACAGATGACGATGAGGATTCGATGTCGTGCTTTCTTTTTCAAACAATACTAGGAGAAGTATAATCAATTCCTAATCTATGACTCATTTCAAATAATAAAGCTCTACCAAAAGAACTAGTATGAGCTATAGAATTAGAATGATGAATGACAATAGGCCAAGAGAATCTAAAATAATTTTCCTCATCTTTGAACAGATCTTCTGGTGATTTCGGTATAATAGATGACGATGTTTTAGTAATTGATGTTGATGTTGTGATAGTAGCAGGGTCGAGCTCTCCATCTGCGTCCATATCTTCATCATCGTCATGGGCGGCGGCATCTCCTTCTCTTCCCTTTTCATCGACTTCTTCTCTAGGTAAATCAGGCATGACCATATCATCCAACTTAGTAGGTTCATAATCATAAGCCATCCTTCCCTTTCTCAATACCAAATCCAATAAATCCTCTTCATGCTTATCGGTACGGTCCAGTGCTCTTCCATCCGTACGTTCAGTGCTGTGTGATTCAAATGTAGCAGTGGAGTGTGAAAAAGAGGGTAGGAACGATATTTCAGGATGGAGCAGAATATTTTGAGAAGAAGGCCATAGAGTATGTATTTTCTCCAAATCAGATTGCAATTTAAGAAAACTCTGTAGGAAGTTATTCGTTTCCGCCAATGATGAGGAGGTATTGTTATTGTTATTATTGTTTGTGGAAGATGACGATACTGTAGATTCATTATCACCTCCTGGTGGTGATAATTCATTCGTGCTTCCTGGTGTTGCAGCGATAGGTGACGATGCAGCTAATAATCTACCAGCTTGAGCATTAAGCTTGCGAGATGCATTGGTGGTTATATGTTGTAGAATAAGCGCTTCGAGCATGTTCCTACATTAATTGTAAGCATAACAAAGATACGAGTCAGATAAATTCTCCCATCTCCCTCGCCACCACCGAAAGCAAGAAAACATAGAAGAACTTCCGAAGCACAAACAAAAGAAACTCACATCCACGCAACCACAATTTCCATAGCTCTAGGTAGTCCTTCTACTACTCTACTACCAACTTTTGAAGTATTCAAAGGTGAGGTAATCATTTTTTCAGCTCTTCCTCTAACAAAAGCAACTAGACCAAAAATAGATTTCCAATTTTCAGTTATGCATCCTGCTTTCCACGATGAAGGTCCTTCTATAGCCATGGTACCACCACCACCTGACTGATCCAGTCCATTCGATAAGTGGTTGACCGATGTAGAAGAAGAAGTAGAAGCTCCCAAAGTAGCTGAGCTTTCCGAATTTGTGCTAGCTGATAGTAGAGAAGAAGAAGAAGCTTGTCTAGTTCTCAACTGACCAGCCGCTTGATCTTCGCACCAAAAAGCATAAGCATACAGTATGACAGCGTCAATCTGTTCGAATAAAGCTAGTATAGGCGTTAGATGCCTGTTGAATGTCGTAGATGATGAGGACGATGCGGAAGTCGAAGGAGGGGAAGGTTTGGATGATGAATATTCAATCATTCTCTTATCTCCTGAATGTTTTAACGATCTCCCCTTTTCTCTACATATCGCTGCTATCTTTTTAAACCTGTCTCTCGTCCAGACTTTTCCCCTCGCTGAACCCAATGCTGGAGTATCTGGAGAAGGAGCCAATGTGAATCCATTTTGAATAGATTGAGGTGTGTTCTTCAGATCTTTGTGGGATGAGATCGTGGGTGCCGGAGAGGGTAGAGTGGGTGATATTGAGTGGACAATGGTGGCAGATGGTGGGTGTGTTGAAATCGTCAAAGTAGAGGAGGAGTGTGGTGATTTAGAGGACGGGGTCTTCTTCTTCCTCGCTGTTGAGGAAGAAACATTGCCGTCATCTTCGCCCTTCAATTTTGCTTTATCTGATCTAGCTTTCAGTTCGGACAGACTGATTACACTGCTTGTGGATCCGGCTCTCTTGTGGGATGTGGCGGTGGTGGGTGGAGGAGCAGCAGTATGTGAGCCCTCCTTGATGGAGGTCGATGATGATGCTTTGCTGTTGCTGCTGCCTCCCTTGGTGCTCTTGCCTAGCTTGAGCTTCTCACCTTCCGACGAGCTGGATCGAGCGGCGGCGGTGGCAGCAGGTCTCGACCGTCTGAGGAGGGTCGGGTCGGAGATTCCGTGAATGGCCATCACCAATCGGGGAGTGGATGCAAGCAGGCATGGGCAGCGAGGCGGCAGGTGCAGGAAGTGTTGAGAGTGACATTTGATGTGCAAGTAAGGATGGTTCGAGCGAGTATGCAAGATTGTTGGATCAGACCAAGTCCGACCGACCGACAAGGCAGCAGCGGAACGAGCGAGCGGGTGTGAATGGAAGAGAGACGGGGACGAGTGGAATCAGTGGGCATGGCATGGAGAGCCGCATGAGCTAGTGACGACCCACTTGACTGTCCTCTGCTCTGGCTCCTCGCTCCTCCGCTTGTCTCTTTGCTGGCCTTGGTGGTGTGCCGCTGCTGGTGCTGATGGTGGTGGCACGGTATGGCTGCCAGACGACGACGAGGACCGCAGAGAGGGCAGGTCGGGCGTGACTTTGGGTGCGAGCTTCTTGAGGATCTGTTGCATCCACGGAGGTGTCAGCCTGCATCCTCGTGCTCTCAGTCTATGGCTACGGTGCATGCCCACCTCCAAGCAAGCCTCGAGATCATAGCCGCCGCCATCCTCGACCGACGACGCGTGCTTGCTGGAGGATGCGAGGGTCGCAGTCCTGCTTGGAGCGGTGAGAGTGGCCATGGTGCGGACCACTACTGCATGCGAGTGCTGTCGCCCAAGTCGTTGTCGTTGTCGTCCAGTCTGGTGGTGGAATCAATGAATAATAAGTCGGATGGAGCAAGAAAGTCGAGTCTGTTGGAATGCGAGTAGAGTAGTAGATCGGGGATTAAGAGAGGCACACAGGTAGGCTGGTTGCAGAACAGTGTACAGCTTCCAGTCCATGTCGTCTGTCTGTCTGTCTGTCTGCAGCCTGTCAGTCTGCTTGCATGGTCCATCCATATATTCAGACACTGCTCTCTCTGGCTTCATGAAGGGTAGACGCCGAGGGCAAGGCAGGCCTGCTTGGAGGACGCCATTGTATACCACATTAACAACTCCAAGCAGTAAGTTGCACTCGCTATTGCATACTGCTGTGTCAACACCACTTTCCCCATCCACAGCCGGAAGTCTGTCTCTTCGCTCTTGCGGGTCCGGCGATCGGCCTTCACCTCGGTTACTTGCCCAAGCCTAGATCACCGAAGAGGCTTCCAGATTGCCGGACAGGCAAGGTCGTCGTTCACTTCACCTTTAATATACCTCCCAGGCTAGTGTAGCGAAAGTAAGTGGAGCAACACTAACAGAAGCAACACAAACAAGACAGTACACGCCCATTCGCAAGGCAATAAACCATCAATCAATCAGTCAATCTACTAAAGGATTCTGTGTCATTGCATGGTAAATCCAGGATACACGAAAACATGTACATGGGGAAATTATATGTACGTAAGCAACACTATCTATCTCTTCATCATCGGAAATGACAAAGATCAATTTCCACGGCAAGATCTTCCTGCACGCAGGCACTATATGAAGAACGCCTGTAAAAGTGATAGCGAAATTGCCCGCTTCAAAAAACTTTGTGCTCTTCGCTCCATTATAATGGCGTGCGCATGATGAGTTGGAAAATGTACGCTAATATAATCGCCCTTGCGAAAAGGGCATGATTACGGTACTTGCTCTGCGACGCGATAAGGAAAGGAGCGTGTGGCTGTAATAGTAATATTGGGTAGAAGGATCGAGGGGAAGGAAGAGGATATGGAAGGGTGGACTGGAATAGGGATAGATTGTTCTGATGTGCGGGGCTTTCATGGCATGGTTATTGAAGGAATAAAAGACCAGTCGGAGAAGAGTGCGCAACGATATAGACCGTGTTATGTGAAAGTATTGACTGCATTGCTGCACTTTTGAAGGAGACGGAAGCATTCGTTCCAACTGACTGACGCACTCACCTTTACCCAGCTCTTCGCCTTGAAGAGTCTGTAGAAATTTCTGTAGAGATTGGAGAAAGTATCGGATACACTATCGAGATGGAATCGTTAGTCGGTATCGTGAGCTAGATCAGCACAAGATAGTGTGATGATGAAGCATATCCACAAGATAGGGAAAGGGATGGAACAAAGAGGCGAATAGGAAAAGAGGGAAGGGAAGGATGGAAGAGCAGAGACAAAAGAGAAGAGAAGAAGGAGGATGTTCGCCTATAAGGTAAAGCCCGAGACATCCCGACCGTAACCGCGAGGAGCCCGTTCTATCCCAACAGATTTGTAGTAGGCGAATAACTGATAATATGGGCATGTGAATTTCACTGTTTTGTTGATTTTTTCACTTTACCATTTTGACCTCTTTCTCCGTTTATTCGCTCCTTATAACATCAATATAACGAGTCCCCGTATAAAATAGATCTCCAAATGCTAAGCGCTGCCAACTCAAACTAGTTCATAACGAACCAGGAGGGCTGCTGCGAAGCTTTTGAATCTCAAAAGAGACTCGTTTATCGACTAGAGTGCGGTAGGAAGAGGCTTCGAATGGGCCAAGAGTACGTGATTGTGATGAGGGTGAGAAGCAGAATTTGGGGAATGTCGAAGTTTGGTCTTTAAATGTGCGTAAAAACATGCTTCATCTGAGCGGGACAGTCGAAATGTCAAAGTAGTAAGAGCGTTTCTCTCGTGTCATAAAAGACTGGTGAAAAAATCTGATTCCGTCGGGATTGAATAGCTACATGATAGTTTTCTTATCTTTCTTGTATTCTTCTTTTCTTTAATTCTCATTAGTCGAGCTTATCCCTTCTTTGCTGAATTGAAGCTGGGTTACGAGATGATTAAAATGAGGCTTAATCACTCATGTCGAGGTCAAAACCTGCATCAACACTAGCAAAAGTGACGATTCTATCTTCCCTCTTTCGCTTCTTCTTTTCATTTCTGGACCGTCCAAACGGATCATCATCGTCGTCACTGTCGTCGTGACGCTGCGGGTCATTCGTATCTGCGTGTCTTCCGAGTTTCGAAGAGGGTAGAGCTGGTCTCAAGTTGGTAACTGTAACATCACCGTCTTGTTCGTCTTGCGATTGTGAACCATGACTTTGCGATAATGATCTTTGTTGACGGGATCTAGCTTTAAGTATCGAACGTGGACTTTTCGCAGGCAGCAGAACGGCAGAAGGAGATGACGGAGCGGAGAAAGGAGGGATATCATGATGTCGATCCTGCGAAGGAATTGATGAAGGTGGATCGTGCATTGACTTTATCGCTTCCGCTTTTCGCTGAGCTCTGCTTTCTTCGATTGAAATGCCATTTATCTGTGGGATCCAAAGTGCAAAAGGAAAGTCAGTACTGAAAGCGACCAGTATACACGGAAAAGATGAGTATAGACGTACCAATCCCAGCCAGTCATTCAAGTCATCAAATCTTTCACCCTTGGCGGTAGATACCTTTCTAGCCAAATCAAACCATTTCCTAGCATCATTAGCATACATGGGGCTAGTCCTTAGTATCTTTGCAACTAGATGAGGTGTGGGTAGTTCAGAAAACAAGATTGCTTCTTTGATGTTGGTATACACTCGATGTGTTGTTGACGACTTAGCTGTGCCTGAAGATATTTGCGAAGATTTCGACGGAGATAGATGTGCTTTGGAACGCGCCTTGGTTGTATCAGAGGACGAGCTCGATGATGAAGAGGAGGAAGACGAAGAAGAGGAACGCGATCTGCCATTTGTTCCCGGAGTAGGAGGCACGGAGGATGACTTCTGCGCGTGTGCCTGCGAGGAACCGAGACCTGAAGAGCCAGCGAACAAGGCTTGACTGCTGGACAGGGAAGTGAGGCGTTCCTGATCTTGAAGCATCTCGAGTTGAGCGAGGTAGATACATAGCAAGCCTGCGTAGTAATGCAAGAGTGCATTGTCTCTGTATGGGTAGATTGGCAAGTATCTGTGCCGGACGAGAAACAGGGCGTCAGAGTCTTCACTGTGGAGGGAGGATGAAACAGACTTACAGCTCCAGTTCGTTCAAAGCATCTCCGAAGCGCTTAGCTGAGGCTAGGAGCATGACTATTTGGAGTAGGATAGCTTCGGGCTGTCGTGAAACTGGTCAGTCTCTATGTCTATAGGGAACCTAGGATAAAATACACACCTCTCTCAGAGCTCGCTTGCTCCGTGCCGGTCGCGAATGGACAGTATGGCACTCTCGGAGATAGTCGACTTTGACGAGAAGCAGTCTCCTCTGCCTGTGTGCCTGTGCTTGCCCAGTTGGATCCAGAGTCGAGTCTCCGGGATCATCCAAGCTGTCTTCGAGGGAAGCAGCAGGGAGGTCTACCATTTCCAGCCCAGACCTCCAATTGGCAGCCCAGTCAAACTCTCTACATCGGACGAGGAGAGAGTATGCTTTCTTAGCCTGCTCAAAGCTGCCTCGTTGGAGTGCGACGTGGTAAATGTCGTATAGTCGTCGAAAGTGAGACTTGCGAGTTGACTGCGTTGGGATGATGCCTAGAGCGCGATGGGGCTGTATGGGACGGTAGACGGGAGTGGTGTAGGTGGTGGTAGTGGATGCACCGAGAGAGGACATGTCGTCAACCCTCGAGTGCGCGTTGTGTGATGTCCTACATTATTGTGTGCCGAGTTGGTGTGCAGAAGAGAGAAGCAGACTCTGAAGCTTTGAAATTTTGGAGGGCTACTGGAGATATGGAAGAAAGTCGGAAATGGATGGGACAACTTGGAGGAGGGAGGGTGAGGGGCGGAGAGCAGGATGCGTTGTATACTGTGTGTGGCAGAGCTGTTCTCATCCCCCAGAGCCGACTCGCTCGCCGCCACTTGGCCTTCTCTGCGGGCTTCTCGACCAGCATATCCCGAACTTCCTTCCAGATTGTCAACTACCCTACTCTCTCTCGACAATCCTCTTCGACGAACACGCTCAACGCTGCCTACTACCAGCTGCACACTGTACTACCCTAGTCCGTGTACAATCAGTGTTCCATCACTCGTTCCGCATACAAGGTGGGTGGTGCTGTTCATTCGCCTGGACCGCCGTCTGTGTCGCGCATGCATGTCGGATGGCGGCAATCCATATACACGAGCACAGCACTGACAGCATGCTCTGTCCCTCCAATCCTCGTTACTCTTTGTCTCGCTCTTCTCTCCCTGTCCTCGCGCTCCCGTCCTCTCTCTGCCCACCCTCATCTACACCCTACCCACCCTGCGAATTTTACTATCGTTGAATCCTGCACCAGATGGCTGCTATCGACAACGACGCTCAGAACGCATCCAACGGTAAGCTACACTCTTCTATTCTATAGCTATAGCAATGCTGCTACGGGCGGAGCACCCCCACAAACTCTGCCCTTCTTTGCATATTTCTACCCTTCGCATACTGAAATTTGGTTCGGCCTGTCTCTTCGTTACTCCCATTCCCGTCAATCAACTGCAGCCCGACCACCACGCTCAAAATCAGGCAATGACCTCGCTGCTTCTGCAGAGCCCGCCTCTGTAACAGGTCTATCAGCAGTCGACTCGCCAAACTCTGGTTCTCCCCCAAGCTCTTCTGCTGGCCGATCAGCCGCTGCTGCTGCTGCCAACGGCAATGGCAGTGCCGCTGCTACCGCCAATGGCATCGCAAACACTCCAAAAGGCGAAGAGTCCCTCTCCGCTACTCTGGAACGTCTGCGCTTGAACGCCCAAGCTGCTAAGAATGGCGCTCAGAACGGTGGCGCCGCCGGTGCTATCGGCTCCAACGGGTGAGTAGCGCTCTGACATGTACTCGCATATTGCTGTGAACCATGCTGATGGATATATCATACGCTATACTTTGTTCTTGCACACAGTCGCGGACCCGCTCCCAACTCGAGACTCGCAAAAGCATCTCTCCCAGCCGGAGCTAATCCAGCAGCTGCTTTAGCTCGAGCCACCAGCAATGCAGGCTCCGCCAATGGTGCTCCTCAAGATCCTCAGATGTCGAACTTCCTATTCGATGATGAGCTTGATAATGAGCTTCACAACTCCACTTATGGTGGCAGATACTTGCAAATGAACGCAGATGACGATAAATTCCCTGTCCTCATCAGACGTGATTCCTTCCCTGGTATCGTAAGCTTATTTACTTATAGCCTTCCAATTCCCTTCGCATTCTCGGTATTGACTGGAGCACCTTCTTTTAGACCCCTCCCAGAAACGCATTCATGCGAGCAGAAGCCTCAGGCCGCACTTCGGAATGGCCACAGTTCGCAGCCAGCAACGCTACGAACACCGCTTCCACAGCTACTACTCAAGGAGCAGCTGGTGCAGGCAACAACGCTCCTGCAGGACCAGGCGCCCCAGCGCCCAATGGCTCCAACCGACTCTCTGCCGATCTTAGCAGCGTAGTCAACGGTGCTCGACGAGGTGTTGAGTCTTCTCCTCGCAACAGACAGCTACCGCCTCCTCGCTCCGCCACTACTGGTACATCCCCAACTTCCATCCCTGGTACTGCACCTCAATCGGCTACTACCGCTAATTCAGCAGCTTCGAATGGACCAGCTTCCGCTACTACCGTCCCCTCGTCAGCTACAACTACAGCTACCAGCGCTACTGCTCCTACTTCCGAGAGATCATCTCCCTCGCTGGGAGATCTCAACGGTGCATCACCGACAAAGGCCGCTGCTCAGCTCAACGGCCAGTCAGGTGCTCAATCCGCTGGACCTGTATCCCCTGAAGAGATGAAGCGAAAAGCTCAGCTTATCAGAGAAAGAGAACGACTCGAAAGAGCAGCAAATGGTCCTGTTAACCCAGTCACCCATCAAGCTGGCCACAAGTTCTCAGATGGCACTCCTTCACCAGCTGCCAAGTATGCCAATGAACTAGCTGCCCTCAACGGTACCTTCTCTCCTTACCCTCTCGAGGGCCGAAATGGTGGTTACGGAGGACCTGCAGATCAAGCTTATGGACCTGGCCAATATGGAGGCAACTTCAACGGTCGACGAGGTGCAGCCAACGGTGGTCAACAGCGCAAAGAAGAGCCAAACAGATTCGCAGGTCTAAGACTTGAAGATTTGCAAGGTGATATGGCTGCCTTGTGCAAGGATCAACATGGTTGCAGATTCCTACAAAAGAAACTCGAAGAAGGCAATGCTGAACATAGAGATATGATCTTCAACGAAATCTATCCTCATTTCGGTGAACTTATGACAGACTCGTTCGGCAACTACCTCAGTCAGAAATTGTTGGAACACTGCACCGATGAACAGCGTGATGCTCTCCTAGAGTCCATCTCTGGTGAATTGGTCTCAATCTCCCTCAACATGCACGGTACAAGAGCCGTTCAAAAGATGATCGATTACCTCTCCACCCAAAGACAGGTGCAGTCTCTCATCATGGCACTCAATCTCAATGTCGTCACTCTCATCAAAGACCTCAACGGAAACCACGTCGTGCAAAAGTGCCTCAACACCCTACCACCGGAGGACAACCAATTTATCTACAATGCCGTAGCAGCCAATTGCATTGAAGTCGCAACTCACCGACACGGATGCTGCGTTCTTCAGCGATGCATCGACCACGCTTCAGAAAGTCAGAGAATTCAACTCGTCACTGAGATTACATACAACTCTCTCACTTTGGTACTCGATCCATTCGGAAACTACGTTGTTCAATACGTTCTCGACCTCAACGACAGTCGATTCATCACCGCCATCGTCAACCAGTTCAGAAACAATGTTTGCGCTCTATCCGCGCAGAAGTTCTCTTCCAACGTTGTTGAGAAGTGCGTTCGTGTCGCAGACCTTGAAGGACGAAAGCAGCTCATCAGCGAGCTCATCGACAAGAGCAGACTCGAACGTATGCTTCGGGATTCATTCGCCAACTACGTCGTTCAGACTGCTCTAGATTACGCTGAGCCAGGTCAACGCGCTGAATTGGTTGCTATTATTCGACCTGTCCTGCCAATGATCAGAAATACCCCTTACGGCAAGCGAATCCAATCCAAGATTCAGCGCGAAGGTGGTGGTGACGGGTATGGACGGGGTGGATGGCATCAACACCCTGGCATGTACCATGGCCCCCCTCCAATGGGCTACTATGGCATGCCTTACGGCGGTCCTCCTGGTCCTCACCAGCAGGGACCACCTCATCACGGCCCTCCTCAAGGATACCCTGGACCTGGCGGTCCTCAACACTACGGACCTGGTGCCGAAGGCCCAATGGGTCGACCCTCGGGTCCTTATGGTCACCAGTATCAGCACATGGCTCCTCCCCACATGGCATCTCCAGCCATCTCACACGCTTTCAGCCCTTCTTTCGGGCCTACCAATGCCGTTCCCATGGACTACCCCCAGCCTCCTAACTACCCTTACCTATAAATGCTAGTGCTTGCCATCATTCCTACTTCACCTTCCTCGCTCGCATTGGGCCTTTCTCCTTTCCTCTTTCAAATCCCAAAAAGCATTCTCCAAGCAGTCATGTGTGCCCCGGCTTTTCACCGTATTCCCTCAGGCCAACGAAGATCAATCCAAAAGAGTGTTGTTATTACCGCTGCTATCCTTTTCTCGAATCAACAGACAGAAAACTTTTAGAACACTTTTATTATTCTTGATAATCATTGATGATTGTACTTTCAAATCGTGACTGGCATTTAATATTCCATCTTCCTCTAGTTCTCTGCGTTTCTCTGCCTCCTTCGTGGGCGGTCGATTTAACACAAAAGGCGCGCAAGAATGATAACACTTGGTAACATGTACGAACGGCAGATATGTCGTACTTCTTGCTGTCAAGTGAATATTTCTTGCAAGTCATCCAGCCCTATCCCTCTCTCGCTCTCTTCATTTACCATACTACTTATCGAAGTGAAAGGCTAGTTCCGTATTCTCTACCGTTGTGTCATTAGACGTACAAGTTGTCAAAGTATGATCTTGAGATGAAACACAGAGACAGTTCTAGAGTCTACCTTTGTTTTTTGCCGTTTGTATCTTGCAACATACTAGCTTCATAGGACTGAATTCATTCTGTCGGAATCTCTGACAGGTTCCACCGGCTGTGGTGGCCTCCGCGCTTCCTCTGCGGTCAACCAGTACCATACGGAAAAGATGGCAGCGTCTTTACAATTCACCAAAGAAGTCTGGGAAGGATATCTAGCTTATGATGTGCGCAGTTCTGCGTTCACTCAACTATCGAGCTAGGCTGATATCGCCAGGAACAATGACGCGCCGGCGTATACTGCTTTCCGCTCGACCTGCTAGGGCTTTAATGCAGCAGCCATGAAGACAGTGAGACCGGTGTCAATCTATCTGATCAGACAACCAAGACGCTGATTAGTTACTATGCAAGATTGAAGTCACAAAAGCCACGCCAGGTTTCGTAGAATTGAAGAGTCAGTCTGCGAAAGCCAGCACGCTTTACATCTCGAACACAAGCTCAAGGTGGCGCTAAATTGGTCCAGCTGACTTCTTGCTAAATGCACAGTGACGATATACAAACAACAAACCAATCGCTCCGGCAACCTGCACGGCGGCCTTATCTGTTCACTCGTAGATACCGTCGGGAGCTTAGCGCTCTCCTCGATGGGGATGTGGAATAGCGGTGTATCTACCGACATACACACAACGTAAGAAGGCCCGCAATCAGTTTCATCAGAAGTCTAATAAGCTTCCTTGCAGTTTCATACGTAGTGCAGGTGCTGTTGGAGATCAAGTCCGAATAGAAGGAAGGTAAGCAAGTCGCGGCACGCCGAGGCTGCACCTTTTTGTGTACTCACGCACTTATCACAGGGTGCTAAAAGCCGGACGAAATGTCTCATATACTGAGACCAAGATCTTTCACCCTGAAACGGGCGAAACGTTGGCTACAGGCTTGCATACCAAATTCACGGGTAAGGCATTGTCGCATGAGAAGAATGTTACTTTCAATGCAGAAGGTACAGAGATTGTTCATAGAGGCGTCACCGACTTATGACCGTGAGCGCAAGAGAAACGTACAGCAATTCCGGTTGCATTAGGAAACGGCAAAGTAAGGCAAGCTTGGGTGTGAACTATGGGATCCAAATGATGGAGGTAAAATTACACGGAAGGCTACAACTTGACATCGTTCATTGTTTCTAGATCTGATCTTTCGTTAATGACTTGGCTGTTTCGTAAATGCGTATGTTGCGACGTCGTGTTCTTGGCGACCGGCACAAATGCTAGTTTCTCATCGGACCACACTAACGCGCCATCTTCGAAATCGTCTGGCAGAGCTATGACTCCTGACCCTAGATCGTCACTCTGCACTGATGCTTTGCTAGTAGAAGTGGTTAGGCTGCTGGGAAGTTCTGACCCTTGATTTGAGGAAATCCCGCTCGAGCGCCGGAAGAAAGAGCCAAAGGTAGAGGCGACGGGAGGTGAAGGCAAAGTAGTAGACGCTTCTGGCATAGCTTCCGCTTGCAGACTCGGAGGAGGCATCGTCGATGGGACAGAGCCGCCGACATTGCGAAATGAGGAGAAGAGACCCATTCGAGGCCGAGCCCCTGGTGAATCTGCATCGGCTGGCGCCACATCTGCCGAGACTCTTGGTGATGGTGTTTTGGCTACATCTGTGGCATTTGTCTCGCTGGAGAGCTGGGCTATCGAACGCTGCTTTGTCAAACGGGAGCCGAAGAAAGATCCGATGTTTGTAGCCAAACTGGCGGCCCTTCCTCCAACTTCTGCTGCACCAGCGAGGACTGTGTCGGGAACGGGATCAGTCACATTGCTAAGCCGACAAAGAAGTAACAATTTTCACCTTGATCGGATATCAGCTGCGGCCGCTCTGCTTCAATATCCTTTGCGGTTTCCAGACCGCTTGCTGAAGCGGCTGGTTTGCTAGAATCTTCGCGCTCGCGGCGCTCGCGATACTCCGCTTGTCGTTTCGCCAGATCCGTTTTGACAGATGAGTATAGCTTCCAGACTCCTTCGGAGCCAGTTGCTATCCCTTTACTGATAGCCTCTTGTGTAGGACCAAGCCTTTCATCGAGGTGTAGATCGTGCAGCCCATTCGCAAGCCGGATACCAACATCCTCGATAACATGCGCTTGACCTTCGCAAGGGTGTCTAAAGACACACGAAGAAGCTGACATCAGCAAGGATTCGATGTGCAAGCGAGTTTGGTATCTACCTACTTGGGCTCCACGAGATCGAATATCACAGGATCAGTATGACCATTCCAGATTTCGAAAGCCGGTGTAGTGCGAAAATTTGCCAGCCAGCTTTCGTTGAAGCTGCTCAGGCCGGAAGGATCATTGGGATTGATGAGAATTGCCATGTCTTGATTGCGAACCAGGAAATCGACAAATTTTACAGCTGACAAGGCTGACGTGAGATACTCTTCGAATCTGCTACGCAGCCAATCATCTGATGCCTTGTATCCCATTCCAATGGGTCGATGTGGGTCTGAAGGGTTCCATGTAGATTCTACAGTTCGCACTATATCGTCCATCCACTTGCGATCTGCCGCGGTTAAGCCAACCATGGGAGCCACTTTGGGATTAAGAAACTCGATAGTGGCTGTATCAAGGTTGACGACAACGTCTATAGGGCAATCTCGCTGAGACTGAAAGATGCTGTTTGTTGCTCCGACGAGGTATGAAGTACTTTGCAGCATTTCGAGCTGCTGTAGAGGTAAATACGGTTGAAAGAAGGCTCCTTTGCCAAACAAATTCAAAGGGAGACCAAGGTAAGCGAGCAAGCTCTTGCGATCGCTTGAGCGCAGGGATGTTGCTTTCCGCAGCATACCCGAACGACTATCTAGGAGAGGAGACGCGGCGTCTTCCAGATTGAGAAGGAGCAGGGGGACGAGAGAGACCAGTGCATACTGGAATGAGCAGAGACGCTCAACCTGACTACTGTAAAACATGACTCGTTTCTGGAGCAGAAGCAGCTTGAAGAGAGTCAACGTTTGCATTCGGAACTTCCAAACAATCTCCCGGACCGAGACACCCATGCTAATGGCGCTCTCATCTGTCTGCTCCTCATCTTTCACGGCATGTACAAGACTCTGGTAGAAGTGCTCGAGAATTTCGGTCTCCTCAAAGTCTCTTTGAGCAAAGAAGGCCCGAGTAATTACACCCAGCTTGTCGCGAATGGGACCAAAGATGGGTTTGTTGGCAAGCACTACCACCGCCTTTTGTACAGTCGACCGTGTGACATCTGCAGACTTGCGCAGAAGATCATCGGACCGAAGTTGTCGAATGCAGGATATGCCGTATACGGTAGAGCTCGAGATATTTGGGAGGTAAAGATGGAAGCATGAATAGTCTTCATCGTGCTGTAAATAAAAGAAGGGATGGTTGGTATAAGATTCTGTACCTATGAGCTCCAGTGGACGCTCACCATATGTGCGCCATCTGGCAGCGCCAAGAATGGCAGCGATTTGGCTATATCTTCGTCTTCTTGAAGATGGGCGGGATACGAATAGTCGACGACTGGACCGAGGGAGTGGTTAAAGCCGACTAGAACAACTCCGTGTATTATTGTCGGCTCGGGGATTGAACTTTCTGCAGTAGCATTCGAAGCAATGCTTGAGGCCTGACTTGACCGATGGTGAGGATAGCGCAGTCCGGAATTGGGCTGCAGAGCATTGGTAGTTTCTCCTGTCTGGCTTCTCACAATTGACTGGGCTGCAATGAGCGTTTCTGAAAGGGTAGCTGGCCGGTCGTCTGTCAACTTAGGCTGGGCACTTGAGCTGGATGGCGGTATATCGAGGACAGCCTGGGAGGGTTCGACTTCATCTGAAGGCGTGACAGACGCAGTCTCTTGAAAAGTTGTTGGGATTGCTGCGTCGTCATCACTTGCGTCTGTTGTCCTCAGCGGTGAGAAGGGATCCTGCTGTACTGGCTGCAGCGACTCGTCGTCTACACCCGTATTCTCGCCAGGCAAGACTCTCTCATCTTGAACAGACGCGCCATCTTCGTTGCTGGTACCGAGAGCAATGCCGTTGCTGCTAATCTCATCTTTCGTAGAGTCGGATCCTGCTTTTGTCCTGTCGACCTCCG
This sequence comes from Cystobasidium ongulense, assembly GCA_022835595.1. Lineage (NCBI taxonomy): Eukaryota > Fungi > Basidiomycota > Cystobasidiomycetes > Cystobasidiales > Cystobasidiaceae > Cystobasidium > Cystobasidium ongulense. Next base: position 123,822 of record BQUP01000001.1, read on the forward strand.
GCGAGCTATCTTGACTCTCTCTTCTTCGTGCCAATGGGTCCACCATGCTGTCTTGCTCACGCCCTCTAACTCCCTCCTCTCCGCTCACTAGCTCAGACCTGCCATGTTCGCGCTCGTCATCCATCCTGCATGCTATCGAACCGTCTCTTCGCGTTGCTGGTTATAGTGAAAGAGGTGCGAGTGTAAGAACACTCAGGCGAACCGTGGCCAAAAAAAATGGCATTGACGCTCAGCAAATGAAGCAGAATAGTGAAGTAAAGCTATGCTACGGGGAGTCACAATGGTCACGAGTGCAACGTTCTGATACCTACCGGTATCTGTATTGTATGTATAATGCATTCAGGTGCGATAATGAAGATCGCTTTCAAATAGCTTACTACGAGTCGGCAGACAGCAAGGCTCTTGGAGATACGTTATGGGACTTGAGCTGATGGACACACAGGACAACCTTGTACTTTACAGTCGCTCAATAGCTTCATGCGCAATCCGTTGCAGGAATGGAGAAGTTTAGGTTGCTCGCGAGTTTTGCTCACACAGTCTACAAGCGTGCATACGATGTTGCAGGAACTCAAATGTTTTCTAGAACAGGAATGCAAGCTCCAAATCCGCCTACAGGTATCTCCCATGAACAACCAATTATCTGGACACGTGCACCCATTTTTTTTGGATGATCATGCTTGATCTAAAATGGATAAGGAAGACGGTATTGGCTACCGTACCACACCAACTGGATCGCAGAGTAATTGGTCTATACAGCACTCCAGAGCACACCAAACGTCATCGGATAGATGCGGGCCATAGATACCGTGATGTCAATACATACCAGCTTCAAGGTCTGCCAAAGCTCTGAAAGCTTGTCAGCCATTAGCAAGGCCAGTTATACAGCAGTACAAGACCTGTACGAGGATGTCATCTTTCACGGTACAGTAAGCGCCTTGAGGTTGCTGGGATGGCCTTCTAGTCGGTGGACTCCCTATTCCAGCCAGAGCTTTACTGATGGTACTTACGCCTGTGGCTGCAATGTATGCGCGGTGACATAGCGAGTTGGGCGTGATAAGAGGCAACGTTGAAAGGTTCCACAGACACCACTGTACCGTATGGTAGGGCACCAAACAGCCGTGTGGACGTACAAGTGCAATAAATACTGATAATTGTGGTCTGGACAGTAATAATGATGGCGTAAAGGTGTTCCCGAGGATAAGTACATCCGTGTGGATACCCCACACGCTATCAAATCAATTTTTATCGTTGAGGTGGTGATCGACGTCAGGCAACCCGTTTCCTCTTCGGGGCTGACCCCCCAGCTGAGACGGCCGCACCCAGCTCGTCAGAGTCAGCACCTAGCTTCTTGCTGATTCTACAGGTCTCGAGACAACAAACTGCTTCTGTTTACATCTACACTCTGCCTGCGTTGCTTGCTCACTCGGTCAAAACGCGGACTGGTCGGATCAAGACAAATATAGGAAGCAAGAAAAGGTCCAGCCTCCCGCTTTGGGGAAGAAAAAGCCAGCATCAAGTTTCGCATCGGTGGTCATGAAGCCTCTCAGCATGTACATCAATGGCCCTTCGAGGCAGTCGATGGAACCTCTGTTGAAGGAGAAGGAAAACGAAGAGCCATGCAGTCGGTCGTCCACACCTTCTAGCATTTCTTCAGCCGGCAGCTGGAATCCAGGACCGCTGGCAAGGCGTCAGCGGCTTTTCGTCACACTGCTTGCCATTGGCTTGCTGTCAGTATCGGTACTCTCCTGGAAGACCTTAAAACCTAGTGGTCCACCAGAGCCGCAGACATTCGACATCACACTGCAATTGCAAGAGGTGCCATACGTTGTGGCAAAAGACGGCCAGAAAATCTTCGACTGGCGCGAAGATGCCTTCCTCCCATCATCGTCTTCATACGCTGCAAAAGCGGTAGACAAGATCCGCAAGGTGGCAGGCTATGCAACACCTACACCCAAGCAGCGCAGTCATGAGATATCAGTCCAGCCGAAAACCGTCAGTCTCGAAGGGTTGCCCGATCACGTTCGAAACGAAGAGATCGTGTTCGGATTCACCTCACCGTACCATCGTGCGCGTGAGATGTGCAGTACATGGAGACACTTTCTCAAAGATGGAGCCCAGTGTCTGATTGTCCTGCCTAAAGAAGAGATCGTCTATAAGAAAGAAATGGAGTTCTACCTTCAACAAGAGGGTCTAGGATGCCGTGTTGAGACAATCGACTTGGGTCAATATCCACGCTATGAGCAGCGAGTTATGAACATGCCACGTGCAATGCGTGCTCAGCAGTGGACAGACAAAGCTGGAAACAAGATCGAGCCGAAATGGTACGTTGTGGCGGACGATGACACTCAGATTCTCGATATGCGCGTGCTACGTCGCGAAATGTCCTCTAGACCGCACTCTGAAGACCACTTACTCTGCGCGGTGACCGAATCGAAACAGCAGCTAGGCCGACACGGCAAGATCTGCTACGGCGGCGGTGGCATCCTCATGAGTGCTTCACTGGCGGATAAGATGGCCCAACGCATGGGCGAATGTTTGTGGTGGCATCACTGGCGTTTTGGGGGAGATGAAATGGTCACACACTGTGCTGCAACTGTCATGTCAACAAACGAAAAGTTGGTTCCTCCTTCGGAGACTTTCGAAGAATTGGTCGGCTTACATCGTGAGTTGTAGCGGCTTTCGAGCAATGCACATATACGGGCCTGCAGGGTGATTCTTGTACTAACGCGATCTTCAACCAATTTGCAGAGGTCGACATTCCAGGAGATGGATCAGGCGTCTTCCAAAGCGGACTACCCTTCATTTCAATCCATCACTATACTGGCTGGCTGGAGATCTTCCCTCTATGGCACGAGCCAGACAGATTTGAAGCCTTGAAAATGCTACAGAAGGCTGTCAACTTGCTCGGAGGGGATAACATCTTCAAGCGGTATATATTCGATGATGGTACCACGTTCCTGTCACTGGGATACAGCATCACTCTATACTCGCAACCATTGAAGAAGTACGAAATGCGCTTGATGGAAAGAACTTACCGGAGCGAAGAGCACGAATTGCGGTGGCCAGCTCGCCCGATGATCCCAGAGGGCATGGGTAAAGGTCGTTACAAGACAACGTACTATCTACGCGATGTCATCGACGACGAAAAGGTCATGATCTACCAGAATCAAGGAGGAGACACCATCCGCTTGCATCTAGGTTCGTCGTGACCGGACCTCCCGACTGTATACCATTCAAGTAAATTAGACTGTGCAACAACATCCGCATCAAACACACGAAACTAGATCGCAGAACCCAGGAGTAACATTAGGGCATGTATATCATTCAGCTCATTCATCGTAAAGCCTCTTGCAGGTGTTAGATGTTGTTATTGTATTATAGATTCATCAGCGATAGACACTTCAAGATGTCCGTAATTTTCCTTTTGGGAACTCCTCAAGCAAAGGGCTTCGTTGGTTTTCCGCAGCTGATATTGCCTAGTGATGAAATTACCTTGCCTTCACCTGGCTAACTGACTATGCCTTTCTATAATTGCCACATGGCCGGCCGAAGGACCCGCTGTAGCCGATCAAGCTCAGCGAGACTCTCTCTCTCTTCCAAATCAACAATGTCAGCGAAACAAGATTCCATACACGTCCTGATTGCTGGTGCCGGTGCAATAGGTGCGCTGTACGGGAGCCGTCTGCATCGGCCAGATGCCCAGCCAGCCGTGCTCGTTTCAGTCGTGTGCCGCTCGAACTACGATGCCGTCAAGCGAAGAGGCTTTGATATGGAAACCCACTCTTACGGCAAGTATCACTTCGACCCGCATGCCGTTTATAACAGCATGTCCGAGGCTTCAAAACAGCAATACGACTATGTTGTCGTTACGACTAAAGCCCTGCCCGATATCCTGGATGACTCTGAACTAATACAAGATGTTGTCACGCCGGCCAAGACCTCGGTAGTGCTCATTCAGAATGGAGTCGGAGTGGAAGAACCTCACAGGAAGCGCTTCCCTAGAAATCCCATTCTGAGCGCTGTTACAGTAGCGTCGGCTGCTCAAGTGGCCCATGGTCACATAGTACAGAATAGATGGACGCGAATAAGCATTGGGCCCTACTTGCAAAGTGCAAGTCAGCAGGCACAGCGATCGTCCGATGCACAGCTGGAAGAAATGAGCACCGCCCGTACGGAAGAGTTCGTGCGATTGCTTAAGGCTGGAGGGGTCAAGGACGCGGAAGTCTACGATGAAGCCGGCCTGCAGCTCGTGCGTTGGCACAAGATTGCTGTAAGTTACATAGCCGCCCTACCTCCGCTCATAAAGCTGATGAGTGTCTCGTATTACAGATCAAGTGGGTTCTACGTTCATTAAGCAACTATACGGGCAAGCTAACAGATCTACCAGCGGATCGATGAATCCCTCGGCTGTACTCTCAGGAGGCGTTGGCAATGCAGCAATGTCTCTTGATCCAGAGACACGGCGCCATCTACGAGCGTGCATGATTGAGGTTTTAGAGACAGCGCCGAAAGTCTTGGGCCGGCCCTTCCCAGCAAAACTGGCAACAGCTGATGCCATTCTCACGAGCTCAGAAAGGTAGGCTCAGACCAAGGCATGAGAAATGCGCTAATTAGTCGCTGATTATGGCAACAGGAACACGAGTGGAAAGCCATCAATGCTGCTAGACTGGGAAGCTGGGCGTCCGTTGGAGTTAGAAGTGATACTCGGGAATCCAGTGAAAATCGCGCGAGCGAAAGGCTTCGAGATGCCAAGACTGCAGTCGATGTATGCTCTGTTGAAAGTGAGTACGATCATACCGCTCGCATAGACTCGCCGCCGCTCATAAAAATACTTTACATTTACCAGTTGGCGCAAAAGCAGCGAGATCAAGCATCTTCCAAAGCCAAGTTGTAGAGCTACGAGGCAGTCAGGAGCCGTTTGTTGTTTTTCAGAGTCCATCGTTGCAGGTCGCCATATATCGTCGTGAGTCATTGTAATATACAGTGCGCAGGGACATAAAGTCTAAGAAAAGGACAGCTATGTAGAAGCTATGCTCAAAATTCGATGAGGGCTTCTTCTTTCCTGTTCTCCTGCTTAGGCGACGCTGCCTCCTCTTGTATGAACTGGCCCTTTGGTGCGCTAGGAAGTCCTCCTACTGGCATTGATGGCACTACAGGGAACGAAGCGGCGGAGAAGAAACCCTGAAAGCGGCCATTTGATACATTTTCAGGTCGTTGCGTCTGACTATGTTCATGCGGAGCTGGGAGATCTGCTTCTGATTGGTGCGAAGCTCCGGCGATCTGAGGTAGCGGGTGTTGTTCATGCGTCGTGTGCTCTTGCTGGTTGTCGGAGTAGGTCTGGGTAGTTTGCTGCTCGGCATGCTGTTCCTGAGAGTAGCCGTTCGCATTTGGGTACGGTACTGATTGCTCTTGACCAACGGTCGGATAAGGGTTGTAGTACTGCTCATCCGCGTTGGCCAAGGCAGATTGCTGTCCTACATAAAGGGGAGCAGTATTCTGCTGTGGTATTGGTGACGTTGGGCCTGCCTCACCCGCATAGTGAGCGTCGTAAGGCTGATTGGAATGCACCTGCGTATTGCTATGACCCTCGGCCCTCTGCTCTTCATATGTTCGGGATTGATCCTGATATTGATAGCTATTGGCATGCTGTAATGACGGGGGAGGCGCGTATTCTTGTTGCCTGGGTTCTTGATATGATCCGTGCGCTTGCATCTGGGGTACGTTTGAGTATTGCTGTTGCTGTGGGGCATAGCTTTGAGGCTGGTTGGACTGTGTCTGTTGTTGTTGTTGTTGTTGAGGATGGTAGACGGGTGCATTGTGATAAAACTGGTTTGGTTGCTGTGTGTTTTGATAGTATGTTTGGGGCGCCGCCGCTTGCTGATAAGGCTGACTATAGCGACTAACATTGCGCTCCAAAAGCGAGTCATATAAGCGAACAGCGTGTTGTAGTTTCTGATTGAGCTCCGCGAGCATGCTACCTTTGGCATGAGCATCCTCTAGAGCACGATACATCTTTCCCCGGTGCCGGTCTGCACGCGTAAAAAGCTCATTTGCGTCCTCTGGCCGAATGTGCGGATCTCTTAACGCATTACTGAAGGAGTCCAGGGCGTCAAATTCGGATACTGCAAGTTCGTACGAAGGAACCGACGGCTGGACCACAGGAGCATAGGTGTAGGAGGATTTTGGCGGCGCAGATGCTGCTGTCGAGGTGGAAGCTTGCGGCTGGGCTTCAGCCAACGAAGCTCTAATGGCAGCAGCGAGGTCTGGATCTTCTTCCTCCAATTGCTTGGTAGGTATGGCAGATGGGTACTGGCTGACACTAGAAGGCTTTGATGGCTTAGCTTCGTAGCCGTATCCAACGCCTGGCAGGCTATTAGACTGTGCATGAGGATCGCTGGGTCCCGAGGACCCCGATTCTGCCAAAGATAATGCTATAGCACGCTCAAAATCGATCTCTTCTTGACTCTTCTTTGCTCCATTTAATTGCGAAGCAGTTGAGCTTGCAACCTGCTGATGAGAGATAGAAGCACTAGACAACGACACATTAGTTACTGACCTGGAGCTCAACTTAAAGCCACGCACCTTCGCCCTCCAGGCATTTGGAGCTTCTTGTAGCACCCATCACACACTCGAACTTCCTGATCTATACCCAAATGCTCCAGCTTCATTGTCTTGGATGAGCAGTCTCCGCAGAAGATGCCTCCACAATTCCTGCAATGATGTTTCCTATTTGTGAGAGTGAAGGGAGTCCTACAGCGCTGACACAAGTCGCTATCAACCCATTCAGGCGCTGACAACGAGGATATCATATTGCTAGTGACGGCCTGATCTGCAGGTGGAAAGGTGATACTGTGTCGCAAGCGGTTGTAGAGATTGACGAGATCGCTGGACGAGAGAGCCGACGATGTGCTGGTAGATTGGAAGGCTAGGGCCCAGTTCTGTAGATACTTAATAGCGGTTTGACGTAGGTCGGCATTTGACTAAGGGAAACCGACGATTCCAGATAGATCAAATCAGCAAAATGCAGCTACAAGTCTTTCGAGAGTTCTTGCGTCAACCTACGCTCTTGCACAGCTCCTCGAGCTCTGCCATCCATCCATCCTTGCTGTTGCCTACAGCTAGCAGGAACGCCTCCCCGCTATTCTTGACCAGAACGTCCAGGACATGCAATGCCTGGATCTGAACATTGGGATTCTTGTGACCTATTCGGCGTCGCAGAGACTTCAATGCGTAGCTGGCATCGACGCTCTTGCTTCTTATCTGATCTGAGAGCTGCAGGCTGGTAAGCAGTGTCTCGTCGCTCCCAGACGGCAATAGCTCCGACGTTGCATTGTCTGTTCAGAGGATGCACAGTAAAAGCCACATGTCAGCACATCTGCGGCTCTGACTATATGGGTGTCGTGACTCGCGGCCTGGTGCACTTCGCGTGGCCACCATTCCGCCGACGTTGCCCTCTTACTCACCAACTGCCTCGTCGAATTGCGTCTGGTTGGCGTTGCCTCCGAACAGCCAGCTCATCCTGCGTCAGCCTGGGAATGAGATAGACTTGCAACCACTCTGAAGAATTGGTGTCGAGACAAGTGTGCTGCTGTCGTGTCGAGCATGAATGGTGACGAGGAATCCAGTGGCAACAGAACAGTCACGAGGCATGAAAGCAAGGGTGGATGCAAGCAAGCAATGAGAACGCCATACGCTGCAAGTTTCGCTTCGCAATTACTTCATGCAGCCTGCGTAAGGCCTCAATGATGGGCTACAGTGTCCCGGTGTCGCTCGGTCGAGGATGCAGCATCTAAGGAATTGTCTACGGAGCTGTCTACGTGCATGGTAGTGTCTGCTTAACAATAATGCTTGTCCCGGCACCCTTGTTCTTTCTCTAGTAAAGCTCCCTCGTAACCTATCTGCACAGATATTCCGCACTTCTTCAGCAGAGGAGCGATAGTTTCGACTTTGGCTGCAGGTGTTTCTTCAGCGCAGATAAGCACCTCGAGACTAGGCATGCGCGATCTCTTGCTTATCAGAATATGGGAGGCAAGCGCTCTCGCCGTCCCAAGGGAGAAGGAAAGCGCATTGTCCATATCGATAATCTCAAGCAATGGGAAAATAAGCTGTGAAGACCGGAACAATGAGCCGTATAGACCGAAGGCCGCCAGATCCGAAGTACTTGTAACATTGTGTCCGTGATCCAGTCTAATAGCTAAGAGCTTCAGCTCAGGGAAGACATATTCCTGTTTGCCTGGCAATCGCACGTCTCCTGCTGGAATCATGGCATAGTCCAATTGAAGATTCAGGACTTGCAAGTTGGTTTGAAGGGGAGTATCAACCAGAATTCCGAAACAATCCTGCAAGAAGAAGTATTCCAATTTCTTTAGAGTAAGCTGCTGCAGGTATTGGGCTTCTTTGAACAGGCAGTGAAGGTACCCTGCCTGAATGCCCGAATAACCCAAACAGAAACTTGTCAGACTGGCCTTCGTTTTCAATAGCACTCCAAGGCTTTGGAAGATGGGCGAGGGATCAACATCCGCTTGTGCACCAACTGTTGATGACCATGACCACTTCCCTTGCAGAGCCAAGTGCTTCAACTGAGGCATTCCAGCTGGGTCACTAGCCATTGACTCGAAGAGACTGACGAGTATGGTGACTTCGTGCTCTTCTGGGTTATAGTATCGCAAATCAAGGCTTCTCAAAGCCGGAAAATTGGTCACCTGCATTGCCTTGAGTGTCCTAGCACAGCTTGCTAGGCTGCATCCAGCGGCGTCGAAGATCAGTTTTTGAAGGGTTTTTGACGTATCCCCTAGAACCGTTGCAAACAGTCCTGCTCTCTGCTCTTCTTGCTCTGCGTCCAACAGTGGACCGAGGCTAAATCCCAAACGCAGATCCCGACAGTATTGTCCATATTTCGGAGAGCAATGTTCAGCAAAGTACTGAATGGACTCGATGCTAAGCAGAGGTCCGAACTCGACTTTGGTGAACAAGAGTGGGAGAGTGAGCGTTCGCAGGTGGGTGGAACAGGAGCTCAGAGCTTTGAGATGCTCTGGACTATCGACAAGTGACAGGATCTGCACCTGCAGCTCTGTCGGTAATGCGTAGAATCGATATGGTGTGATTTTGCCCATTGTCATGGACGATAGGAGTATGATGAGTATAGAGCAGAAAGGCAGGGGAGGTCAGGTAGCAGGCAGCTCCGTTGAGCTCCCTGAAATAGCTGGGCTGTTCAGTGGCGAAGATGAGCGATTATGTATCCTATGTCTTCACTGCGCGAGTGGGCCGGAGGTTGTAGAAAGGGCAAGATCATATGAAGCAACTCTAACGCTGTTGATGTGTCAAGCGGGAAGCCATTTGTCATTTGAAGGAACAGTGACTGCAATATCATGATTGAATGGGCCTGCGGACGCAAGCGTTATGGGAAACTATAGATAGAAAAGAAATAGTACAGAACTACAATGTTCGACCAGTGCATTTGCATAGCCGATCTTGATTGCATGATAGAATATGTCAGATGTGATAAGATATTGGAGCTCGAATCTACGAAAGCTACTTCCTCCTCCTCGTGAGCGGGAGAGACCTGAGCTGACGGCCTCGCATCGAAGCTGAATACGCGATAGCGTGCGGGTGATGGTAGATGTTCTTGAGGTTGTTTTGCAGACTCATACTAAATCAGATCATATCTTGAATCCTTCTTGCGAGCTGTGGTATTTCAGCTTCTCCATTCTCGCCATATTCGTCATCCGATCCAACGCTCCCATTCTGACTAATTGAATCTGAAGGTCTGACACCATCACCTTCTGGTATTGTCACTTCTCCCGACGCTCTTTCTTCAGATGCATCATTGGCAGCCGCAACGAGCTTGTTGACCAAAGGTAATATTTGCTCAGACTCTTTGATAGAGTTTGCAAGCTTGGGATCTCCTCCTTCCAGGAATTGAACGATCGTCCAGACAGCTATGTGTTGGAATGTACGATCTTCAGATTCGAGGAAGCGTACAAGGTACCCATGTAGACCCCCTTCTGGTTGTGTCCAAACATCGTTAAATTTGCTATAGTCATCGGCCTTAGCGGAGAGATTGCCAATCGCGGCCGCGCTGTTGCCCTGTACTTCGACACTATCTGAAGCTGTGAGAGGTATGAGAACTTCAAGTATGCCAAGGTCGATAAGTTGGCCTTTGATATCGTCTGAAGAAACGCAGAAGTGAAAAGGCAAGCCTGGTCAGCCTCCCGGAGGAATATCTTTTGGAGCGAACTCTGCTACTTACCACTTAAGCCTAATACGGCAGCACATGCTGTCATCTCGCTTTGCACGCTCAAAGGAACAGTCAAGACTAGAGATTTGATACGTTCTACAGCACCCGCTTCGACAATAGCTAATTTATTCTTCTCCGAGCTTGCAGCTAGATTACGGAGGGTAGAGATGGCATGGCATTGAATCTCTTCATTTTCTTCGTACGCAAGAAGCTCAATCAATGGCTGTAGGAAACCAGAGTCGATGATAGGTGATTCGTTTAGAGGGTGTATGGAAACGTTACGGACACAAGCTGCGGCCGAAAGAATGAGAGGGAGGTAAGATGATCGCAAGAGGCGGAGAAGAGGTGGAAGACCATTCTTTTGGACTATTTCAATTTGATACTTGTCGTCTGACGCGAGATTACGGAGTGCTAGTGCCGCTTGACATTGAACTTTAAGGGATGGAGAATCCATGAGGGAAATGAGATTAGAGACAAGCTTAGGTTCGGTTTGGGCGAGTCGGCGTCGATTCGAGGCTGTAGTGTGCAAATTCCAAGTCAGAAGAAGCGCGTATGTGAGAAAGGCTCGAGTATAGGGCTTACCGTCAACAGCTATGTTACTGAGAGCAGTCGTACAGTAATACTGGACATCCGTGTCTGGGCTTGAAAGCAGGGCGACGAGAACGGGGATGGCACCTGCATTGACGAGCTGGGCGCGATTCTCGTCAGAGTGCGTCATATTAAGTAGAGCGCCTGTTGGTCGTAGGGACATAAAGATTAGCGAAAGCTACACAGGCATGCTAGGAGAGATGGGCATGCTCACCAGTTGCGTTCCTTTGCACTCTCATATCCTTGCTTCTCGCCAATCTAGTCAAAGGTACGAGAGCACCCGACTTTGCAATCTTTGTCTTGTTCTCGTCGTGAGTTGCGAGGTTTGTGATACATCCTACGGCGTTGCATTGCACTTCGACGTTTTGACTGTGCATTTGGCGAATGAGGTGATCAAGGCCGTTGAGCTGCACTATGAGGAGCTTATTCTCGGCTGCAGTGATGGATTGACTATCAGTTTCTGCAACGAGCGAACGAAGCTCCGTAGTGTTGCGCCCACTATTGACTGCCAGGTTGCCTAAAGCTGCACTGGCTGCTCGCTGGACCTCTACATCGTGAGACTGTAGGAGATACATGATGGGCTCCAGGGTATCCCTGCCGACTTCGCGGACATCCCTGGAGTGACGAGAGCCTGTCAGGAGGAGCACTTGAAAGTACAACAATCGTGCACGACTCACTTCTCTGTGATCTCGGCGAATGCTAAGGCTGCGCTGCGCTGGAGGTCGACATTGGGAGAATACGACAGTGTGCTGAGAGCGCGGAGAGGGTCGCCGGTGAAGAAGTTGGTCTCGCTGCGGTCTGCGAGGGTGGTGAGGAGGGAGAACGGGCGAGGGATCAGCAAGGCAATGATACGCTGGCCACACATCCAATGCTTCAGAGGACATGCTCGTCGTCGCGGCTTACTCTCGAGATATTGCAGCAGATCTGCCACAGCTTCGCGCTCGTTGCCCAGGAGGACGTTGGTGTAGCCCTGGCTAGCTGGCGAGCCTGTTTACGTCGAGGTGACGAATGTGCGTTGTGTTGCGTCGAATGGGTCCATACGCGCATCGAGAGTGGTGAATCAGAGTACAGCGCGACATCAGCAATTGCATTCCCCAGCATACGAGCACGACGACGAGACGACGACCGAGACCACTCACGCAGGCCGCAGCAGCTGCTGAAGACGCCGCCCATGTGAGCGAGTGTAGACGCTGGACGGGGCCACGCTGGCTGGTGCTGGTCGCTGTTGCTGGTGCTGTAGGTGGTGATGATGCGGGCAAAGGCAAGGTGCATTGACTGGAAGCGGGCAAGAAAGTCGAGCAGGCGTCATGGCCAGTGTGCTCGAAGCAGCCGCCTAGATTAGAGTACTATACAGTGGTTGTATGCAAACACTCCAACGCAGAGCTTGGTGTGCTGTTCTCTTGCTTTGCGCCGTAGTATATGCAGGTTCCTGCAACTACCTTCACGTGCATGAACAGCGCAGTACCACGATGACAAGCTGGACAGATAGCGAGCTAGAAGGACTACCTGCATTCAAGTGGCACTTCCTTGCACATGCAGTCTTCGCCCTTGCATGCTCCCGTCTTCCTTGCTGCCAGCGCCACTGCTCGTCGCACCATGGACCTTTCAACTACTACTCTGCACGTCTCTCTTTTTCTTCGCTATTCCACTCGTCGCGTACTTCAAGATCCCAAGCAAGCAAGCATCGCAGGCTCGCCACGCTGGAGCTCTGCCTTTGCCTCTGGAGTCCAGAGCGATGGCTTCTCTGACGAGTGCGCGCGCGCGCAATAGAGGCGTGTCAGGCTCGCCCGCAGTGCACGACTCGCAACACGAGACTGGCCAGTTCCAGGACGTCCAGGACGACGACGACGGCGACAAGAAGCTCGAGAAGCCTTATCGCCCGTTGCACCAGCCCTCGAGCTCGACTGCACACAAGAAAGCCACTCCCAGTCACTCTCTTCGGCCGTTTGGCTCGTCGGCTCATGTGCCTGCTGCCAATGCCGCAGCAACCTCGGGCTGGGTCACCTCTGGCAGCTATGTCGATAAAGGCAAGGGAAAAGCTGGCTCAAACACAAATGCCAAAACTGGCAATGGTCCTCTTAGAGCCTACGGAGGTGGTCTCGGTTCAGTTGGTCAAGGCGAATTCAAGCTTCTGGTCATGATCGTAGCCCTTGCCAGCGTAGTCAGATTGTGGAAGCTTGACAGACCTTCAAGCGTCGTCTTTGACGAGGTTCACTTCGGAGGTAATTATACTTGTACTCTGCTTCGTGTTTGCCTCAAGATCTGACCTCCATGTCCTGCAGGCTTCGCGACAAAGTACATCAAGCAACGCTTCTTTATGGACGTCCATCCTCCGCTCGCAAAGCTCATGATCACATTCGTAGCTTGGTTTGCTGGCTATCGGGGAAATTTCGACTTCAAGGATATCGGCAAGTGAGTCGTCGTGAAGACCTGAGCAGCAGTCTCGTCGCGTGGTGGCTGATGTGTATCAATCCATCACAGAGAGTATGGACCAGACCATGTTCCCTACATTGCTATGCGATTGCTACCCGCGTGCTTAGGCATCGCAGTGGTTCCAATCGCCTACCTTACGCTCCGCTCTCTTGGCTGTCGACCGGCGACATGTCTCTTAGCCTCGCTGTTGATCACCTTTGAAAACGGACTCATCACCCAATCCCGCCTTATCCTTCTCGATTCTCCTCTCCTCTTCTACACAGCCCTTACAGTCTTCTTTTGGGTCGGTTTCTGCGCTGAAGATGCTCGTAAAGCAGGCTCGTCATGTACTGGTCCTTTCAGTCGGACATGGTGGGCTTGGCTAGCAATGACAGGCTTATGCCTCGGATTAACTCTATCATGCAAATGGGTTGGATTATTCACTATTGCTACCGTTGGAGTAGCAACCATCGAGCAAATGTGGCAGATACTGGGAGATACAAAAATATCAATGAAAACTGTGGGAAGGCATTTCGTAGCCAGGGCGATATGCCTCATTGGCGTCCCCATTTCAGTTTACATGTGGTGGTTCTGGATACACTTCTTGGTATTGAGTCACAGCGGAGATGGAGACGGTTTCATGAGCTCTGAGTTCCAGCACACTCTGCAAGGTCATGGTATGCCCGACACGTTTGCAGGTGGGTCAATCGCTGTAGCTTCAGTTCTCGATACAGGCTGACTCCTTCTGCTTCCAGACGTTGCCCTCGGCTCGCGGATCACCTTGAGACATTTCCATACTCAAGGTGGTTATTTGCACTCGCATCCACACAACTATCCGAGCGGGAGCAAGCGTGAGTATCATACGACACAGGTGGTTTCCGCGAGCTCATGACTGACGTTCGATGGGCGTGGCAGAGCAACAAATAACTCTGTACCCTCACAAGGACGACAACAACGACTGGATCGTTCTGAACGAGACGCAACATTACGGCAAAGAAAATGATCCATCTCGACTCGGTCCTATCACATACCTGACCGACAAAATGTTCATTCGACTACACCATCCCTCATCAGGCAAGAAACTTCACTCGCACGATATTCGACCACCCGTAAGCGAGGTAGATTTCCAAAATGAAGTATCAGCCTATGGATTCCCTGATTTCGAAGGAGACGCGAACGACAATTTTCAAGTTGAAATTGTACCTGAAGAGACGGATAAAGACAAATATGCCAAGAAAAGAGTTAGAGCCTTGAGAACGAAGTTCAAACTTCGTCATGTCCTTACAGGCTGTTATTTGTTCAGTCACAAAGTCAAATTGCCTGATTGGGCATTTGACCAGCAAGAAGTGACATGCAACAAGAATCCAACCAAGGCCAACTCAATCTGGTTTGTGGAGACGAACAGTCATCCATTGAGTGAGTTACTATAGCGCCTTATGCGAGTATTCTACCCGATACTGACTCAAACAATGTCAACTTCCAAGTGGATCCGAAAGCCGAAAAGGTCAACTATCGAAAACCTGGCTTTTTGTCCAAGTTCACTGAACTCCAGGCGGTGATGTGTGAGTGATCAAGACCGCACTTTCTCTGCTGCTGAGAGCTGATTTCTCCATGTCGTGTTCAGGGCGTACAAATGCTGGCCTTACTGACCGCCATGCGTATGATTCGCGTCCTCACCAATGGCCGTATCTTCGCCGAGGCATCAAGTAAGTCTAGGTAGCGGCACACTTTGGCACGAAGAGGGAGCCATCCTTGTTGATACTTGCATGAACCTACAGTTTCTGGGTAAAGGATCACAGGCAGATCTATCTTCTGGGTAATCCAGTCATTTGGTGGCTAAGCTCCTTTTCCGTCTTGCTCTATGTCGCTACAAGAGGCTTCATCATCTTGAGAGAGAAAAGAGGATACAAGGATTTGCATAACAGTAAGTGCAGTGCAAGTCAGTAGAACCACCTGATCTAATTTTAGTAATCTCTCCCCAGCTACTGTGCAGTTCTACGACCGCCTGTGTGGTTTCTTGTTCCTTGGCTGGGTCATGCACTATTTCCCATTCTTTATCATGCAGCGCCAACTCTTCCTACATCATTACCTTCCAGCCCTCTATTTCTCCATTCTCCTATTCGCAAGCGTGTTCGACCTTGCTACATCTACTCTACGACCACAATTCAGGGTTCAAATGGCAGCTATTATTTTCATCTGCGCTCTCTGGGCATTCCAGCATTGGGCTCCACTGGTCTACGCCGGCAAGTGGACTAAGCAAGATTGCGAAGATGCGAAATGGCTCAAGAATTGGGACTTTTCGTGCAGTGATTTCCATCAGAAGGTGAGCCTTGCTTCCTCATGTAGACTTTAGGGTCGGAAACACAGACTGAACTAGCATTCTTTCAGTACTCGGACTATGATAATGTCATCCAGCCTACGCCTTCGAAACCTGTGGTCCATGTTGGTAGCGGTGTCCCGGCTGTCGAAGCAGAGACTCCATCCAGCGCAGAGACCACTGTCGAACCCGCCAAGGATGCTTTCGCAATTGACGATCATGAAGGTCAGCAAGCTCCACAATCGCAGTACATGATGCCTGAAATGATAGAAAAGGCATCGGCGGCGCATGCTGAGGCAGAGAAGAAGGAAGATGCGGAGAGGAAACCTGGCGAAGCTGAAAAGATTAAAGAGACGGAGCCTACGAATGTCCCGGGAGCAGAGCTACCTGTGGAGATTGTAGAACCGCTTGTGAAGCAGGAAGTTCAGGAGGAAATCAACAATGAAGCGCCAGTTCCTCTAGAAGAGGCCGCTCCTACTCCAACCAACGAAGAGAAGCCTGCGAAGCCTGTCGCCTCTATAGCTGACCCGGAGGAGAAGGCAGGAGTTGAGCAGATCCGCTTGGCCGAAGTGGACGCCGCGAACGCTAGGGAGCGTCTTGCAGCAATTAAGGCGGCTGAACCTGGACTGGAAGAAGCGTTCGAAAATCAAGCCATCCCAGTGCCAGAAGAAGAGCCTCTAAGGATGCCGGGCGCGGAACAAACGATAGCGGAGCCCGTGGTAAAAGCGCCAGTACGTCTGAAGAAAGTTGCTCAGGATCCTGGAGTCGATAAGGAGGAGGAGTTGCGACAGATCATGCAAGACGCGCCAGCGAAAGAATTACCAGTAGCGAAAGAGGAGATCAAGGCAGCTATTAAGCCCAAGGGGGAACCTGCCAGGCGACCTGCAGTTGCATTGGATCCAGATGAGGAAGCTGCTGTGGAAGAGCGAGTAGCCTTTCAGCAAAAGGAGCAGAACAAGCCTTTGGGATAGATAGATGCGAAGTGTTATTCTTTTGTATTGCAGTAGCGTGACACGTGAACCTGGGTAGCAGCATAAAAAGTTTCAGGTTATAATGAGGTTCGCTCATCGGCGATACGAGGAAGGAATTCTTACATCCATTGTCCGCCTTGCCCATTGTCCTAATCATTCTGCACAAGATACACATCATCCTATGTGGCGGAGCACCAGCTTTGGCGAACGCGGTAATCAGCGACGTCGTGCGGCTTGCGCTCAGAGCAACCAGCACAGGGTCGAACACGACAGATAACAGGTCGCTATTCGAGACCACTTTGACAGCGAGGCACCCAGAAAACTGCATCCATCTATAACGAGGGCAGCAGCAATGTCCAGCGCGCAATCACTCCTCGCGTCAGCGGACAAGAAAGCCAACTCTGGCTCTGGCTTCTTTAGCTTTGGGAGTTCATCAAGCAAGTTTGAAGAGGCCCACGACCTATACAGAGGTGCCGGCAATGCCTTCAAGCTGGAAGGGCGCATGAAGGAAGCGGGAGATGCGTTCTGCAAGGCTGCAGACATGGCAATCAAGGCGGGGGAGAAGGACGATGCTGGACAACGCTTCCACGACGCCAGCAAGGCCTATAAGCTATCGCATCCAGAACGTGAGCTGCCATCTTGCCTGCCATCTTGCCGCGGCAGCGTTCCTACTGTGCGCTGAGCTGAAACCGCCTTGCATACTTGCCGCATGCACATAACGCAGGTGCTATCATGGCTCTGAGGAAGAACATTGACATTCTGCTAGAAAAGGGCAGATTCAGACAAGCTGCTGACCGAATGAGTAAGTCGTGTTCGCGATAGTCGTCAGCATTCGTGCCTAACGCGTACTTTCTTTCGTTACAGAGGAGATCGCTCAAATCTACCAGGCAGACGGTGAGAACGAGCAGAGCATGCGCCATGCTATGGAGTCGTTCGTCCAAGCAGGCGAATGGCAGAAACTCGATGACTATAACATGTAAGGCAGACTCGACAAGCCCGGGTGGGTCCTGCACCTGGTCTGACATTCCATTGTAGTGCCGCCACAACCATGTTCAAGGAAGCTGCTGACCTGGCAGCTTTACTGGGCGAATACGACCTTGCGGTCAAGTACTATGACGATGTCAGTGGATGTCTTCGTGTCTCGCTCTCGCTTGATTCCTGAGCATAGCCTGACCATCATCCTTACCATTTCATCTACAGGTCGCGAATCACAGCCTCAGCAGTCCTTTGACCAAGTATTCTGTCCGAGAATACTTCTTCAAGGCAACATTGTGTCATCTGTGCCAGGTACTTCTCGGTCATCACCAATGAAAGTAAGTTGCCATGCTGACTTCTGCTCTTGAAGGATGTCGTCGGCGCGAGGCGAGCGTTGGAAGACTACCGGTTGAAGGATGCAAGCTTCGAACAGCAGAGAGAGTACAAGTTCTTGGTCAACCTCGTTCAGGTGGTGGAGGATCGCGAGGAGGAAGCATTGTAAGTATACGCTGTACGGACATCGCCCTAGACCTAGCTGACTGAACACATCGTGCATCCCATATCAGCGCAAACCTGGTCCGAGACTACGACCAATACAGTGGCCGTCTAGATAACTGGAAAGTAACGTTGCTGACGAGGATTAAGCAGACCTTGGAAGCACCAACGGAAGAAGGTGGATTGTCATAGCGACACAATCCGGTGCGAGCTAGCAACCGTTATTAGGAGCCGAATCACCGTTCCATACTGTATCATAGGCACAGTTCTTAAATACGTTGTTTGCTAGAGATATTGAACCGCCCTTGAGCGCCATACGTACTTAGAGCTTTGAGACACGTGCACAGAGTAGGAGTGCCTCTGTCCGGCCAGGTTACTTCGAAGGCGAATGCAAGCGCACAAACATCACTGACTATGTAACAAGATGCTAGTTTTAGTTGACAACTCTTGCGCACCTCGTTGATGTTGCCATAAATCAGCAAGTTTGCAACTCTGGGCTTCTTGACCTTGCAACAACAGCTTCCATGATTCCAACGCCAGACCTGTCACACCTGAAGAAGGCCGACTACGAGCATGTTTATGAGCCTGCAGGTCCGCTCACAACCTTAATGGTTGCAATTGTGCATGGCTTACCTTATTCTCGACAGAGGATACCTTCATCTTACTAGACGCAATCGAGCAGGACCAAGAAGAAATACGAAAGAGCAAGCCTCGCATATGCCTGGAGATTGGGTTAGTCGCCCTTACAGATTGGTAAACAAGGCATAGTTGCTCAAATGATTGTCATGTTCTCAGCAGCGGGACGGGTTGCGTCTCGGCATTTTTGGCTGAAGTCATCGGCAAGAAACATGCAGGTGGGTCAGACTACTGTGAAAATGCTACACAGAGCTGATTAGGACTATGCAGCATTCTTCAGTACCGATATAAACCCGAAGGCGGTGGAGGCGACTATCAACACAGGCAACCAGAACAAGGTGAGCTTGTTCGCGATTATCTGGTAGCCCGTTTGTCTCGGAATCTGAAGCTTGGTCCACATGGTCAGGTCCATCTATCCGCTATTCTAGGCTCTTTGCACAGTCCATTCGCTTCTAGACTAGCTGGGAAGGTAGATGTGCTGGTCTTCAATCCGCCTTATGTTCCTACAGAAGAGGAAGAAGGCGACAGCGCCCAAAATGAGGGCAATCTATCTGCGGCTTGGGCGGGAGGTACCATAGGCATGTCTACTACAGAGGCTGTGATACAAGCTGCGCCGGTGTGTCTAACTATGTCTTAATGTCGTTATCTACAGCTAATCATTTCGAACTCTGATCAGGAACTACTTTCGGAAAACGGACGTTTCTACCTGGTCGCCATACAGCAGAACCGACCAGCGGAGATCCTTGACAAAGCCAGATCTCTAGGACTTATAGGCGAGGTGAAGACATTACACTCTAGGTTAATCCGCATACATTGACTCTGACTGTCCTGTACATCAGGTGGCTCTCAAACGGCGTGCCGGCGGCGAAGTACTGTACGTCCTTCGATTCGAGCGTAAGCAAGGTGTTCAAGAATAGAACATACACACAAACAAGCAGAAGACTTTGTTTCAAGAATGGACTCTTTAAGCATTTGCGAGCACCTTGAAATCGACTGCAAAGACAGCCACCTGAGCGTGAACAATGGATTGATTCACCCACCCAGATTTCCGAAGGGAGACATTTATCGTATGCTCCAACAGACAACGCAGCCTGTGTGATTCTTGATAGACCTTTAGTGGGGTCGCATCCCGCACATGCAACACAATCGCCTAGCAAGAGGCCTGCTTCAAGGAATCCCATCGATCGTGTTTGCAGCTTACGTCTAGAAATAATGGTACAGCCCAACGCTTGCTCATATTACCGCTATGGGTGGGCGAAGAGTATTACATCCCCAGCATGATCAGGGTCAGAAGGGAAAGGGGTGTCGGGAAACCGCACTTTCTCTATATATCCTTTTTGTCTCAATATGCTTCCAATATTTTCCTCTGCCTGCGAATCATTACATGCTCTCGCCAGCAGACCTTCATAGAATGCTAGATGCGATGGCCAAGCGTAACTCCACTTGGCACTCTGCTCTATCATGCCTAGCGATGGCGGGAATGTTTTGTCGACCTCTGCTGGGAATGAATTTTCGATGAATTCGCAAGGGTCATCAAAGAAGGAATCCGCCTCAGTGCGGTACTCTTCTACAGTAGCTCTTTGGAAGAGGTGGTATTAGCGTAGGAGTAGCTGTGTCGAGTAGTCGACTTACTTGAATGTTGGCGTGCAAGCAAAACCCCAGAGTCGCTCGCCTTGTTCACCGGATATTACATCCGTTACTAGGTCTCCTCGATGCATATTGCTTTGCCACGGTACGTCGTGACACGGCATGAGTACGCCCAGGCTATGAATCTCCCCAACAGGAAGGCCTCGCACATAATTCGAAAGTTTGACTGCTCCTCTTCGATGAACCATTAGGAAGAACAGAGCGACCGGGATGTTTACTGCTACTATGAGCTTTACGAACTCTTTTCGAACGTTCGGCATCCATGCATAGCCAGTGCACCTGGGAAACGCTGAAGATAACGATGCGAGGGAGTACGCTGCTACGCAATGGAAGAGGGGTAGTAAAGGGCTGATGAAGCGGGCTTCTTTATGCGCAAGACATGAAAATGCCGATATTGTGAACAAAGTTACCAAGACAGCTTCGCGGGGCGCTGGTGCCCCGTCGGATCGAAGTAGGAGCCAGCATCCGTGAAAGACTAGTGGCAGGAGCGCCATCGTTACTAGAGGCACGAAGGCGGTGGCATAGAAGTAAAAAGGCTTCACTTTAAATTGGGACGCTACGTCCTGGAAGACATTGATTTGAAGAAAGTTCAGAGGCGTGAAGGTTTTGCGTTCGTAGAACCAGGTGTCGACAACCGTGCAGAGGACGATGCAGAACGACCTGGAGAGGCTAGCTTTTAGGATACGGGACCCGCATAGGGTTGTGTTTCATTCTAAGGCACGAACAATGGTACAAGTGTTTCGCGGATCATTCGGATGATTGTGACAGCTCCGTGAGGTATGACTGTCAAGGCTAGGAATAGCCAAAGGACTGCACTGGATGGACGCAAGATACAGCTGATACCAGCAATAAGCATGGATGGAGCGAAAGATCTGCAGGTGTAGCTTTCAGTAGGTGTTGCTCAACCAAAATGGCAGAAAATTGGGACGTACGAACTGGTGCCCCATGTCCAGTAGTAAAGCGCTGCCGCAGCTAGGGCAGTTTCTGTAGAATTGGAGAAGGTCCTGATTGTGGCAGTAGCATTGTAGAAGGAGGCGACCGAACAGAACAGCTGCAGGAGAAGCAACACGATAAGTTTGAGGCGCGTGTTCGAGTCACGTGACCACTGACCGCCACATTGTAATAGGCATCGTCGTCAAAGAGCTTGTATGCGAGCTGTGCGGTGTAGAAGTCGTTGACTGCAGCGATGAAGCCTTGTAGTACCTTTGGAGCTAGGACCTGCGCTTGTAGGATCAGCATAGCCTGCGTACGAGGCTGGTCCGGACCGACTCACGAGCGCCGAGGTCTGCTCCAACCCCAGCACCTTGACTGTCCAGTATCCCGGGACGAACAGCAGGGCGTGTAGAGGGCTTCGCAGAGCTGCGTCTGGCATCCACTCCCACGTCTGCCAGCCATAGCCGAACACCATCCTGTGCGCAACCTCGAGTGACTGAAAGTACTCGTCCGGGTGCGACATCGTCTGGCAGAGCGCCGCATTGAGGACGCGAAAGACGACGAGCAAGCCGAAGACGTGCGCGGGCTTGAGCCCAGCCACAGACATGGTCATGCAGACTGGTTTGCCTGCAGTCAAGAGACGACATCACCGCATGCCTGCCCGCCTCGAGCACGCACGTCCACCTTGAAGGGCAATGGGGCTTCCGCAAATTTTGGGTACCGGTACCACACCCTGCGCGCAGGCCGCCCAAACGCCGTCCATGCAATCCTTCGCATCTGATTAAATAAGGCGGCTAGAGATGCGCTGTCGTTGATTTGCTGCTCGAGGGCAAGAGTGCAGATTAATGATTAGTTGCGACTAGAACCTTTTAATTTGAAAAGAACACGCATTAACCGCTTGCCGAACAAAAGAGTGGCGCCGCGAGCTTATTTAAGCGTCCACTGGCATCTCAAATTCGCAAGAGATTCCTGTCACTCCTCGACTTGATGCTCGCTGCGTCGAAAAGACGCTCGCAGGCCCCTGCATCTCTGGCAAGAGCATCGAGAAGAGAGACCTCGCAGATAGTGGCAAAAGAGACACCCAGCGTCCGGCTCGGCGTGAGGATACAGTGACTTTTTGAACACGTGATACGCCGGATTCTTCGTCGTGGCTGATGAGCGACTGCTCAACTTGTTGGAATTCGTACTCGCCCATATATTCCATCGCCAACTTCTGGCGCTCTAACTCTCGGCTTAATCAACAACACCCCTACTTCTCGTGTTACCATATTGTTCTCGATTGCCGGAAGACCACAACATCTCCAGCTCTGCGCGGGTCCTCGTGTAGGAAGGTATTCCAGAAGCGTTTCTCCTCCACGTATCCCAGCTCTTGCAGCTCTTGACCAAACTGTTGACTACTGCTATTCTTGCACCGCTCCGATAGGATAAACTCAAACACTGCTAGATGGGAAGGCCAGGTGTACCTGCGCATCCTGGAGTCCGATGCATCTGCATTCAACGTTTGGCCTTGGAGGTCCATTGTCTTCGGAAGGTATGCATCTACAAATTTGCATGGATCTGCATGGAATTC
This sequence comes from Cystobasidium ongulense, assembly GCA_022835595.1. NCBI lineage: Eukaryota > Fungi > Basidiomycota > Cystobasidiomycetes > Cystobasidiales > Cystobasidiaceae > Cystobasidium > Cystobasidium ongulense. Next base: position 146,603 of record BQUP01000001.1, read on the forward strand.
CGCATCTTCGTCGATATAACTATGCGAGTCACGGCTAAGGTAGCGAGCGATATATCAGTACTGTGAGGGGTTAAGTGGTATCGGATCACCTACCTAAGTGGTGGCTCGCAAGTTATAGCCCAGAGCTTCCCACCGTATCCACTACGGCTGCCGGCCAGCTCCAAGTCTGGTCGATGCATGTGGCTTTGCCATGGTGTCGAATGACAAGGCATTAGGAAGCCAAAGCTCTGAATCTCGCCTTTGGGCGAGTTCCGTATGTAATCGGCTACAGTCACCTGTCCCTTCTGATGTGTGCATATGAAGAAGAACGTCGCGGGGATATTGATGTAGAGGATGAGCTTTACATATGCTCTCTTTACATTTGGTAGGTAGCTGTATGTATTTTGCGTAAGCAGCGGTGATGAACGAAAGCCTTGGCTCATGGAGTAGGCGCTTGCGCAATGGAGAATAGGAAGGAGCGGCTGAATAAATCGGAATTCCTTGTGTGAAAGGAGTGACAGTGTGATCATGGTCGAGACGGCCCCCAAGACAGCTGTGCGAGCTGCAGTTGAGCTCTTTCGGCTTAGGAGCCAGCACCCATGAAGCGTGAAAGGAAGCATTGCTAGCATGTCAAAAGGTAGAGCCTGAGTGAGATAGAAGTGCCAGGGATTCGCACCGTAAAAGAGCGAGATTTGTTCGACTACATTGACGCGTAGGAAGTTGAGGGGAGTAAATGTGAGGCGACCGTAGAACCAAGTATCGACAGCTAAGCACAGACTTGTGCAGAACAAACTGCAAAGATGTCAGATATCAAACAGTCTCGTGAACCAATGCACGACGTACAAGGGCAGTATACTTTGACCGACGAAGCGAATCAGCGACCTGGGTCTTTCCCAGGCCACCGAAATAGCCAGGAATACCCAAAGAACAGCACTGGTCGGCCGAACGATGCAGCTGATTCCTGCAATGAGCAGCGAGATGGTGTATGATCTAGCTAGTTCGTAATTAGAGTTTATTCATGAGCTTGTACTTAAAAAATGGAACAGTCGTGCGTACCCGTGTCCATGCCACGGAAAGGCGCACAAGGCCGCTGCAGTCAAGGTGGTTTCGAGCGAGTTTGAGAATGTCCGTATGGTCGCTCCAGCATTGAAGAAAGAGGCCAGCGAGCAGAACAGCTGGGAACAACGGTCTGTCTCAGTATATCGAAAAGCTTGCTTCCAGCAGCTAGCCTACTCACCGCCACATTGCGGTATTCGTCTTCGTCAAATAGCTTGGAAGCGAGCTTTGCCGTGTAGAAGTCATTCAATGCGGCTATTACGCCTTGCAGGATCTTTGGTGCGGCAATCTGTGCGAGTGTGGTGCTGCCATGGTCAGGTTCTGCCCACCGATATAACGGTGATCGGACAGTGCAACGCGCTCCAGCTCACAATGGCATCTGTCTGCTCCAGTCCGAGCACCTTGACCAGCCAGTATGGAGGCACGAAGAGCATCGCATGCAAGGGACTCCGTAGTGCGGTATCCTGTCGCCATTCCCAGGTTTGCCAGCCGTAGCCAAACACGAGCCGGTGTGCGACCTCGAGAGACTGAAAGAACTCATCGGGCTGGAAGAACGTTGTGCAGAGCAAGGCGTTGATGATACGAAAGGCTATCAGGTAGCCGAGCACATGGACAGTCTTCATGGGCGAGCAGCGGCATCCCTCAGATGGGCGGTTTTTGCTGCTCCAAAGTTGGCGTAGAGTCGAGCTGCTCAGCTCTCAGATTGGCACATACCCCATTCAGGCCGTCATACGATAGCGCTAGCAAACTTCAGCTTTCACACATGCACAACACAATCGAGGCTTCAACAACGCTCCTGAAATGGCGCTGATGGATCTTTACTCGAAGTAGGCGCTGCCGGTACCGTCCATCTGCATCGGCTAGGCAGTGGCTAATCGACGAAGGGATACCGTACTTGACTAAGGGACTGCGGATATGCCTGATATCCGACCAGAATCGGTTGGTATGCGTCCCATAACCTTTATACCAGCTTTGGCCGTACCGTCTGGATACATTCCAGAATACCATTCAAAGGGGCGTGCTTCCACCTTACATGCAGTATCAACCTTTGAGCGCGTGGAAAGATGGTCTCTCTACTTTCATCTCCCACTACTTTCTCCTCTTTCCTTCACTCTCATCACAAGTCTCACTGACATCTCCCAGGACAAATTTTAAATCAGCTCTATCAGATACACCACAGCAATATGGCCTGCGTAGACTCCATCGTCGTTGGCTTTCTGCTGCCAATGCTTATGTGCTTGTGTAGGTATCCACTGGGAGTATGTACCATGTCGGTAGTGACAAGTCCTGAATCTGCTTACTCTCGACAGCCTTTGCGGTTGCGGTATTCCTCACTCATTGGATTGGTACTGCTGTAAGCCACTAGCAGGCCACCTAGAAGAGAGCGTCGCTGATTGGTGATCCTCTTCAGAAACGACGCAAGGCAAAGGAGGCTCAGGAAAGTCTTATGCGAGAGAAAGAGGCCTTCAAAGAGCGCGAGATCGCTACCTCCCACGCTGCTGTGCAGCGATACATGGAGGAGATGGAGAAGTGGAAGAAGGAGGCCGAGATCAATCGTGCCGCAAGCGATGAGTACAAGAGACTATTAGAGTCAGTCCATCCCAGCTCTATTTCCGCCTGCCCCGAAGACAAGCGCTGAAGCGAAGCTTATTTGTTTAAACAGCATGAACGGAGTCAACTATCAGCGTCAAACGATGCTCTTCGGCAGCCCCGAAGTGAGTAACAAGCGTACATCAATGCTGTCGGGTGTAAGTGTTTCTGACCACGAGTGTTGCATTATTCGGACAGAGCTCTAATGCTTCTGAACTTTTGAAGACCACCGTCAACAATTAGAGGGCTCTGCTCTAACTTTATATCGGGCCATGGCTTTCTGGTATTGCCTGACTGTCCCAAACAATAACTCATTCATCAAAGATATATAGAAAAGACTGCTTAGACTGTATACAGAACTTTTCTCGTGCTAGACTTTTACATATGTTGTACACAATGCTTGTGTGATCGCATTCCGATGGCGAATATGCTTGCAATGTCGCCCGCCTTCAGCAATGACCTATCTGACGCCGTCGCGCGATCTGATCGCGTCAGGGCTTATACGTCTGCCTCGCACTAGCGGGGTCTATCGGTCCTGTTCTGTTTCGGGCCGCTAAGTACGCTGGGTTTACAATGCCATGGTCGAATCAAGCTCGATGGTCGGCACAACGTTAGACATGAACTTCAGAAAAACGAGCAGATCTGAGAGGAAATGAGGGTCAGAGAATTGGGTATACACTACTCGTACTTTGAGGACAGGCCAGCTTACATTGATCCACTCGCAGTCCCTCCACTTCTTCGCCGGCCGCAGGCGGACTTTGAGGGGTGTTCGACGATGAGCCTGCTACGCCAGCCGCCTTCTTGACAGCGCTTGTGATTCCCCAACCTTTCTTCTTCTTTTCCTTCACAGCTTCAGAAGTATCCTGCGAGGCTGGATTCGAGCTTTCTTCTAGCGCCGCTTGTCTAAGTTGCGCTTCACGGACAGCTGTGTTCATGCGCTCGATAACTTTCTTCATAACGTTTGCATGTTTGCAAGGATGTACGCTCGCCATATACGAGTTCTCTCTGTGAGGGAAAGGCTCGAATGTGACTGTCTTTTGGGCATAGTCTGCTGCAACATCTTGGAACACATCGTCCTTCGTAAGCGGTTGACGCGAGGGCGACAGGCCAGAGAGCCACAGTCGAGGTGTCTGGTAAAATTTGTCGTAGGTAATGTAGCAGTCATATGTGCGGACTGAGAGGGTGTTGCCTCGTGCGTCTTTCACCTGAGCATGTGATGTAGTAGCCGCCACTGCCTCATCTTCAGGTTCCGTTACTCCATAATCGTCATCTTCATCATCGATGTCGGGTATATCATCGACATCAGGGACTGCTGAAACATCATGATGAGAGTCCTGTATGTGCAAGCCGCCGACCTTGCCTTCCAGACCTGATTCGGCCGAATGTTGACCTTCGATATCAGGGATGTCGGGTATATCCTCAGCATCACGCCTGCTGCGTTCGCCTTCTGCACCTGGAGGCCATAGAAGTACAATTCAGCTCTTATTCGAGACGAAGGCTGCGATATATGGGCGCATTGTACCTTTCGAACTCAGATGTGTGGCGACCCATTGATCGCTATCGTCTTCGTCGCCTTCAGCGAGTAGCTCATCCGCTCTGAAATTCAGCAGCTCCTCCTTGTCATCTGCCCCCTCGCCGCCGTGGTAGTTCTGCATCTGGGCCACTCTGCGAATGGAAGGCACTGGGTCGTGGCATACGTTCAGCCTAGGCCGCGAAGCCCGGCCAAAAGGACAATCAACGACTCACCACTCCGCTGAACAAGGTACTGTTTGTCGGCCGGTAGATAGCTGCGCTGCATAGACTTGTCGCCAGCCTCCCATTGCCAAGTCGGGAACTTGTACACCAAGAAGTCGCCAGCTGCTACGAACTCTTGCGGTGTAATCCTGTGTGTATCATCATAAAGCGGATGGTTGATCGCGGTCATCAGCAAGGCTACGAGTCTAAGTGAGGGGGACCACTGACTTACCTGCCATGCTCTTTGAACTTGCTATCTTTCAGAACAGGTGCGAGATAGTCTCTGACCGCCCAGAATTGCGTCTGTGGAATTGCACCAGCACGGTAGTCAGACGCTGGCGCGTGCCTGTGCAAAGGCGTTGCTTGTCGTACTCACCTGAACAGCGTTCTGCAGAGACTGCATAGCGAGTGGTGTACGGTGCTAATGAGTCTAGAGTGGTGTCTCGTTGCGGTGAGAGGCGTCAGTCGGTGCTAATCGAAGGTGTGTGAGGTTGTCGCCACTCTTTTGCGCGAAGGCGACCTGTTCTGCACGTGCCGCTGCCGGTGAGAAGCAGCACCCACCCGCGTCATTCAAGACACTAGGTCCCACGTATGCTACCAAAATCAATTCGTGTTGCAGGGAAAAGTAGGCTACTCTAGGACTTGCCCGAGGCGTGAAAGAATTATGGAGAGAATACGGAAAACAGACCGGGACAACAGAAACGGACTGGTCCATTTACAGATCAGGAACCGGCTCACTACAGAGCTTAGGCTGACAGAAGTGCATTCAATGACTTGAGAAGTAGCTATAGGTCTATGCTCGGGCTACTGTTGCAGCGAGTTCACAGATGGTTGTAAAGGACAACAGAAAACGTGAGACAAATGCCCACTTGGTTCAGCAAGCCTGCTATAGAGCACATGCAGCAACGCATGTGCTGCGCGTTGGTCCGTTCTTCTTGCATTACGCCTTCATGTTACATGTTCTTCTGTAGAGCACGTTGAGACTGGCGCGGCTGTGCGATTGTTTTCGCCGAAGTGTCTACACACCCATGAAATGCATCCAACCAAATGTGCCCTTTCTGCGGCACTATCTTCCTCCTATGAGTCTGCATCGGAATTGGATCATTCAGGAATCCGCCAGTTAGAAAGCCATCAAGTGTCTGTCGCTTGAAATGGTTGTAGACCAATTCGAGTTTGCCCTCAGCCATTATGCCATCTGCAGTTTCTTCTTTAGGAGTCCTCCATGTGAAGGTCATCTTGAGCCCTCCCTCACTCAAGTGAGATATGTTTGGCGTATTGTCCGCAACGATATAAGCACGAAATCGATCGGACGTAATTCGGCCAACGAAGGGGGTATCTTGTAGCGCCCTGTCCCTCCTCAAATTTACACCCCGACCGCAGTACCGTCCGACTGAAATCGACGGTCTCTGCAGCCCGGCCCATAACGAGTCTATGGGACTGATTATAGTAAAGTTGCCGTTGAAACGATCAACAAGATAATTTAAAGCTGCTTGAGGAGTAGTATCGTGTCCAGCGAACATTCCCTTGCTCGGCTGAGCCAGCAAGCCCTGCTTCACTCCTTGTAGATTCCCTAGTCTCGGGATCGCAAAGTAGGCCTTGCAAAAGTCTACAACTAATGCCTGACTAGCCAATGGAACTAGATATTTTCCGCAGAATGCAAAACCTTCGGTGAAGTAAGTGCTGCCATAAACGTACCCTTCGCAATCACCATGTTTGTCGAAGAATAGAACAAATTTCCGTTCGTCTGCTCCATTGGCATCATAAGCTGGCATAGTTCTCCATGTGAAAACAAGCTTGAGTTTGCAGTTGACCAATTCACCATTGGCTATCGCACATCCAAACCCGGCGAAGTTCCCGAATCTAAACATCATATGATGTTGCTTGATTTTGGCTGATGAATCCTGTGGCTGGTCGACACTGCCGGTCTGGAAGCACTTGCCTACAGAGAAATGGAAATCCGGCTTTGAGACCCATTCATTACCGTCCCGCGTGGATATGGTCCAAGTACCGGATGTTTTCTTGAGCAGTTTTCGGCGTTGGTGCTCAAGAGCAGAATGTGCAGAGGGTGGCTGATGATGGCAACCATAAGTAGCGTCAATACAAATGCCTGCCTGATGATACCAGCGTTCAGCATGCAGCTTACATTGGAATCAAAGCGACGCGGGGTATCGCTAAGTGGTTTTCGAGTCAAAGGAGAACCGGCGGATCTGCTTCTGTCGGATACAACACTTGGAGATACACGCACACTATGCGACATTGCAGTGGATTTAGGTCCTGCTTCTTTTTCTACAGTCGCCTCGGATTGCGTTGCCGAATCCGAGATGCGTGTGCGTTTCGATGCTCTGCCATCACTTGGTGCAACAGCAGCGTATTTTGCTTTCCGTTTGGGGTGTGTATCTGATTCATGTAAAGAAGACATATCGGTCAAGTCGCTATCCGAGTCGTCTGATTCACCACTCGATGTATCTTCTGAATTGTCTGTCGAGTCATCTTTCATCTCCTCCTTCGGACATTCGGGTTCAGCTTGACGATTGGCAGGCCTTGATCTCGACACTGAGTCCTCCATCGTTTCACTTTCCGGTTCATCTTCTGATACATCAGATGAATCATTACCCGAGTCAGTATCCACCGTGTCTTGGTCTGAATCGGGCTCGTGATGCTTATGCGGGTTACATTTAGCGTGACCTTTGACACGCCTTGTTTCCGACTCCAAGTCCAGATCCGGTTCATTGTCCATGTCGTCTTCTAACTCATCAGACGACTCATTTATCGATTCAGTATCCACTTCATTCGCATTTGGTTCAGGCTCTTCTAAATCTTCAACTTTCTCGGGTAGCATTTGATCCCGCTCTACCGCGTTCAGATTGGCGAGGTTTTGCCGAACTTGCTTGGTTTTCTTTTCGAGTACTCGCATCCGTATGTCTATCTCTAGATCTCTTTTGCGGATATCGCATTGCTCCGCCTTCAATGCCTTCATTTTCTCGAGCAGTTCTGCTGCCTTTCTCTGCTCTACATCGACGAGCTTGGACTTTGCAAGGAGTATTTTGTACTGTTTCTTGAGCTTTCTTTCGATAATTCTAATATTCTCTGGTACATGGAGTACAGCTGTGCCGTCTTTCTTGACCTTGAAAATGACGAGTAGCGCTTTCATAGCACGCTCCGCATTGGAATCGCCTGGTATGCCGTAATGCACGAGCTGGGCACTGTAGAAGGCAGCATCTGTCTCTGGCTGTCCAGTGGGAGAAGTATGGGCTGTGATATGCGTGTAGAGCTTCGTGCAGTCCATTCGCGGATGAGTAGATTCTCGAGGGCCTTTGCCCACCCGTATCTTCAGAACGCCGTCCTTATCGAAGACGAACGGATGCTGGACCGCTTGGACAGGCATGTCGGTCAGGATTTGAGGATCCATGGTTGGTCGACGAAGTGAAGAGCAGAGAACTGTCATCAGGAACAGCAGGGAGTCTCTCTCATTCTCGTTGTCACCCATCGCAACTTTTCTTGAGCCCGCATGGGACGTGTGGGTGATCCAAAGAGAACACCTCGACGCGTCTGAGCGAGCTCGGACTCGTGAGCACCGGCTGCTCGACCCTCCTCAGACCTCTGCAGCTCATTCCGACGAGAGCTGTGGAGCTGGCTAGGGCATCGAACTTCCATGTTGGATCCCAGCTTCATTCTCAGTCGGGCTTGCTTTCGCGACGCTTGGCGTGGCCGTCGCTGAGTCGCAGTTCATTTTTAACGAGGACACGGACATGCATGCACGCATGGCTCGATTCTCAAGCACCATATTGCTGTCTCTAGTGGCTTCTGGCAGTCAGAAAGCAAGGCAGTCACTTCCATGAGCTCCTCAAGCAAGCAGCTCTTTCTCGATCAGCATCTGGCCGATGGACACCAATTGAAGCCTACAACATGCCTCCCGCTGACTTTGTACGAAGATGGAACTCAATCTGTCAGTACATACAGCCAGTCTCGCTGATCTTCAGAGGCGCAGAAGGTCACTCAGGCCGTGATATCCTTTAGCTCTTGCAATGCAGCGATGCAGTTGGGCGAAGACGCACTACATGATTCGCACATAGCTGGGCATGGTTTCGCCTGGCGGGGCAACGTATTGCTGTATTTACTACCGTATGTACTGTAGTGAACTTCAGAGGTAGCTTATCTGCTCTATGACTTTCCAAGCTGATACCTACCGTAACAGTTATTCACACTTGAATCGCAAGGTAAACCTTAAAAAGTTATCGTAAATTGGAAGGCTTTAGGCCGCTCGGGTGCTATATCTTGATGACAAAAGGAAAGCCCAGCCAGCAAGGAAGGCTAGACCATAATCATTTATTGTCAAGCCGGAAGAACAGTATTTCTGCCAAGCGGGTGATGCGATGCGACGCATGTAAATCTACGGTAAAGCTCCGCAAGAAGGGGCCCTTCCTGTGAACATGTTCCTGGAGAGAGCTTTTGCGGGACTCTTCACAAGAACGTACGACCTTCTCTCTTCTTGATCACCTTCCAACTGCTGCAAAGGTCCTGTTGCCAAACGCATAACTCCCCTGATCTGCTACGATACGGTATGGCTTCTCAAGAACCGAAAATCAACGGAGAGAAAGCTGCCTCGCGGCAGTTGGTCGAGCACGAGCGTGTATCAGGAAGGCCTGATTACAGACCATACTCAGACGAAGAGCTGGTAAGTGCACTCTTACCATTATCTTGTTCATCAGAGATCACGCCGCGACACCTATCTGACAATGGTACCGGTACTTCTTCGCAACAGATCGCCATAGCCGACTCGAGAGGATTTACCGATCATTCAGGTCTCGTTATTGAACCAGAAGAAGCAGAACGCGTTTTTGGGAAGGACGTCGCTGTCAATCTCAAGACAAATCACCATGGAAACGTTGTCTTGTACCCCCAACCCACGGACAATCCAGATGACCCTCAGAACGTGAGCGTCGACTGATATGGCAGGTAGTAGGCACATCCAGGTGCTGACGCTTGTTCTGATGTCAAATCACAGTGGTCTAGCGGCAAGAAGGCCTTACAGCTTGCTATAATTTCGTACGTTGTTCGAGCGTGGAGAGGCACGAGAGCCAGCACTGAATTCGAACGCAAGACAGTGCGGCAGCATTCATACCAGATTTTGTATCTTCATGTGGTATCGCTAGTCTGTTTCCTCTAGCGGCCGAATTCGACACTACCACGGATAACATCAACAATCTCACCTCAAAGTCAGTTTCCTATTATTGCTATTATCAGCCTAACATGAGCTGATAATTTGGAATAATGCATTCAATGTAGTTGGTCTATATTCATGCTAGGATGGGGAGGGCTCATAGCTATCGTGTTCATCAAGAAATGGGGAAGACTCCCCATTCTTTTCTGGTCGCAATTTTTTGGATTAGGCTGGACTATCGGACAGGCCGTTGCGCCTAGTCTATCGTCATTCGCAGCCATGCGAATCCTGGCGGCTACCTTTCAGACTGCTCCCCAAGTCTCTGGTCTGTTCACTATCACCGATATGTATCCCTTCCATCTCCAGGCTCGAATGTTAAATCTGTAAGCATGGCAGCCTGCTAATGCACACCATGAAAGATCGCGCTAAAGTTGCTTCGTCATAGCTGGACCCTAGCTTTTGTTGCTAGTCCTTTCATCGGTCCCTCGTTCTTAGGTTTCATCGGTGAGGAAACTTTGATCGTTTCTTCTGGGAATTTTCGCTGACGTTACCCTGCCACTCTTCCCGCTGGTGCTCCTCACTTTACAGTCGGACAAGGCATTACATTCAGATGGACATACGGCGTAGCTTGTATCTACATTGGAATCGTTCTCTTCGCGATTGTCTTTTTCATGGAGGAAACGCAATATGATCGCCACCTCCACCCTGTTCCTGAACGACCTACCCGTGGACTTCGTTATCGCATCGAGACTTTGATTGGCCTTACTGGGGCCAAAATGGCGAAGTATAGACCTTCTTGGTTCACATGCGCTGCGGAAATGTTCATCATTGTTATCAAGCCTGCTGTTCTACTACCTCTGATTTACGTGATGGTGGTATTTGGTTTCGGAATTGGTATCAACGTTACCAATGCTGTGTGAGCTTTCGTTTTATTATCTCAAGTGAACAAGCAGATGCTGACTTCGCTCTCACTGGCAGCTTCGTTGGATCTCCTCGCCCGGCAGGATATGGCCTTACCCGTAAGTTTGGTTTCAGCTTTGGCTTTGAAGCTTTGCTCATGAACTCAACTATCTTATCCTTAGCGAACCAACAAGCTGGGTCATACTTCTCACCAATTGTCGGCTGTATTATTGGCGAGTTTATCGGAAGGTACATGAACGACTATATAGCCAACAGAGGTATTCGTCGGTACGTTGTTCATATTCTCCTTTCAGTATTTTGAATTGAACAAAAAACGCTTACATCTGCCTCCTTGCAGAAATCATGGCGTCTTTGAGCCAGAGGTGCGGCTGTGGACTCTATACTTCGCTCTTCCATTTTATATCGCCGGCTTCGTTCTTCTGGGCTATTGCTTTGAATGTGAGCACATCAGCCTGAGGTTCCATGCTATCATGTCCGACTGATACTTTATGTCGCTTTCTCCAGACAAGCTGAATTTCGCTGGAGCTGCAATCGGATGGGTCCTTGCTCAAATGGCTATTTTGATGACGACAGTATGCGTGTATGCATATCTCAACAACGTCGAACCATATCTCATGGGTGAAGTTAGCGCACTCGTAAATCTGTTCCGTATATTGGGAGGGTAAGCACAAAACAGAAGCCGTACTCACAAGATCGAGGGAATTTGGCTTATATTTTTGCCCTCTTGTCGCAGATTTGCTGTGCCATTTTTCCAGATCAGTTGGGCGCAAAGTTCTGGACCGCACGTCGTCTTTGGTGTAGAGGCTGCTATTGTAGCTGGCCTTTTCATAGCTATCATACCTCTCCTGCAATGGAAGGGTGAGGCTATGAGGAGAGCTTTTCCACCCAGAAGGCCGGCCAAAGTTGTGCTTTAATTAGCACAGAGCAGAATACAATGGTCGGCCCAGCGATGAAATCAGTTATTTATGATTAGTGAACATCGAGAACGTAGGTGAATGAGAGTGGACACCTGTATTGAGGAAGACTTTCCGAAAGCCGTAAGGCAGCGATCGTCGTATATAAACCTACGTATGTATGAACAGAGGGATGGAAACCGTTTCGGCATTATCAATCTGCACCGCAATTTACTGTGGCTATTCCATGTATATAACCCGCTTATAAAGACGTATACCGCTGACGTCTTCTATGACCCACTTGTTTCCCTCTGATCGCTAAGTAGGAGTAAGTACTACTTGCAAAATCTCACCGCGATTTTGTACGAAGATGGGATACCAGGCAATCTATCCGCCAGTCTCGCTAACTTTCAGACTTAACAGAATGGGAGCTCGGGCCGGAGCAGTATGCTTTGGCTGTTTCGAAAAAGTTAGCGTCAGCGATAAAGTAACCTACAGTAGGAGGCGACAAACGGATCCCCCACAGCGGGGCATCTTTTCGCCTGTCGGGGCAACGATTTGCTGTACATTTGTGCTGTAAGGAGAGAAGTCTAAAAATAGCTTCTATTCTATTTCGATTACTGCTCCAAGCTGACTCTCAATTCACGCTTGAACCGAAAAGCAAAGAAGTTACCGCAAAATAGAAGGCGTAAGGCCACTGGCCGGGGGCTATATCTGGAAATAACCAGCAGCACAAGCAAACAGGGAAGTTGGGAGCAACTGCTGCAGCATAATCAGCTATTATTCAGCCGGAAGAACAGTATTCCAGGCAAGCGGGTGGAACTGCGGGTGCAACGTCGAGAAGCGTGGATGGCTGCGGATGGAGCCCTTCGTATGTTCCTGGAGGGCGAGCTTCTGCGGGCCTCCTCGCAACTAGATATTCTTCCCTTTCGACTTCTTTCCAACTGCAAAGCTCCTGCTGGAAATTATTATCTGGCTTGATACAGTATGGCTGCCGTGCAAGAAATGAAATCTGAACACCGTCATGGAAACAACGGAGAGAAAGCTGCCACCGGGCATATGATGGAGCACGAGCGTGCATCAGGAAGACCTGGCTTCAAAGCATACTCTGATGAAGAGCTGGTAAGTACAAGCGCAGCCCTCCCCATTCGTTACGTTATACGTTTCTGACGATCCGACCTCGTACAGATCGCAATAGCCGACTCGAGAGGATTCACCGATCATTCAGGTCTTGTTATTGAACCAGAAGAAGCAGAACGCGTTTTTGGAAAGGATGTAGCTGCCAATCTCAAGCTTAATCACCATGGCAACGTTGTACTGTATCCTCAACCCACAGACGACCCAAACGATCCTCAGAATGTGAGGCTCCCTCCCAATATGCTGGTAGTATCTACCTATTCAGGTCGCTGATGGTCATACTATGAATAATTATAGTGGTCTAGCGGCAAGAAGGCCTTAATGCTTGGAATCATCTCGTACGTATCCTATTTCTAAGAAGTGCACGTGACCGGTCACTGACCAGCAAAGCGATACAGTGCAGCAGCGTTCATTCCAGACTTTGTATCTTCATGCGGTATTGCTAGTCTGTTCCCTCTAGCGGCAGAGTTCGATACTACCACATCGGAGATCAATAATCTTACTTCGAAGTTAGTTCCTTCGACGTCGTCAATCCACAAATCTACCTTACACGAGCTGATTACATGACACTCGTCAACACAACTACAGTTGGTCTATTTTCATGCTCGGCTGGGGAGGTCTTATTTCTATCGTACTCATCAAGAAATTGGGAAGACTTCCCATTCTTTTCTGGTCGCAACTTTTCGGATTGGGTTGGACTATTGGACAGGCTGTCGCGCCCAATCTGTCATCATTCGCAGCTATGCGAATTTTAGCAGCTACCTTTCAGACGGCTCCTCAAGTTTCTGGTCTCTTCACCATCACGGATATGTTTCCCTTCCATCTCCAGGCTCGAATGCTGAATCTGTAAGGCATTCTACCTGCTAATCATCATCGTCGAGCAATTTCGCTGATTCCATTCCTCTACAGCTGGACTCTCGCTTTTGTAGCTAGTCCTTTCGTTGGTCCCTCGTTCTTGGGTTTCATCGGTAAGGAATAACCTTTCTATCGTTTCCTTAACAGAACTTTCACTGACATAATACTTTTCCCCTTCTCCCATGGTGCTCATTCTCTTGTGTAACCTCTGTAGTTGGCCAAGGTATCACTTACAGATGGACATACGGCGTAGCCTGTATATTCATCGGAATCGTTCTCTTCGCCATTGTCTTTTTCATGGAGGAAACGCAATACGATCGCCACCTCCACCCTGTTCCAGAACGACCTACGCGAGGACTTCGATATCGCATTGAGACTCTACTTGGCCTCACTGGCTTGAAAATGGCGAAATACAGACCTTCTTGGTTCACATGTGCTGCGGAAATGTTCATCATTGTTATCAAGCCTGCTGTTCTACTGCCTTTGATATACGTCCTGGTTGTATTCGGTTTCGGAATTGGTATCAACGTTACCAACGCTGTGTGAGATACAGTTTCATCATCCCCACTTGATGATTCAGATGCTGACTTCGCTTATCCTCGTAGCTTTGTCGGATCTCCCCGGCCTATAGGATATGGCCTTACCCGTAAGTTTGAGTTGGCTTTGGCTTACTCGGCTTTCACACTTACTCTTTATCATCTCTCAGCAAATCAACAAGCTGGGTCATATTTCTCACCAATTATCGGCTGTCTTATCGGCGAATTCATCGGAAGATACATGAACGATTACATAGCGAACAGAGGTATACATCGGTAAGTCTTCTCACCTTCCGTGCATCGCTACCACCTGGACTAAAGCTTATCGCTCAATCTCATAGAAATCATGGTGTTTTCGAGCCAGAAATGCGGCTTTGGACGCTATATTTCGCTCTTCCATTCTACGTCGGCGGCTTCGTTCTCCTGGGCTACTGCTTTGAATGTGAGTTTCTCAGCTTTACCGTCAGCCTATTCTCGATAACTAATGACCCATCTTACATCTACAGATAAGCTAAATTTCGCAGGAGCTGCAATAGGGTGGGTTATGGCAGAAATGGCTATTTTGATGACGACAGTATGCGTGTATGCATATCTCAACAACGTCGAACCATATCTCATGGGAGAAGTCAGTGCACTCGTAAATCTGTTCCGTGTGTTGGGAGGGTAAGTTCAAACTCGAAATCTGTACTCGCGATCAAGAATATTTGCTGAGTTTCCTGCCCCTCTTCCCGCAGATTTGCTGTTCCATTCTTCCAAATCAGTTGGGCGGAAAGCTCTGGACCGCACGTCGTCTTTGGTGTAGAGGCTGCTATTGTAGCTGGCCTTTTCATAGCTATCGTACCTCTCCTGCAATGGAAGGGTGAGGCTATGAGGAGAGCTTTCCCACCCAGAAGGCCGGCCAAAGTTGTCCTTTAATTCGCGTCTGGAAGAATTGAAAGGCTGAGCTGGCAGGGAAATTTCAATTCTTTGGGATTATTGATAACCGAGAATGTTAGTAAACAAGGCGTAAACTTTGTTAAGCAAGCCCTTCCGCAGGGTGGACAGCAACGGTATATTTCTTGTAACTTAGGTAATAATAAAAAAGGGAGGCCATTTCGGCATTGTATAAAGCCTATTTCAATTTGCACAACCTACTGTGACTATTCAGCCTATATAACCCATCAATAAGAAGACATACCCGCTTATACACTCCATAATCCACTGATTTCTCTCTACATTCCGCTAAATAAGTACAATTGTAACATCTGGCTTTTGACATTAAACCTCGCGTAATCTTCTCGCATGCATGTGCTTCTTTTCGTACGCTGGTGATTCAGGCTCTTCGTCGCGAGCATAGCTGACGGCGACAATCTGACTGCATTCGATGGTGCTAGCAGTTGGAGTGGTTGATTTTGCTGCAAACCTTGATTTCTGTTGTGTTTTGACAGGCGACCTGTAGGGTTTCAGAGAAGAAGGTTCACGTATCGCGCCCAAAAGAAGTAGGCCTGCTAGACCAGCTGCGTTGATTGCAAAGTTCCAGCTCTGTTTATAGCAGATAATAATTTAGCTCAAGAAATTGCCATTGGTCCAAACTCCATAGCATGAATACAAGTACTTACGAAGTATGCATAGCCGAACATTAGGTCTCCTCGAGTATCTAGCAGTTGCAGGCCATCACAAGCAAGAAAGAGACAACCTCCAAAGAAAGTAAGCAGAGCAACGAAATAAGGAATAAGAATTCCCAAATCGGTTTTGATGATTGCCCGTAAATTGGCTGCTCTTTCAAGTGCAGTCTGTTCTTCCGCCTGCATAACAGCATGAAATCGTGCCGGGTAGGTTGTAGTACGCATCTCGACAAGTTGTGCGAAGGGCCTGTCCTTTGGCTGTTCGGGAAGATTGGCAGTCTTGAGATCTATATCATCTATATCTTTTGCGGACTTGTGGGTGATGTTCAGGTCAATACGCTCTGTGCCCGAACCTGACATGTTATAGGTATCAAACGTAGCTGGATCACACAAGGGCAAAGTATTCAGCAATAGAAGAGAAGAAGAGTGCAGCAAACGGTCACCTACAGCTCAGATCACCTTGCAGGCGTGCAATTTTACGATATACCAGCCTTCCGAGAATTATGGCGGGCACTGCACCTGTGATCGTGTAAAAGACTTGCAAAGAAGCGCATATACTGTTGGCCAGGCGAACAGCAGCACGGTATTCGAGATCGGCCGCCTCTGAAACAGAAAAGATGTCAGTCTATTCAGTGGATTGCTTATAAGCTCTTATGGCTCACCGAGTACGGGCAACATGCCCATCACAGCCATTAAAGCGCCAATGTCTTGAAGAGCTCGGGCATCTTGAATGGATTTAGATATCAAAGCATGTGCGTCGCTTAGACCTTGCATGGACCTAGCGTGTCGCATAGCTGGCAGACTAATGCCAATAAGAGTGGCTGCTACTACGAGCACGACTATACCATTATACCAAACGACTCCGTATGGAAGGCGGCTCAAGTATCTTCGGACAGGGGGTGCATTGGCAGCTACTGAAGCGGAGAGTAGAGCATACGAGACTACAGGTCCAGTATAGACTAGAAACCATATCGCACCCATGAAACTGGTGTAGCGTTGATTGACGAGGCACCGCCTGAAGCTGACGGAGAACGCTATTTGAAGGGCCACCGCTATAGTCCAAAGAATAGGTGCGACGAATTTGAGATCTAGACGAGAGCAGCTGCCATCGTGTACGATGAAATTGAGCTTTCCCCTCTTTGCTTTGACTGCTAGACCGACGATGAATAAGATTCCAGAGACGCCGAGAATGGCGAGTACGACATAGGCTTGCGCCCAGAACGCGCTACCTAGTTCTGGGTAGACTTGACGATCTAGGAAGAGCTGAACGCTTTCAAAGATATCCCCACCTGGCGGCTGTAGGCACAGGATGGATAGACGGGATGCCTGTTAGATCTCTGGCAACAAGAGCGCGCAGATCCAAGAGTGGACGCATGTTGACTCACCAGTTGTGCGAGGAGTGAGCCAATGTCGGTGGCCATGCTGCTACGAGTATGAAGAGGAGGTTTAATTTGAATGATGATGTTAGGAAGAAAGCAATGCTCTTTCGCATGTGGTCAGGATAGGCTGGCTGAAGGGTGTCAGCCCGACATCACGCCGATGCGGGACACCTCGTTTTTTTTCCGCATCAGCGCCGGAAATGTCGAGGACAGCGTATACGAGTGGGCGTAAAAACACAATGTTGCCTGGTCAATACCGGTGTCCTTCGAATACACATCCGCATGCCTTCGCAAGATACGGTATGGCTTGAATACAATGGCGATGGCAGGCTGGATTGTCAGCTCACAGATGGCCCTCATGGCCAGGCCTCGACTGTTCACGCCCCGATGTCGCTCACTTAGAGACAGTTGCTCAAAGGGCTTTCATTGCTGACAGAGCTCTGCAGCCCATCTATGTATGTTGTACTTGCTTTGACCTCTTTAGGGCGTGCTTTTGTGGTTTCGACACTTGGTGTCTATTTCTGCTGGGACAACAAGGCTTGAATATGGGGATTCAGCCAGTAGCGCTTTAACAGCTTCTCATCCATATCTTTCGCTCCTGCTATTCTCCCACAGCAGCTTTCTGTCTTGCAATGGCAGTCGAAAGGCTGGTCCATGTGCCATTCGCTTGAAGGGTAGAAGAAAGTCAAGATGTCACCTTTCTTCAAGTCTCTGTCATCCACGACACGGACTTCCATCTTGGACATGTCAAAGTTGAGCGTCGGCTCGCAGGAATGGTTGCAGTAGACCAGATCAGAGTTGAGCTCTATGTGCGTGTTCTCTGAAGTCTGGACGCTCGTGTAGGCCTTCTTGCCAGGCGTGGCAATCGTGATTTTGGAGAAGACTGAGCCGGCTGGGAGAGAGACCAGCGAGGTGGCATAGGAAGAGAAGGCTTCGGATGATCTGTTGACGTATAGCTTCTCCTCTAGACCAGGCTCAGGCGACTTCGTGTGTCCATTCACTTCGTTCGTTCCGTTTGCCATGACGAGGTACGTTGAAAGTGGAGAGATGTGCCTGGCGACCCAGATAGAAGCATAAGCCTACACGGCTCTGCGATAATACAGTGGCATTGCTACATAGCAGCTGCCACTGTGTCAAGCTGTTGCTGACTGTCGGTACACTATGCTGCTCACCTTGAAATTAACGTGATCGGGGCTTTTCGAGGAAGAACGTTCCCCGTAAAGCAGTAACGAAGGTGAGAAGCCCGGGTGTAGAGACTGTGGATGCTACTGAAGCTTAAGAGGTTTGGAAGTGGTATGTACAAAGAAGAAGGGCTGTGCTAAAAACAACAAGCACTGCGAATTATGGGAAGATTGACATCTAATTAGTAAATAGCCGGGGCAACTTGAAGCTTTTCTTAGACCTTTCTGGAACTCCGAAACGCTCCGGGTACTTCAAATGGGAGACGCCGGCGCATCTGCGTGAGCTCAGTACGGTACATGTACATTCTGCCAATCATTGCATGCTATTCACTCAGTGGGTCCCTTGGTCAAAGCTTGAAAGGATGACGTTCGAGCACAGGTCGACTTGCGAGCAGACACGCGCTGTCAGTGCTCGTCCGGGCTTCTTCTCAGATTTTCAGACTTCACCTATACAATTTTACTCGGCATTGTGGGAAGAAGCATCTTCTTAGCTGCACCATCAGGTAGTCGCGCAGGCATCGAAGCTCATTTCAGATCCCTTGGGCCATATCGTTTTTACTTTATTTCGTGACAGTAGTAGTAAAGCCTTGGCATTGGGGATTATCGCTATTCTAAGGCGTACAGATTCAGAGCTCTGCGATTTGTATAATATCAGCTCTGCTCTTCTACAGCCTACCATGCGCGACTTACTGTAAAGCTGGTTCGGTAAGATCATAGTGGTCGTAAGACGCAACGCTCACTAGAGCACACATAAACAGACCTCAGCACAACAGACACACATAGTCAACCAAAAAGGTACTCACGTCCTCCTGCATCCACAATAAAGTGCTGCCCAGTCGCTAGAGGTAATTCACACCATCTTGCTAGGAAGCATTTTGAGAAATGGCCATGGGTGACAATGAGGACATCACCACCAGCAGAACCAGGTTTACATTTTCCAGCTTCCACATTCTTCCAATAATCAGCATGTATAGCTTTAACTTTTTCAATAGCTTTATCAACTCTTTTCGTTATGTCATCAACTGTTTCACCTTCTGGTCCACAACCATCCTTGAATATATTCCAGTCTTTCTGATACTTTTGATGAATCTCATGTGAAGTGATACCTTCATACTTTCCGTAGTCCCATTCTTGAACTACATCCGTTGTTTCGGTTGGAATTTTGGAAATATCCTTCTCGCCTTTGTAGGATTGGAATAAGAGTTCAAAGGTTTTCTGAGCTCGTTGACGTGGTGACTTGATGACTTGAGAAAGTGTCGAGGCTGGAGGTACGAACACGAAGTTAGCTCTCAGGTCTTGTCTGGCGTAGTAGAGTATTACACTTACGGTCCAGTATTTCTGTTTACGCCACAGGGAATTCAAGATTAGCCGACTTCCTTGTACAATTGGTGGCAGACATGCTTGCTCGAAGTCAGAGCGAGGGAACTACTCACTTCCTTCGCCGACTATCTGCTCGCCTAACCGAGCCAGCACACTCTCGCCTCTTTTCGTCAGTGGTATATCAGTGTTTCCAGTCTTTTCAGCCGTCGAGGGAGGAGAGCGAGGGATGTCGAGACAGACTCAGCGGGTCATTCTGTATGGACACTCGCTACCAAGCTCTTACATGCTGCCCTGAAAGCGACCATTCGGTTTCACCACTGTATACACACCCAAAATCAGCGACGAGTGCGGTTATGAAATGACTTTATGGAAGCCGGTCCAGCCTTACTGGCGAACGAGGTAGATCCTTGGCATGCGAGGAAGATGAGGTTGCGACGGCATGTCTGAAAGCTTCCAACGAGAGAATGAGCGCGGTATGAAGAGTGGTGGATTGTATGCAGCTATCCAAGAACTGCTTCTGACAGCTGACTTGAGTACATGGATGATCGAAGAAGCCTGATCGAGCTGCATGTCAATCCAGCTTGCAGCTGTTGTCCAAAGCTGTACTTCAGCTAATATCTGAGATGGCAGCAGAAGTCAAGGCAGCCACTGGACCGTCCGCTTCCACCTCGATAGGCCAAGATATGGCTACATCAGCGTGGTCCAGTCCATCACCCGCGGTCAGTCCTTCGAAAGAGCCACAGGACTCGAGAGCTCGAGCATACAGGAAGCACATGCGCAAGGAATCAGAAGCGAGTGCAAAAGCACAGCACGATGCTCTCATGGACGACTATAGCAGTGGTAGCCCACCTCGAAAGGCACAACCGTCACCGCCTGTACCAACTCAAGCCGATCAAGCGCATGCTCAGAATGGTCAAAGCTCCCATCAGGAAGAAGCATCGAGCGCACGAGGGTTTGGAAAGCTTCTGCAGAAGATTGGCTTGAAGAAATAATTCTCACTAAGCTAGCGTAAACTGCTTGAATTCGTTGACTTGTAGCTCAATGCTTCTTTGCTTGTGAGTGACCTCCTCTCCGCGTAAAGTGGTACTGCTCTGACGCCACTTACGTTACCAAAGCTAGCTGCTGTAATATCCAGTGAAGCCAACATGAATAGCCACGGCTTTCAGAAGCATGCATATGGACAATATTGTATCGCGTTTCAACTTATGGACCAGCAGCTTTTTCGTACACATATGCATGTGTAAGCGCTCTTTTCGTGTGGGCTCTATGCAAAAGCTGACTTCTATTCGCATTACGCTGTCAGACGACTTTATGTAGCCTAGCATATCAACAACCATTGTAGACCTTCCTGTAATTGCGCTGTAGGTTGTAGATATTGTACCATAAAAGTGCCTTTTTATAGGATGCAATTCGATTGTATCGCTTCTTTCTGCTTGGGCTTGTATTGCAAGAGTTTTGGAATTGTAAATCTACGGCGTTATTTACTGTACAAGCTACTACATCCTCCACAAGAGCTCTTTCATTATCTAAGATGGTCGACGATACCTGTTTACAGCTGGCGGCAGGACATTTGGATCAAACAGCTGGATCAAATCGAGATCCGCCACCCACCCATACAACGAAGAGAGTGAGAATACATGAAATAGAGGTGATAGTAATAGTAATACAGTAGTAAAGGGTATGAGGAGGATATGAATGTGTAGAGATATAGAAGTTTCGTGTCAGCAAGGGAGATGATGCAGCAGGACAGAGGACTCACGGTAGTATGCTCCGAAGAGCCGTGGGTGCTCACTGTCAGCACCCATCGAATGCCTCAAAGGCTGTGTGTCGCATAAGAATGCTGAGAAAGGAAGATATTAATCAATAAATACCTAATCTCAGATCTTTTGCAACGACTTACCGTTGAAGAACCAGGCAGTAGAGATGTTCTGCTAATGAAAGCCTACGAACGGGTGCGAGCGCGTGCCATAGAGGACTTGTTGAACGTGAACGCAACTGTGGTAGAGGAGAGGAGAAGAGGTGAGTTATGGGAAGTGCTTCACGGAGAGAATACTTAGTGACTTACAGGGCATTTTGTTCCTTCTGGGTATGGCTTGATAGCCGAGGCCAGACGAGCGAGATCAATGGGTGCATCTACAGTGGAAGCAGCATGCATTAGTGGAGGATCCAAGATGGACAGAAAAGTAGATGAGTACTTACGAAGCAGCCTCCTTCGAGGAATAGAGCCAAGAGTACTGGACCTGGGTTGGGGGATGTCGATGTGGGAGAGGTGTCGCTGTTGTAGATGCCGTGGGGCTGAGGGATACGGCGAGGGGGGAGGCGAAGGGAAGAGGCAGGCCCGAGGAAGAAGGTCTGCGGTGAAGAAAAGAAAGAAGAAAAGAGAGAGAGGCTGCTCAGAATCCTGGGTTTTATACGGTAGCCCAGGTGTTGCCGCTTCTGATCATGATCACTCATTCCCATCGTCGCCTAGGCGAGTCGTCTAGGCAACGCAGCGTCGCCTGGACAACGCTTCAGATGCTGCGATGCACATCGAACCCGTTCTAGCCGGCATCGATGAGCATCGGTGGACTCAGCGTCGATGTCAGACAATTGCAAGCTGTTTGGCCATTCGCGTCCTCTCCGAGATCCGGCCTATCGGAGTGCAGAGGCAGCATATACGTGCATTGTGGTCAAGTTGCTTCGTCGGCTCATTCTCGAGAGTTCTGCTGCACTTGAATCGCAAGATGTGTGATGTCGTCCGAAGACAGCAACCCTGGCTTGAACTTCGTCCAAATGCCTTGCCGCCAGCCATAACATGTTGATCGAGAAAGAGAATCGCCTTTATTTTCTGCATAAAGACCTGGCTTTCGTCTTTCCCTCATGGAAGTTGGCCTTCAAGCCTCGCAGCAAGATGACAGTCACTCTGAAGATACCACTGATGCATTCCAGCAACTCCACCGGCCATGCCCGCGCGGAGCTTTCCCACCTGTCGTTCGCCAACAACGCGGCTAGGAGGCGAATGCTGCACGACGCACGGGCAACAACGACAAAGTTGCACGAGGACGCCGACATCTCATCTGCTCTACTCTGACTCGCTCAGCTGTTCTCTTTCCTGACGTTGATGGAGGCCGCACTGAGCTATCGCTGCCGTGTCCTCGCCTCGCAGATACTCGCGTGCTAGATGCGTCGGTTCTTCAGCAGGAACAAGGAAAGCAGCAAGGACAACAAGGACGATAAACACGATGCAGCAGGGCCTGCAGGCTACGGGAAGGATGGTGCGAGTCTCTCCAAAGGGAAGAACGACAGCAAAGATGCTGCAGGCATGTTGGAAGCCTGTCCGCCGGCTGCCAGACACGATGCACATGTGGCACCTATAGACCAACTCGCCCCAGCAACGCCTGCAAAACAACTCGCATTCGCAGTGAAAACACTCCCAGCGACACCTGAATCGCTGCATCGACCACAAGAGCACGAAGATGTCCATTCACACGCGTTCTATCACGGAGGGCAGTCTGCAAATCCCGCTCGTCCGTCCGCTGGACTGAGCTGCTTTCCATCGTCAAATCCGACGAATCCTGCCACCAGAAGTGCCTTGAACCCTCTCTACACAACTCAGCATCTCAGTCCAATAGTCCCATCCTTACCAACGCGCCATGTATCGCTCGATGTCTCCTCGGCAGCGAGAGCAAGGGATCGCGATGCGACTTTACGCGCAAGCCAAACGCCGATTCCGCCTATACGGGGTGAAATACCACGCTTCCAAGGTCCACCTACACCTTCAAGTCAGCATCAACACCGTTCAGGAACATCAATGTCGCATGATACATCCATTAGCACTTCTTCATCCCACCTTGAAGCGAGACATGCCTTCTACGGCTCGAACAACAGCTCAAATAGCGATAAAGCATACTATCCAAATCTTGCTGTTCTAGCTACCTACTCTAGGGACATGAGCGCTTTGAACGGTGGACATGGTCAGCATAGTATAATGCAACACCTTACTTGGTCAGAAATCACGGATGAACAGCTTGTTGAGAATCTCGGTGGTAGGGAGAGAACGCGACAGGAGGTTTTGTTTGAGATGGTCTGTAGTGAAGAGAGATACGTGCAGGAACTGATGGTACGTTGTCTTTTCAATTATACTCGCGTCAGACTGCTCCGCTCATCCTGCGTCTTGTCTGCTTTCCCCGCAGGCTTTGAAAGAGAACTACTTGCAACCCCTACTTGAACGACATTGTCTCTCGGCTGCCCATTTCCCATCATCAACCGACCTGCTTGCCGCCTCAACCACGCGCTCAACTACTGGCCCTGCTCCAAGCCTAGATGACCCTCATCCGTCAGGGACAATAAAATCGACATCATCCATGGAAGCTAGACGTCCGTTCCTGAGTCTGTCCACTGGGTCGACACCCGCTAATGTCCGCTACGCAACCCCAGTATCGTCAGACCACGGACACAATAACCTGTACTCGCGTGCTAGCCACCGTGCTTCGGGCAGTCACCCTGCCGCTTCGAGCGAGCACCTACCTATCGCAGCTCGTTTTGCTCGTAAAGTTTTGGTCGATTCGCCCCCTGGCCCAGAGCTGGGAGATGTCAATCATGCAGCCAGTGGTAGCACTAATACAACAAGAACGGCAGTCGAAGACAGTCCTGAAGAGCACAAGCAAGGTCGCCGGGATGTATCAGGTGGTTCTGGAGAGACGGCAATTACTGCAGTCGATAGCGGCTGCGAAGATATAGGTACGGTACCAAAGCACCACCACGTTCAATTCGGAGTATTGAATGGAAAAGGCAAAGTCAAATCTCGTCTCCATCCTCTGTTCGCAAATCTAAGCTCATCCTCTAGAAATGCGGAAAAAGAAAACATAACCTTCATGGAATCAGCAACTTCTTTGAATGCACCTAAGACTTTCAAGCATCATTTGAAGAGTCTCGTACCGCCTCCTCCGACTAAGTTACATAAGCATTCTTCGCCTGATTTGAAAGGTTCGGGAGCCGCTAGGCCCGGATGGATTATCAGGGAACTGCCGGGCGATTTGAAGGTAGTCAGTGAAGTGGTCATGAAGGAGATATTGGAAGGTCATCAAATGCTTTCTGAGCGTGTTCGAGCGAAATACGAAGAGCAATACCGTAAGCTCGCCCTCTTTCTACTTGTCGTGACACTCCCGTATCAAGCTGATACACCTTTGCCAATTCTATAATAGCTCTCGTGCGAACGCTGGCAGATGTTTTCCACGATCAAGCTTGGATGATAGAACATTATGCAACTTATGTGCTGCATCTTGAAAGGGCTCTACTTGATATTGAAGAGACTCTTTCGCTTGTGAACCCATTACTGGCGGGTAGTAAAAAGATCAAGTCAAAGGATAAGGAGTCCATCAAAGAGCAGAAGATATTGGCTAAAATCATAATGGTAAGCGAGAAACATGTCAGAGATTCGCATATGATCAGGAGATGGACTTACGCTGTACCGCTGTCTTCTTTGTCAAATCAGCACCTGGAAGAAGAGGCAGCCCTGAAAGGTGCACCTGGCTTGTCAATATGTCTGAGTCAACCTTTCCAACGCTTGCTTAAATACCCTTTGCTTTTCCAAAGCCTTCTTTATCAGTAAGCTTCATAAGTTGTTCCTGGGTGATCAAGACTGACGACTCGACAGTACGGATCCATCGACACGGGACTATGATGCAACCCAAAAGGTCAGTCTTGTGGTTTCCTACCATGCAATAGATTGGGCATGACTGACGGAAGTATAATTTGTAGCTTGCGTTTGAGATTGACGCTATCGTCAGGAGTATCGAAAGTGAAAAGGCTTCGGAAGAGGACCGCGCTTTGACACGCGATGTCTGGGCACGCATAGATGGCATCAACGACCGAACACTTCTTTCACCTCGTTCCGACCGCCTGCTCGTATCTGAAGCTGCAATGTGGTCTTTGAGCATGACTGGTGATTCCGCAGTAGCTGCTGGCAGGCGTACATTCTCGGATGCCTCGCGTACAATCGACCCAGTACAAGCTCAAGCTGCTGCTGCCAGTAAGAAAAAGACTATGCGAAGGTTATCGGATATGACCGGTATTGGACATCACCATGATGGAAGCGAAAAAAAGAAAAAGCAACCATCTGTTGGATCAAAACGCGATGTATGGCTCGTGTCTTTTACAGACGTCGTCATTCGATGCCAGCGGGTCGGGGTGACGAAGCTACCGATGCAAAACTCAGTCGGCATAGCAGGACAATCGAACTCACCTGGGAAGGAGGACTATAGAAGAACGATACTCTTAACGAACAAAGAAAGGAATTTGTATAAGTTTCTGAAGATCGATCATTGGGTCATGGCGGATAAGACTTCGCCAAGCAGAGCAGGTGTAGTCAGCATGGCTGATGTAGCTCGTAGTCGGAGAACAAGTGAAGAAATCGACGAAAATGATGGAGGGGAGGATGTAGATGGTTTAGAATCGACGCCGGAGATTCAAAGAGTCAAGTTTGAGCGCGACCAGGAGGGTGGCTTGGACGCTAATGGCGGTGAAAGTCGAACGAGGTGAGTTTGCAATAGCAGGATCTGTTTCCTCTCATTCCGTCTTCCGACCTAACCTGTATCATTATCAGCTTTACATATTCGGAAAATGAGCCTCGTCCAGTGGTCTTTGACATCGATCCTCTCATAGGCCTTACTCTTGGGAGCTCAACATCTCGAAACAACAAGGCTAAATCGAAATCGCCTTCCAGACTTGATACTCCACCTTCGACGGCTACACAGCAGGCAGCGCGCATGCGAGGATTAGCAGCAGCCAAGTTTTCAAATCGATTACGACCTTCAATCGGCGAGTCTGCACACCAATCACCACTAGCGAAGCGTGCTGCTTCACCCGCCTTTGGGCAGCACCCACCTCGATCTGCGTCTGCAACACATGACCGCGAACGAGGCGGATTCAACAAGCCTACAGCTGCGTCACTTGCGAAAGCTTCACCTCCCACTTCCGCTTTCCTTACTGCTGGCAACAGGCTACCTCGACTTGATAATGGCAGGAGCACTCCACCTGACACGAAACGTTTACGAGCAGCAAGCAGCAATGCAAGTCCAGGTTCGGGACGACCGTCAACCTCATCTGCGATACCCCCTTCTCCGCAAAGCCTTCCAAAAGGTGTACTGAGAGAGCGAAGGAACAGTCTACCTTCGTCTAAAGGAGGGCAAAGTGCTAGACAGCTTCGTACCAAGCATTCAAGCGAGAAATTGGGGCAGCATGGCAGAAACGGTAGCGAAACAAACTCTGGCTTGGCTCTTTACAATCAGTACTGGCAGGAGGGTCAGTAGATGCAGGTAAGTTGTGCCTTTCCCTCGTCTACTCCGAGGCAGCTCCTTTCGTTCATCATTGCAGCGTTTCCCTTCGCATTTCGCTGCCCTTCACACTCGTTATTACTGCGGCGTATATGGCAGCTTAGCCTTTCTAGAATTCGATAACACGAGTAATCATTTAGATATTAATGACGTGTAGCAGTATTCACAGCAGACGCTTTGGCTATTCAGCTTTATTCTCGACATTATTTACTCATGGTGGCAAACTCCCCTCACCCTTCAGTCAGTCAACCAGACACTGCTTCCTCTCCTCCCACTCACAGCAGAGCAGGCAGCAACATTAGTACAGTCTAGTTCCAGAGCAAGCGTCTTCCACCCAACCATGGAGCACGAACTACGCTGCAACAACCTGTCCTGCCGCGCTCTGTTGAGCAGTACAGGCCACACCGGCGACTCAAACGCGATCGTGACGACCTGTTCGCGTGAGTTGCTGCAGCTTCGCAATGCATCTGCGAATAGAGGACGACCGTGCTGATTGTACTCTTTACATGCTACTGGCTCTATCGCTGCGCCGGCAGACATCTTCTGTGGTGAGTTTGCATACTCGCTGTTGCTTGGGAGAGCCAGTGGAGCTAATCACGTGACCTTCTCAGTGACTTGTGCGGAAACGATCTTTACAGATGCACGCTTGTGTCCAGCTTGCGAATCTTCTCTTCCCGACTCGTAAGCCACATCTCGAACAGATGTTGATGTCTACCATGTCCATGAGAGACGGATTGTTTGCATTAGCGACGATATCGTCTATACAAGCTTGAACCCTCCCCAGACTTTCAGGACTACCATTCTAGCTGGCATGAATCCAATGATTATCCAAGACATCTGTGGAAGAGCTCTTGGTTTCTGGACTTATCAAGTCACTCAAGAGATTCGATTGCAGGAAACGGTGCTGAAGGAAGCCAAAGAGGTAATTGGCTGCCACTTGCTTGCTTCTTGCTACATGCCGGGGAACTGAATTTGATATCTTCCGCCTTTTCATTGTCATAGAGAGCAGCTCATATGGAAAAGCAAGTCGCCAACATCGTCCGCGAAGCCAACTCGGAAATAAGCTGTACTGATCCTGCATTCGAGACACTGTGTTTGTACTGATCAGACCCTGTTTCAGTGATGTCCGACAAGATTCAGGGTAAGTAGTATTCACTTCTGATACTCTTCTTGTGCTGATGTTTGTCAGCAGAGCTAAAAGTCGAGCTAGATCAATGCATGCGGAAGAACCGCGAACTCGCCGAAACAAACCGAGAAAGCATGAAACAGTATACGAAGCTCAAGATCCAGTACGAGAAGACCATGACCAAGTCTACAATTGCTAATTCATATGCTAAAACCGGAAGTGTTGCAACTTCTATCGGTCAACCTGGACAGACGATGTATAACGGTACGCAAAAGCAGGCTCCTCAAGTTGTATTGGCCAATGGTAATAACAGTCGAATAGGTGTAAGCTGAGTAGAAGGCGGTCTGACTTAGTACACTTCGGAATTGATGTTGAAATGTTCTTCCTCTCGCAGGCTACCCCAAGCAGAGCCTTCCAGCCTGTTCCTATTCAAACGACCATGCGTCGACAGCATAACACCCACATGCTTGCACCGGAAACACTTCGACCTGTCAACGTTGTCAATAACAGCAATCTCCAGCCTACCTATGCTGGTCACAACTATGGTTCAAGAAGTAACGTCTCTCACTCAAGTGCAGGTTCCGGTCGCCAGCCTCACAACGCCAATAATAGCGTTGTACAGAAGCATGGTTCCTCCTATGTCATGGAAGGCGCCGCCTTTCAACCTCAAGGCAACGGAGTGGTAGATAGCAATAGCAGAAGACCTTTAGCTACTACCTCAAACAACCTGCCCCCTCCGGCAGGCAGATTCAAACTCTCCACCTCGATGTCAAATAACTCCGTCAGCCGAATGGGAAGGAGCACAAGTGCAATAGGGTGAGATCCGGATATCGAAGGGTACGGGCAAGCGGGAATACGCTCAGGGAACGTGAGCCAGGGTGTGAAATTGAGCGAAGAACTGTCAGTCTAGAGAATGCTGCTGCAACAATGCTACTACGGTAATGCCTTGCAATACCGCTGGAATACCTTTCGCTTTGAGCAAGTACAAGCAAGTGTGTGTCTCTGGAGATGACATGCTGGAGCTATAGCTACAAAGGTTTACAAGCACGATTTTTGGCTGATTCCAGTTATCCCTCCTCCTTTCTTGGCAAAGTTTTACAAGTACAACCCAATTCTGATTATAGATAAGTTTGACTTGGAACGTGCCCAATCGCGCCGGGAGTATCTCATGTATTCTTCCTGTGGTAGGCCGCAGCCCTCTAAGGAGAATTGTCTGCGTCCAGGGTTAGCGTTGAAGCCGTAGAACGAGCGATACGTGATCTTGTCGGCCTGTCGCTAGGAATCAGTAAGAGCTCGAAAGATAAGGTATGCAAGATAGAACACACCTCGAAAAGGTGCACCGAGATGCCAGGACAGTCGAGCGCTACTTATTTCTCTCGAGGTGAATGAAGTTCCTGCAACCTTTGCAAATTTAGGAGTGATCTGCTGGCAGCGGCTTGGAGATGGCGCCCTGACCGATGTCAAGGTCCACAAGCTGAAAGACGGTAAGGTATCGAAGACAGATGCGTCGGATTGAAGTCTTGGGACGACCTTGGTCAATAAACTGATCCATACCTCCTGAGACATCTGCTAAGTGACCCTTGGCCCAACTAAAAGGAGAGGACTTTCCACGTGCGCCAAAGCGTCTCGGAAGTCTTGCATCTAGCGCTGAAACCGCAGGTCTGGTTCAAGCTGGCGCGGAAACGGATAGGATTCGAAGGGCACACGCCGTTGTGCGCTAATCTGAATTCCTTCTGGAGCGTTTCTCGTGTATGGATAAGTACCAAACCCGGTTCCAAATTTCCAAAGTTACCAAAACGTCCAATCTGAGTGAACTGTTAAGTAGTACAGGCGCGCTTCAATGAAGTACTTGCCTCTATACGAACTTATGAAGAAAAGCAGAAGTTGTCATAGCATTAACTCTCGATTCTTGGCTTATCGCAGGGAACTCTCCTACATGCTTATTGCCATCGAAGCAGAGGTGCTCGACCGTGCGAAGAGTGAGCGTGTCGTTGCGTGAGGAGCTGTCGCCTCGTCATGGTATTTGGGAAGGGCGGAGGGCGGAGACGGAGGATAACAATTTAATTGTGGTCAAACGGACTATAAGCACTTTCTGTTGATAAGTTGAAAAATATTTAGTGACCTCTCTCGAAAAGAGAGATGAAGAGAGACAAGAGAGGAAGGCCAATCTCAAGCGCGCTTTTATACCCAAAACTTTGGAAGGTCTAAAATGATCTGGAAGACGTCAGGACGTCCTTCGAGGCCTTCCAACCTTCCAAATCGATGGATATCAGAAGCTTTAAGACGGAAGGAAAGAAATGGGAAAGGAAGAATGAATCTCTAAGGCTTAGCGTCAAGGCAAGCGGAGAGAAGACAGTTAGGGGATGCCAAACCTGCGGGGTAGGTTAGTATGGAGCACTTAAATTAAAAATTGGCATGATCCAACCCTGCTTAAGCATATAGCCTCCGCTGTTGGGCATACGGGTGGCAAACGCTGCTAGCGTGCATCGACGATGTGACCTGTTCATGGAATATTATAATATGCACAGAATGTACATCAGGTACTTGTATCTTGAAAGAAACTATTCCACCGGCTCGAGACGAGAGTGCATTCATTCGCGACTGGAAGAGTTGCGGACTTCGGGCCTTGCACTTATTCGCCAATGAAAACAGCTGCGGCTCCGTGGAGATTCAAAAAACACAAGTAGAAGTTAGCTCGTGACATCAGAAATGATCACAGGAGGCATAGGGACTTATCATTCCGAGACTAAAAAGGAAAATGTGGAAGGAAAAGAGAGACAAGTCGTTAGCCTGATACCATGGTCATGAATGAGGGTTCTAATTTACCCGATGCACACTAGACGATGCAAAGCACAGACAGAAAAGTCATCAGTTGCTGTGTCGTCACGCGAACATGCTCGCCATCAGCGATAGGAGTATAGAGGCACTTACTAGATGTAACCAGAACCTTGCCCTTCCTCCTTCCAAGCTCGTTGAGTCCGGTTGCGACTTGTCTAGCGCCGGTAGCTCCAAGTGGATGACCGAGGGCGATAGCTCCACCGTTGACGTTTACTTTCGAAGGGTCTAGTTTAAGCTTCTCAAGGCAGTAGACGTACATGGAAGCGAAAGCTTCATTGATTTCAAAGAGGTCGACTTCTTCGATGGAAAGGCCTGTGCGCTTGAGAACGGCTGGAATGGCGTAGGTCGGGCCGATACCCATGATGCGGGGAGCTAGACCAGAGACACTGGTAGCGACGTGCTTGGCTAGGATGCTAGATAAGCATTGAACAGCAAGACATGGATTAGCTCAGGCTGAAAACTGGTTTATCAAGCGTATGTGGCGAACACGTGATTTGTGTGTATTGACTTACGGAACACCGAGCTCCTCAGCCTTTCGTCGTGTCATGAGTAGGACAAAAGCACCTCCATCTGTGATTTGAGATGCGTTTCCACCTGTAGTATTGCTAGGTTTCCATTGTGGGAAAGCAGCTCTGATTTTACCAAGGGTTTCTTTGGTAGATCCCTTTCTGATACCATCATCCTGGCTGATTGTAACTCTCTGTTTGTTTCCATTCGCATCTTTAGCTACAGCTTGAACTGGTACAATTTCTTTTGCGAATCGACCTTCATTTTGAGCTGCTTCAGCGCGTTGATGTGACATTGCTGCAACTTCGTCCATTCGTTCACGTGAGATTTGGAAATCGGCGGCTACGTTCTCAGACGTCCATCCCATGGGTTGGATACAGTCTTTTGCGACTGGATGGGCCATCATTTCATCGCTAAGAGGGGCAGAACCTTGGTCGGAGCTGTTTGTGGAATCAAACATAAATCCCAGTCAGGCTAATAATTTAGTATAAGCGGACAGAAAGGACGTACTTGGCGGTCATATGCTCGTACCCCAGAGCAAGACCAACCTCTATTTCACCATTTCTGATTTGGTTGGCAATGGTACTGACGGCCATGAGACCGGAAGAGCAGAATCGGTTGATGATCTGGACGGGAACATTATCTGGGAAGCCAGCTGTGAGAGCTGCTGCTCGTGCAGAGTAGGGCGCGTTGGCAGTGAGGACTGTTCCTACGCAGCTGTGGGAATGCAATGCAATGTGATGTGTGGCGGAACAAAGTTGGCCGTCGGTCCGGAGTTTGCGGGCAGGTTGGGGGAGGGTGAGGAGCAGTTGGGGGAGATGAGACGTCAGTTCCAAATCAGCACGAGGGGGTGTAGTATACGCACATATCTCCAATGATACCAGCATCGATACCAATGTTTGCCTTTGCGGCCTTGAAGAGCTCGAGGAGCAATTCGTCCGAAGAGGTGTCCTTGTACCCACCCTTTCTGGCTTTGCAGAGTGGAGTTCTCAAGGCGGCAGTGACGACGACTGGGAGTAGCGAAGGGTGTCAGAGCAGCCACAAGCATGCAAGAGTAGAGCGAGACTGCCTGCTCACCATCGTCTGGGTTCTTGACCTGCAGCTTCGCAAGCCCGCTCGAGGTGGCACCGGTTGCACCTCTGAGATGGTCGACGACAGACTGGAGACGAGATTGAGCCATGTTGTATGATCTACTGCTGTATGACTTGCAAGTGGTTGCAGACGAGAAAGGCGTCGAGTCCCACAGTGTTGAGAAAGCTGAAAGAGCCAAAGACCGGCAACTTGGCCATTTCCTGCCGACCTCGACAATCCAAAGACCGGCTCAAATATTCAGCCTTCAGCCCAGTCACGACTTTGGGATACAGACAAGCAACAACAAGCGATGCGACGATGGAGTGGTAGCAGCAGTCCAGTGTAGCATACACCATCACACCGCCAGGCCCGGCCACTCCACCCTGGCTGGCCATTCAGCGGCCATCGCCGCAGCACCACTGTTCAGCTGGCAACTGCGCGTCTGCTTGCGCTTGAGAGGTGTGTAGGCAGTATATAGTGGATGAAGGGATCACAGAGTAGACCACTTACATGCGACTCCCGTATTCATCTGCAGTTGCTGCCCCGAATGCAGCCATCCACCCACCACTCGGCTCGCATCTGTCGAACTTCTCGATTTTCAGACAGGCTTCCACTTTGTCCACACGCGCCACCTGCGCGATGGACAGCGACAGCGACGTCGAGATAGTGCCCAACTCGATAGATAATAACGAACACTCTCTTGGATCCACCTCGTCCTCCAGCAATGCCTCGCTTCCATCGCTGTCCACGAAACGCGTTCATCAGCGATCATCAATTTCGCGTCCCACAATAACAACGACGACCACGAACACCACGGCTAGCAAGATCATGTACACCAGCAGCAGAGCATCAACGTCGAAAATACTTGACACAAGTAGTAGCGATATCGAATTCATCGCTGGGCCTTCCACCGTCACTGCTGCTGCTGCACACGCGCGAGGAGCAGGCACAGATCTCACAAACAGAATACGCTCTCTAGCCTCTAACTCCTCCACCTCGAAGCGGTCAACTGGCATTGGAGGGTTCAAAAGTGCAGCTGCTATACTCAAGGATGAAGCAAAGAGAGAAAGATTGGCTGCGAAACGGAGAAGTTCATCTGCGAGTAGTTGCGATGCGGCAGCTATACCTGACAAGGCTACAACTTCTCGCAAAGCAAGCCCGTACTTTTCCTCTGATTCAGATACAAAAGGCAAGGAGAGAGAAGATTCTTTACCGCCTCCTCTATCGACTCATCTGAAAGCAAGCAAAGAACAGCGCCAACTTGAAGATGAGGATGATGATATCTTAGAATTGCCACCCCCCTTGCGCACGACTAGTACAAAGTCAGCATCGCCAGTCAGAGCCATGCGAGCTGAAGAGGACATGCTCTCGGAACAGGTGGACTCGCCAGATTCGGCGTTTAGAAATACTCTAAACAAGTTCAAAGCGCCGTCGATAGCTTCCACTTCTGCCTCCTCACGTGCGACAGGTTCCTTGTTCACATCTCGTGCGTCATCTAAGGGAGCTACAGCACGCAATATTACTTTATCGTCAGAATCTTCACTCGCATCTACGTCAGATTCAGTATCCTCTACGAAACGTGCGCGATCTATATTCGCCTCCTCGTCGACTACAACAGCTAGCTCAGGCCAACTTCAACTACCTACACCTTTCTTGGCAGTAATTACAACATGTCCTACATGCAGTGATATTTGGACAGTAGCCAAAGATGCTAAAACAAAGCTAAATCACATTCGAAAATGTGCGATTCAACGATCGTTTTCTGGTGAAGAAGTTGAACGATTAGTAGAGGAACAAGTCAGGACTTTACATGAGAAAGCAGCTGAACAGAATAGGATACATCATGATAGTAGAACTTTGTTGGAGGGTTTGTTGAGTAAGAAAGGAAAGGAGGTACAGGTTGTTGGAGTTGAAAAGAAGAAGAAGGTAAAAGCTACAACGAATAGTATTGAGAAAGAGGGAGAGGTGGAGGATAGTACATCAAGGGCTGTCATGCTTGCTACGCAGGGCGGATCGACCTTCTCCCAAGCTACATCTACGCAAGTTCAGAAAGAGCTCAACAAGCGCATCAAGACATACCAACGTATTGAGCGTGGTGATTTCTTGAATGTGCCTCTAATAGTACAGCCAATCATGTCCGATGACGCTTCGCCTTCTACTTTAAACGCGACAGTGAGCAAAGGTTCGAAGAGCATATTAGCTGAAGCAGCTACGAAAGGTAGAAAGAAGAAGGGAACAGCAGATGTCAGTGGCATTGGAAGTAAGAACTGGCTCAAGGCAGCTCAATTGCTGAAAGCTAGGGAAATAGAGGCGAATACTGCCGAGGAATTGGAAGCTTCTTCTTTACTTTCCACCTCTCACATTGGCGCCAGTATTACTTCTACCCTTGCTTCTGAAAGCTCAAAAGGTAAACAGCGAGCCTCATCGACTACCAATGCGATACAAAAGAATAGACTAGTACCATATTCAAATTCAAAGTATCGTCTAGCTGCGAAGGTGAAGGACATAGCAGCTACTAGAACTAGACAAATTGACTCCTCTGCAGAATCTAATACCAACGCGGGCCAAGATATGATCATGAGCGATGACGGTCTAGAGAGACCGTACCGTAATCCTTCGAATCTTAGTCTCTCTCTCTTGGACCGAGCGATTCAACGAGGTTCAGAAAAGAAGAAACAAGGCTATGATGCTTGGGCATTAGCTGGTACTCGTGAAGATACAGTCAAAGATCGTTATGTCGTGAGTGATTATCTTTCTTCTCTGACATTTGATATACTGAAAGGATGAGCACACTGATTCTGATTTATACAAGTCTCAATCTTCTCCTATTCCTTCCTCACCTACACCGCAACATGCGCCCATGTCGGACCCATCTGCTTCTGACAATGAACACATCTTACCACGTCAACTTACTACACTATCGAATCATAACACTTCTATACTCCCAACTACGCGCTCTCGGTCTAACTCGCATACTCGGGATTTTCCTTCACTTGCAACGCCACCATCCTCGCCACCGATCGGCAAACTGTCTCTTTCGTCTTCTACACCCTCTTCGCCCGTACACCTATCGCCTACTCAACACCGTGCTCCGTACGACCTTGCTTTTCACGTTCCTTCGGCAAACCACACTCCTGCGGCTCCTGCTACTTCGACCACAAACACTACGGGCTCATCTCCTATACCACCGGATTTGAATCCGTCATACACATCCGCTGCTACTATTGTTGGTGCCGATATAATTCCTGACGATAGCTCAAGCGGACTTTTCAAGAGTTCAGCTGCTCTTCAAGCTCTCACGCAAAAGTTGAAAGCGACATCGTCTTCCTCTATCAATCCAGCGCTCGTCGCTCGGCGAGCAGCTCGAATGACAAGTTCGTCAGCGGCGGTATCTAGCATTCTGTCACAGGTATCAACGCCAAGTTCTTCTGTACCGCTCAGAAGCTATTCGACTACTGAGAAGATATGTGCTAAGGCCGATAGTAATGGTAAGCCAGAGGAAGAATACGAGATGATGGTCTCAAGTCAAGAGAACGCACCTGTGGTAGACGAGATCGTACCAAAAGCATCTACGTCTCAAGCGCTACTACCTGCGCTGGCGTCCGGAGAAAAGGTAAAGAAGCCTAGAGGCCGGCCTAAGAAGGTATTGCTCGAGGAGGGTGGGACCGGTATCAAAGCATCACCGAAACGGAAGAAGAAGGATGCAGACTTATCAACTCCCTCTGAAACGGATGGTGCACCTGAAATGGGCTTCAAACAAGGATCTTTAGCGTTCCAGACCGTCAAGAAGGGCAAAGCCACATCTTCAAGCACTGGTAAGAAGAAAGCAGTCGATCCCGATGCGCCCTCGCCCAGAAAGAAGACAGCTGCAACAGTCGATGATACAGATTCTGCTATACCTCTAATCGCATTATATCCTGGCATACCAGATTACGAAAGCTGGTCAAAGGAGAAACTGCAAGCTGAGACGGGGAAATATGGCTATAAAGCAGCGGGGACCAAGAAGGTACTCATTGATCAACTAGTTAGAGTGTGGAAGGCTATTCATCCGGAATTATTTACTTTGCCTGAGAAGGCCGAGAGCGTGCCACCTTGGAGAGCAAGATCGCGAAGCGCTAGTCCGAAAGGATCTTCATTACCTGTCAAACCTGCCAGAGCAAAGAATGTGAAAGCAGTCAGCGTTGCGGAAGAAGATGACAGCGTTGCGTCGTCTGAATCTCCTAAGGCCAAGACTCGGAAAGCTCGTACTGCAACGACCGCAAAGAAGCCTAGAGCCACTAGTACCGGTACCTCAGCCAGATCGAAGGCGATAGCTACTGCGAGAGCCAAGCGCAAAGCATCCTTGACAAGATCCATAGCCAGCGATATCGATGAAGAAGACCCCGATGACGAAGACCGCGATGTCCATGGGAATGACGCGGTCGGTGAAATTGAAATCGACACTGATACTGCGCCTGAAGAGCTGAAGTCTGCTGGTGAAAGACTCAGGGACGCGGTCTTGAAAGATGAGAAATTTTACTTGCGCATCTTGCGGTACGAGGTGAGCATTCTTACCTTCCTTGAATGCCAAAGGACAATCAGTGGATATGATCATAACTGACAAAATGATGCTTTGTCTCTGTTGCTAGCCCATTCAATTTGATGATTTCGAATTGATACTAGCTGCGTGCAAGATCAAAATGTCCAAAATAGCTCTCAGAGATTGGTTGGATACTCAAGGTATCGTATTTTACTATGATCAGGCGACGGGAAGGAACGCACAACGTAATGGTGCTCGCAAGAGACATGCTTGAATACCATGCTTGGAATTTAAATGTTGCCGGTGAGACATTGTCTCAGCATTCAAAGCAGAAGTCGAACCTCAACGATTCAATCAATAATCAAAGTCGATACATACACCCCATTATTGTTGTATCATGCTTTGTGTGCATCACAATCATTTTTAGCAGGTGATTGTCATAAAGTGCCATCATGTGTGTTATTCGTCAGCATTGCTAATTCTATACTCATCTGTTCTTGGCCTGGACCGGGAACAATGCGGGTACTCTCTTACTAAAACATGACTGAATTGCATGCATAACGCGATCTGCGGCCTCTGCAGGCTATATTGAGTTCATCACAAGCTACTTCGGTCAATTCAGGTAATAATACGCCGGATCGGCACGTGGCGTTCCATAAGCTTCTAATCTGCTGAAATCCGGTCGCGTAGGATCAATCTGCCTTTGGGGAGTACCTCGGTCTAAATTGCTGGAAGTATTTCCAGGTTGGTGCGGACTTGCAATTGGCTGTCGTCTTTGCTGAGATCGGGGTGGCGTCGGCGGTACATACGGAGGCTCCCACTTCAAATCCTGCCATGCGACCTTCGACTGCTGCTGCTGTCCGTACCCTCCTCCCTGAATTGGGTAGGACGCAGCCTGAAAAGGCACATGCGCTGATGGTCCTGGTTGGTACACAGCGTGGTCTGGTAGTCTGCTCGCACTTGCCTGTTGTGGCTGGCCGGCTCCCTGAACCCGCCAAGTCCGTGTTGAGGTCAGCAGCGTCTGTTCGTTCCATGGCTGTGCTGGCTGTGATAGCTGCCCTTTTTGCCGGCTCTGTTCCCGACGGTAACGGCTGCGCGCTACCTTTACCAATCTGCGCTGAAAATGCTGGTCCGTCTCGCCAGGACGTTGGGGTACCCCGCCTGGCGGCGCCATATGATATGGAGTAACTTATCTGTGTGCGAGTAGATCGTGTTTGATGAACGTGCCGGCTACTGAACACTTGGCGATGAGAGGGTAGGCGGGCTAGGTTTCTGAAGTGATGGAAATGGGATGGTTTCACAGAACCAAGAATGTGATTATGTGTTGTGTGTGTGTGTGTGTGTTGTGTGTGTGTGTGTGTGTTGTGTGTGTGTGTGTGTGTTGTGTGTGTATGTGTATGTGTGTCAGCACAGCTCGAACAGCTGAAAATGTCACCTGCTGTTACACAGCTCGTACACCAGCATAGCACGGCCAGCTGAACAGGTCACCTGCCGTTGCATAGCTCGTGCAGCAGCACAGCTCCAGCAGATGAAAAGGTCACCTGCTGTTGCATAGCTCGTACAGCGGCACAGCTCGCACAGCAGCTGCAGCTCGTGAGCTGTGAGGGCTGGCGGGGATGTTCGAGGAGGACTTGCTTTAGCTGCTGCAGCCTAATAGAACAATGCGGCCAGCCCTATTGTAGTTTGCCGATGACATTTCGCATCAGATGCATCATTCTATGGTCTTGAAGCTCATTCGAGGAGCTGCCCGCTGCTCTGGGGCCGCCATCAGTGTCATTCACCCAGATCGTCGTTGCTTGCTCTTCTTTCTGACAATAATGCAAGAGAGGTCCGGCATATCTCTTCTCGCTTTCGAGATCGTCACAGTTGCCTGTCATGGACAATGCGTCGCCTGTGTCGTTAGCTCTTCACGTCCCTCGGCCTGGGTCGGCTGGATCCACGCAGCATCAGCTTCAAGCATTCGTTGGGTATCTGTCTGCACGGCCAACCACAAGCCCGACCTATTAGGCCTCGACAGCAGCACGGACAGCAGCAGCACTACTAGCCGGATCTACAGACAGCCTGACATTCGGTCACGTCGGCATATAGCCACCGCAAGCCTGCCATAGGACTGCATCAATGTTTACAACACGGCAGACATTGCCCTGCAGACTGCCCACAGCGTGATTGCAGCGTCTAAGTTACAACCTCCATTGGAACAGGATTGCCCGGCCCACTGAAGTCTGCCCACTCGATATGCCCCACCCTCGCATCTCAGCTCAAGCTATCTCATCTCTACCCTCCGTTCGATGGATCTCGGCCTTTCCGGCAGCATAGCACTATCGGCCTGAAAGGATTTAAGGGATAACCGTGGAAGATGAGATGAAGAGTAGATGAGGATCGAGTAAAGGCATTGATAAAGTGGGCCTAAATGCTCAGCACAAGAGATTTGTCCTCCCCCTCTTACTGATTTTAACCTCTCTCTCGAACTTCCATCATCCGTACAATGCTCGCGGTCCAGCTTTTATGCATCACAGCTGCATTGGTCAGTCATACTGCTGCACATCTTTCTTTCGAGCAGTATGGAGCACACCGTCATGTCGTACGAGGTAGCGCACTTTTTATACGAGATGTAGACGCATCGCTTCAGGGCAATGGGGTCTTCCCATCTGAATGCACAGAGTAAGCAGCCTCTTCCTATACTGGCTTGTCTTACGAAGCCGGGCTCCCCAATCTTGAATGATCCCTCTGCAGCTGTGATACTGACTCATCTCCATTGACCCCTTGTATTCGTCTCAATAGCAAATGCAAAACTTATCTCGGGATCCGGAAGAAGTGCGGCGCACCTACGGATGCCTCGCCATTGAATGAAGGCAGCGACAAGCTCGCTTGCACTTGCAATGATGCATACTTCGATGCAGTTGTTCCGTGAGTAACAATTCTTATTAAGCCGCTAACTCTTCGTTAAAGACCAATTTTTTCATGTGCCATAGTTGCGTCCAATGTGCTCCTGATCCGTTCAGAGTCGCAGGCGGAGACTCGCCAAAGGAATGGGTAGAGTCTGCTCTTGATGTCTGTATGGACACTGGCAAAGAGATGGAATGTGTCGACACCTCTGCTCTAAGCGATGATGATGGTAATGCCGGTGATGGATCCGGCCCAGTTGACGACGATGGAGATGATGACGGCCAGGCAGAGGGCGGCAATGGCAAGACCAACGATGGATCCGGCACATCTGCCTCAGCGGCAGGCACCTCAGACGTTGCCTCGAACACTGGAGCTACGACCACCCCAACTGGCGAACCTTCTTCCGCTGTGCCTACCACCATGACAAGCAGTGGCAGCGGTATCAGTAATGCGACTGATACTATGGAAGACGATGTCTCGTCAACTGACTCGCTATCAGGCTCGGCCTCGGCAACTGATGGAACTGGATTCAATGACGAAGATATGTTCGGAAGTTCTGCTAGAGCCATTACACAAGTTCAACACGTCATTGGGCTTACTATCGTCGCTGCGACTTTCCTCGGCATGCTTTGTTCATGGTAAGGAGTACCGGAGCCTGTGCTTTACCTGCAAGACAGATTGCTAGCTGTTCAGTCCAAATACCTGTTCTGAAATGCCACGAGCGCCATTGTGACTGTTTAATTGTATTCACGTCATAGACATCGTTCTGTCAGATTGAATGATTGATAGCAATTTAAGCCTGCTGGTCGGGATGTCTAAGTCTTTGGTTCTAGAATACACGGCACATCACAAGAAGCCTCCTGGCGCAAGCTGAGTTTACTACGATGGTTCCGGGCCAAAGCAGCCAGCTTACCAGCTTATTGCCTAGCATGGTGGATTGATAGACGGCCATCTCGGGTGATGGTTCCCTTTCAGACGCCGATGAAGGTACGGTACGATGCCGCTTGCGTGGATCTGCAAAGCTTCCGGGCGATGCTCAAGAGCTCAACATCTCCTATCCCCCTACCCCTCTACCTTCAGCTCGCACCCGACTCATACACGGGCTTACACCACACACAATGCTCAAATCTCAGTTAATTCTCGCAACTACAATCCTTGCTGGACAAGTGCTAGCTGCAGATCAGGCTCTCCCTACCAAGCTTCGGTACGACGAGATGGGGAGCTCCAGCCATCTCGAGGTGCGCAACCAGCCCAATAAAAGAGCTGAGCTCGATGCTGACCAGAGTGCGCCGAACTGTCGAGAGTGAGTTTATAGTCTTTTTAACCTGCACTCGATATTATTAACAAACGCTTTTTATTGACGGAACTCTTCCGTGTCCCTGCAATCATGCACTGATTTCTATAACGCCTTCCGTCGCATTGTTTTACTGGTTTTTCCCGCCTATCAGCGCGTGTTTACCCTTCTTCGCTAGCGACGATGTGTGCCGCGCGCAAGGCAAAGGTGTTTTAGACCCTAACAGTGGCCTATCTGCTTGTCAATGTCAGAAGGAGTATATCGAAAATATGATAAGGTAAGGATCTTATTCTTGCGTCACTCCCCGAGCAGTGCATTCAGCTAACATTCGTTCTATGCATCTTTTCAGCTGTGCAAGTTGTGGTCCGATAATCGCTGAAAGAGTCTCGCTGGTGAATGACATAGCCGCAGCTACCTATATTGGAGCCTGTTCATGCCACAACAATGGCACGGCGGTTGTCGTTAGCCTAGACTCGCTACCGGGCACCGCAAGCGAGGACGACTTGAAGAAGCTGCAAGTCTGTCCTTACAAGACCGGTAGTGCTTTCACCGCAAATGGTCTCCAGGGTCTGACTTTTACTATCGGCATGACTATTGCTGTAGTTGCTGCCCGTTATGCCATTTGAGAACAAGCAAACCTGGCACCACATGACGATCCCTGCCACTACATACTTTACTACACTGTAGCTTGAATCCGCTTTCTTTAGTACTGCGACTATCATTTTATACTTCAAGAGTAGACTCTGAGCTGTGCATGGATTATCTATGTTTTCTCTTTAGACACCATTCACTGCATTCAACACTCTATTCGCTCGCTCATGAGTATGCTCGCCTTGCCGTAGTTTTCGAAACTGTGTCTGAAAGCCTGAGGTAGGCTCGGGCCAAGCTGCTGTGCACTTGCAATTGATCATGATTATTTGACTCGGAAACGCCTGCCAGTCTGATTCCGCCGATAGGATTGACACCTATTCGTGCCAAAGTAGTTCATTTGAACTCGCTGCCTCATTAAGATAGTGCCTGGCAGCATATTCAGGGAGATGACCATCTAAAGTGGTGTTTTCCTTTCATTCGGCGATAGAAGTACGGCATGATGCCGTGTGCAGGGATCTGCAAAGCTCGAGGGCGCTGCTCAACAGCTCGACGTGTCCCTGCCTCTAGCTCTTTCTCTTCAGCTCGTATCCGACCCACAGACGGATATCAGGTAGAACAATGCTGAAGCTACACTTCATGGTCGCTACTCTATTCCTCACTGGCCAAGTCTTAGCCGCAGACAAGGCTATCCGTAACAAGCGTCATGTCGGCCCGGAGCATCAGGTAAGCTCTGGCTATAGGATGGTGGAGCCGGGTCAACATAGCTCGTACAAGCGGACTGACGCTCATGCCGAGAAAAAGGAGGTGCTGAAATGTCAAGAGTGAGTTTTGTAGCCGTTCCAGCTTACCCTAGTTGTAGCGGTAAATTGAAGAGTACTTTCAGCTTACCATTTCATCCTTATCTTGTCAAACCATGTCCTCATCTCTATTGATATCATATCGATATTGTGGTCATGTCGTCATTTTCACTTCTCCTGCCGCGCGATATCCAGCCAATGCTGGCCTTTTTTCCTGAGCGAGAAAAAGTGCCATACAAACGGAAAAGGTGCCGTAGACCCTGGAAGTGGCCTATTTCGCTGCAACTGCAAGAAGGAGTATATAGAACAGGCGATAAAGTAAAGATCCCTGCATTGGGGTCAGGTGTATGTAGGCTAACATTTGGGCTTGTTTCTTTCTTTCGTTTTTTCGTTCAGATGCGCGAAATGTGATAAAGGGTTCGCCAACGTGGTCCACTTGAAGGCTACGAACGCGGGAATCAGCTATCTTGCAGCCTGTCCTATGCCGTGAGAATGCATAACGTCGCTGATGGAAATGAACAGTGGGGGCATGGACTGCATCTCGACTTCAGCAGGTTCTGACGTTCACGCTAGTATGGCAATTGCCGCAACTGCGAACTAGTCTGTAGGTTTCAAATATATGTTTTAGGTTCTCTGTTTCTTGCTTGTTTGTATCTCCCGTCAAGCTATACTGCAACAAGCCTACTCCCGCGAGCTAGGCTGCGCTTCACGTCAACGACATTGAGCCGGACTGACCGGCTTATCAAAATGCCCGGCACAATAGTACGATAAGTGGCTATCTCGACTGATGAGTCCCTTTCAGTTGGTGATGGAACTACGGCAGGACGCCGCATATGAGGATCTGCAATATTTGAGGGCGCTGCTCGTGAGCTCAACGTATCCTCCTCCCCTGTTAGCTCTTCTCCTTCAGTTCGCGTTGAGACACGAACGGGTGTACCTTATACGAAACATGCTCAGGTTACCATGCAACTTCGTGCTTATGTGCCTTGCTGGACAAGTCTTGGCCGCAGAACAGGCTATCCGTGTTAAGCGTCAGGACGGCCCGGGATACGAGGTGAGTACTAACCACATAATCGAGGAGAGCCAGCATATCCCGTTCAAGCGAACTGACCTATATAACAAAAGGGAGTGATTGAATGTGTGGAGTGAGCCTTATACTCGAATTTAGCTTACCTTGGCTCTGATGTAACGAAAAGTGCCTTCAGCTGACCTAACACGTTCTTCAATTCTTCTGCATCATATACTCCTGGCGCGCTTTATGATGGCATATCGATGGAAATCCACTACTTGTTCCGTCTGCCTACGATTCAGCGCATGCTGGCCTTTTTTCCAGAGCGAGAATGCATGCCGTGCAAACGGACAAGGTGACAAGGACCTAATAAGTGGCCTCTTACGTTGTCAATGCACGAAGGAGTATATCCAACAAGTGATAACGTGAGCGCGAAGCTTTCTCACTGCATGTATCACCTGCACTCCGGGGCCTTTTAGCTTATAGGCTAACATTTTCGGTTTCTTTCTCCAGATGTGGGATTTGTGACCCAGATTTCGCTGAGGAGCTCCGTTTGAAAGAAGAGAAAGCTGGAATTACTTATATTGCAGCTTGTTCATGTTACAAGAATGCATGGTGCCACGCGCCTTACCGTTGATGGACTTCAGCTGGGTTTGAACGTTCACTGTTGATTATGGCTCTCGCCGGAGTTGCTGTTTGGTCTGCCCTTTAGAAACAAGCAATCCGGAATAACATGGCTTATCCGCACGCCGTGTATTGTATCATAGCTTGAGCCGGCCTTGGACTTGAATATGCTGTTTGTACCTTCATCCTTGAGATATACTTTTGAGTATCGCTTTCAGTCATCGATAGAGTCTTTCCACTATTGCAAGGGTGCCATTCTCTACTGTGTGCCTTTCTTTCGAAGTGTGCATACCATTCCGTTGGTCACAGGCATGTATATCTTCGAAGCTCTGCGGTAGTCCCGAGGCAAGCATAGAGATCGCTTGATCACCTGAAAGCAGCTGGAAGCTCTGCGGCTGCCGTTTCTCGCTCTTGCACATGCCGACAGCATGGATTCATCCAGTCATTGCATTCGATTCAAATACAGTGCTGTACTCCATTCAAGCAGATGATGCCGAGGGCTGTGCCATGTGCCTTTGTTGCGATGGAAAGGACGACATCCATGCATGCCATGAATAGCAGCGACATGGGCCTTTGCTGAAGTGGGTGGAATGGAGATAAGATGAGACGGCCTCTCTTTCTCTTACTCTTGTTCAAACAAGGATCACGCTCTGCTGCAAAGATGCTCTCCCTCCGGCTACTCGTCGCTGCTGCTGCTGTC
Source organism: Cystobasidium ongulense (assembly GCA_022835595.1). Taxonomy (NCBI): domain Eukaryota; kingdom Fungi; phylum Basidiomycota; class Cystobasidiomycetes; order Cystobasidiales; family Cystobasidiaceae; genus Cystobasidium; species Cystobasidium ongulense. The sequence continues at coordinate 191,224 of BQUP01000001.1, forward strand.
GCTGGCCACGCTCAAGCTCGTGCCCATGCCCATGTTGGAGGCATCAACCATTCTCACCAGAGCAGGAGCATCAACGCTCTCACCTTCGTCAACTATGGACACCAGCTAGCAAAGCGACAGTCGACTGAAGACGACGCTGCAGATGGCAGCTTCCCACCGGAATGCGCAGAGTGAGTAGTCGAGATAGCACCCATCAGACTGGATGTTACTGAAGGACACTCCCACACATACAGACAATGTGACCCTTACATCCAGCAAGGTTCAGAATGCGCCGTCAAAGAAGACGGCTCCATGGCTCTAGACGACGACATTGTGGCCTGCTCGTGCAAGACCGACTTTTTCAACTCTGCTGTCACGTGAGTCTGACCAGATGGCCAGTACTTTCGGAGGAGCGGAGCAAGCAGCTGATTCATGTTGGCATCATTCCATCTCCATCTGTCACGCTTCGTGCCATAGCTGCATGAAATGTGCGCCGAGTGCCTTCTCAGACTCAGCCGGCTACACTGCCAAAGACATCATCTCCTCAGCTATTCAATCCTGCAAGTGCATGGGATATCAAGTTGACAATATCGACCTGTCCGCAATCGGAGGAGGCGACAGCAAGCTTCTAGACCAAGCTTGCTACGACGGACGCCCTAGCCGACAAGCAGAACCTATCTCGGATGACGAGTCTAGCGCAGCCGACAATGCAGGTACCATTGCAGGTGGCGATAGTACCGCTCTAGAAGACACTTCTACCTCTTCCAAAGCCTCCGCAACCTTTATACCTGCTACTAGATCGTCCACTGATGGTACTGCCAGCGGTAGCGCACGTACAAGCGCCTCATCAACCTCTGCTCCAGGAACAGGAGCTGCATCAACCGTTCAAGCTCAGCAGGTACTGGCTTTCATTGTAGCTACTGCAGCTTCGGCCATGGGCTTCTTCTATCTTGTCTGAGTATATTACTCTTCAAACCCTTCATGCCGTCTATGTTATGAGTCTAAGATTGTTGCTATGATGTCTTACTAAATGCAAATCTTTCTCAAGCCTGCTATCAGCCCTTTTCCCTCTTCTAAGGTTTTCAGTCGCCACCATCTTCACTGAGTTCAGTGCGAGGAGCCACCTGGCGCTACACTACATCTACTACAGCGATGTTGCTGGCACACTTATCAGCCAAAGTGGCCGCTGACGTCCAATACTGCCCAAGGCTTTCAGATGTGATGTGATCCAGGATTCGACAAGGCACTCCGTATGGAAGAAGACAAAGCCGGAATCAGCTATATTGCAGTCTGCTCGTGTTACAATATTTTATGATGCCGCCAATGCTATTAGACAGCGGGCGCTTTCACCGTTGATGGACTTCGGCTGGATCTGAACGTTCCACTATCAGTTATGGCGATTGCCGGAGTTGGTGACTGGTCTGCCCTTCGAAAGACAAGCAAACCATGGGTACAGCACTGACATACCCTATCGCTATACCCTGTATTGTAGCTTGAGTCGGCTTGATACCTGAGCTTGCTGTTTGTAGCTTCTACCTTCGGGATACACTTTGAGACAACGCAATCAACCGAGACCAGATTCTTTCTCTCCCTGAATGCGATTCAATTCTCTACGCCTTCCAGTATGCTTGCGTTCAAGTTCCCGTGGTTTCCTGCGTTGTATATGAAGATTCCGGTAGTCTCGAGGCAAGCCGCGCCGTTAGTGCATGATCGCTTGAAGGCTACTGGAAGATTTGCCTGCCGCTCTCGCTCTTGCTTTTGCCGACAGGACGGCAATCCATCCATTCATCCATTGCATCCCATTCAACGACTCGCTGTATACCTATGTCCCGTAAAGTACCGTCAGATGATGATGCCGCTCCCTCGTGCCTTTGTTGCGATGAAACAGGAGGACACCCATCCATGTGTGACAAGGGTCTTTGCTGAAGAGCGGATGGCATCGACTTGGGACGGGATGGCTGCTCTCTTCCCTGCACACTCTTGCTCACCGCCCTACACACTCTGCTGCCAACATGCTCTCCCTCCAGCTCATGCTCGCTGCAGCGGCTCTTGTTGCTGGCCACGCTCACGCTCATGCCCGCGCTCATGTTGGAGACATCAACCATTCTCACCAGAGCAGGAGCACCAACGCAGTCAATCTAGTCAACTATGGACACCAATTAGCCAAACGACAGTCGACTGAAGACGACGCTTCCGACGGGAGCTTCCCACCGGAATGCGCAGAGTGAGTTGAGTGGTCGAGGGAGGTGTCGGACAAGAGTACGACACGTTACTGAAGGACACCCACACAGACAATGCAACCCTTACATCCAGCAAGGTGATCAATGCGCTGTCAACGCAGACGGCTCAATGGCTCGAGAAGACGACATTATAGCCTGCTCGTGCAAGACCGAGTTTTTCAAGTCTACTGTCCCGTGAGTTTCGAACAGATGGCCACCAGTTGTTTCCGGTGGATGGGAGCAAGCAGCTGATTCATACTGGCGTTGTTCCATCTCCATCCGTCTCGCTTTGTGTTACAGCTGCATGCTATGTGCACCAAGTGTATTTAAAGACGGAGCCGGCTACACTGTCAGAGATATCATCTCGGCGGCCATCGAATCCTGCAAGTGCATGGGATATCAGATTGACGATATTAATCTGTCCGCATTAGGAGAAGCCGAAGACGAATCCCTGGGCGGAGGCGGAACTTGCTACGGCGGAAGCTCCAGCCGACAAGCAGAACCTACTGAAGATAACGAGTCTAGCGCAGGCGACGTTTCAGGTACCATGTCGAGCGTTACCAGTACTCCTCAAGAAGATGCTTTTACCTCTTCCAAAGCCTCGGCAACTTTTATACCTGCTAGCAAAACTTCTACTGCTGAGATTGCCAACGATAGCCCAGGTTCAAGCGCCTCATCAACCTCTGCTTCGGGAACAGGAGCTGCATCAACGATCCAAGCTCAGCAAGTACTGGCTTTCCTCGTAGCTACTGCTGCTTCTGCTGTGTCTTTCTCCTATATCTTCTGAACTCATTTTTTGCGTGCTCCTTTTTCGTCTACGTTTAAGTTCCGGATTGTCGCTTGATAGCTAGTAAATGCAGCTTGGATCTGGCCTGCAGTCTTCGGCCTTTCCCTGACTCTTCAATGTACAGTCTAGTATCACCCGCGCTGAACTCAAGGCAAGCCGTCTGATGGCCTTGTGTCTGCTTACAACGATGCTAAAGCCGATAAAACTTAGACTGCAGTATTCACTGACTGTAGATACTGCCCGAGTCGACGTGAACAACGCCTTTGACGTTCCCTTTCATTTTGTGCAATGGCAGTATGGCATACTGCCGTATTCGCTCAAACGCCAAGGCAATGTCTGATTGTAAGGACTGAAAATGGTTTGTTATCCTCTCTTACTCACCTCCAACTCACTATCACACATACCTACACGGAACTATGCTCAAACACGTAATCATCGCAGCTGCAGTTCTTGCTGGTCAAGTCATAGCTACCGACCAAGCTCCGCCTACTACGCTTCAGCACGACAAGAGGAGCAGTCATAACCCTTTCGAGCATAGCAACAAGCTCACTAGGAGACATGACGATGATATCGCAGAGCAGATCGAGGCACTAGCTCCCAAATGCAAAAAGTAAGCTCACATCGCCAGCTTATCCGACATCATAGTCGACGGACTGAAAGTGACTTTTCGACTGATCTTAAATTTTAATCCTCTCAACTCCTTGCCGACTTCTCTAATTCCCTTCCATCTACCTGAAACGGTCCTCGTACTCGCCTTTGGACTTCGACTCCATCTGAACAGAATTTGCGACATTTACGTACAAGAAGAGGCTAAGTGCGATGCCGAAGAATCAAAAAAAAAAGTTGAGCACTGCCATTGTGCCGGTCCTTTTTTTAAGGAAATGCTGAAGTATGGACTTTTTCTAAGCACTTTCGTTATCCGCGTGCGCTAGCTGACCTGCTGTGTTTTGTGCCTTTCTCAGATGCGCAGCCTGTGATCCAGCACTCCAGAAGCTCCTCTCGCTTAAAGATCAAGAAGCTGCTGCCACGTATATTGGAGACTGTAGGTGTCACGCAGCGCTGCCGGAAGATCTAAAGCTAGATATGCTACCACCGGGTAACGCGACCGCCACGGAACTAGCCAATTTGCAGACCTGTCCGAACAAGAAAATTAGTAAGAACAAGTCAACGGCAAATGATACTTTGAGTGAAGAGGCGGAAACAGTTTCCTCCAGCTCTACTTTTTTGACGCTTCAGATTTTGCCCCTCACCCTAGGCATGAGTACCGCTATATTTGCTGGCTGGTATGCCCTTTGAAAGACAGTGAGGGTTCCTATTTCATGTCGATCTGATACGTCTTTACGGAGCGAAGTACCTCAGCTGGTTGTGACGCTTTGAATACAATTCCTAATGCCAGAAGGCATTTCCAGGTAGAAGTGGTTGATGGCTTGTGGGTAAATTTAAACATAGACATCCGCCCAACTGAAGTATGCTCGCCTTTGCAATGCATAATTGTACCGTTCGCATGACCTAGTCTATCCGCTTGCGGGTGACCCACCCAGTACCTACCGCCTGATCTAATGAGACCAGCCTATTCCCATATGGAGGAGCACAGCCATGCAGGCGGAGGCGGACACGAATAGTGCGCCTCAGTGTACGTTTTTGAAGGGCATCTGCAAGATGTTAGACTGAGCCACTTCTTGCATCGTGACCAACAATCGGAGGGGACAGCCTGAATGTGCTACCGAGCATCGCTACGAGGAGAAGACCCTGAGTCCAAGCACTTGCATTGCGCGGCGACTATCGAGCTCCTTTCATTACCACTACATTCTATGTCATGCGGCTAACTACCTAGTGCACAGCAGAGCAGACACTATGGAGAAAGTGTATCTTTCGATCCTTCCACTAACACTTCTCCAGGATAGGTGTAGACTAGCGCGTTCAGAGTTTTTTAACACCGAGAGACACCAACGTCTGATTCCATTCTTCCTGCTCCTTCTGACGTTCTTTGCATTCAAGCTTATGCATTCGGGCCCAATCCTTTCGCTGACATTCAGATGAGCAGTAGTACGCAACCTGCAAGGTTCGGGAGATGAATTGGGAATAAATCAGTCGCAGGCAGGTATGGGATTGTCAAACACGATTTCGAGCGCACCATGCAGCCCGCACATCGAGAATGTGTAACATCCAACTTGAGGCGGAAAACACAGTAAGCCATGATTGGATCCTGAACAAGTTCCTTGCGGTCGAGAAGGAGTACATTGTCTGTTCTGACCCCTTTACACTCGTCCACCATACCTCCGAAATATCGATATGCAACGATATCTCGTACCCTTATATTCGAGAGCTATACTCTAATATTTCGACCTGGATGTTGCATTTGTGCTTCCTTGTACAGTCCCAACATCGTACTGCAGAGGTGGTATGTAGAGTGCGCCAGGCAATCGCTGGTGTTCGGTTGCCAAGCAGGGAAGACAGTCTTGTGTAGCGTGCTCGATTCGATTGTAGTCAGAGTCATCATGATGCCCTTGTCGAAGCTTGCTGGGTCTATCCCAACTTCAAGGGCCTTGCTATTGTCCTCTGTCAACACTTGGGCTTTGAATGCTTCCGTTTTAGCAGGCGAGGCCAAGGTCCAGGTGATGAGAGGCGATGCACGACAATATTCTTCTTCATTGAATGGTTTATGTTTACCGAGAAGCAAGCCTCTCAAAGGTACCAAAGAGGGGCCTTTTTTAGCAAGCTCGTACCTCTCCTTCAAGTCTGGATCCTCCTGAACGTCGACAGGCCATGGACCGTACAAGTCGATGTCTTGAGGAATGGCGTATACTGGATAGTTGCTTGCCAGCCTTTCTAGCCTATCTGCCATGGTGCGAGGTGTGCTAGATACTTGGAGTGAAGACAAGAGACGAAGCTGGCTCCTGCGAGAATTCTTGTTCTGCCTGTCGGACGTCTTCTCGGTAGTGCACCGATCCAGCCGCTCTCAGCCGATATAGAGCCACTTGAACTTTTACTCTAACGGAGACGTAGACATGCTAGATCTTGTGCATATATGATACTTCAATGCATTGATTCAATAACATGTCCGCTGTAAGGAGAACCTCTGATTCTTCATAGAGCGAATTGCAATTTCGCCACTTCAAAGACACCTCCAACGAGATGTAAACTTCCAGCAACAAGGACATCCACTCCTTGATCCTGCTTTTCATTCGAAACACCCTCAATAACATCAACTGCGTGTTGTATAGAAGGTAGTATGTGAACTTGTGTACCGGGAGTAATATCGGAATTTGAAGATGTGACGAGTGATTCCCATGCTTCTGCCAATTCGTGCTGTACGGTGAGATGTTGAAGATCACTATCTGAGACTGCTTTGCTTGATAATTCTGAAAATGATACAATGGGATCACATTAGAAACAAAGTCATTAAGGCCGCGAGCGGGAAAGTGAAACTGACCGCTTTTGAAACCTCCATCTGCATAAGTGACATTTGTACAGAATATAACATGGTCGAAAAGGTTCTCATCTTCAGATTGAAGATCACATTGTTTATTGACAGCCGCCATTGTGTTTGTGAGTGCTCCAAGCAAAGAAGGGGCAGATCTTCCACTTGTACAATTAAACATTAGAACACGCTTGCGGGATCTGTTACAATCGTTGATGTCGCAAAAGAGATCAGCCTCGAACCTTCAGGTTGTAAGATGACAAAGCCTTGGGCATGCATACGTTTCTTTCTTGAATGCTTCAGTAGTAAACCATTCTGCGCAAAGGACTAGACTTTCAACAGTATGTGCACCATCAAGATACCAAGTGACATTTTCGCGTTCACTTGATCGGTCTTGTATCGTTTGACACCTGCCTGGCCATCGTGCGTTCTCTAAGGCAGTGACGACAGAGCAAGGTAGAGGGTCCGAAGAGTTGACGGAGGCCGTTGAAGATATTTGACCGTCTTCGGTGCCGGGAGGCACTTGGGTGAACGGATTCTCGTTGAATGCGGCAGACAAATTAGAGGAGGATAGGAAGGTTTGTACCAGAGCAACGGCAAGCGAGGCATTGACCTTCTGATGATGCCCAGCTAGACCTGATATCATTGTATATCAGCCATTGGCCGCATTCGAAGGCGAAAGCAAAGACGCGCTCACCTAACTTGATATCAGACAACTGCTTCTTCTCCTCCACAACGGTAAAACTACTAGCTTTCAATTCTAAAGCTCTTTTCCTAAGCACTTCCAGTCCAGCAGGAGGTTGTCCAGCAACAGTAAGAGCAGGTACACCTTCCTTGAAGATACCACCCTTTTGTTGTGCTATTTCCTCAATTGTTTTACCTAACACGAAAATATGATCTATTCCAAGAGTAGTTATACCCGTTACTTTTGGTTTTGGTACTATGTTAGTAGAATCATATGTACCTCCTATACCAACTTCTAAAATCGTCGCATCTACTTTTTCACGTATAAAGACGTGAAAAGCCATTATTGTGAGATAGCGGAAATATGCTGGTTTTGGTGGTGTATCGTCGTAACGAAGCTGCGGTGGACGCACAAGACTTTGCATTAGCTGCATTGCTTTGTGCAAGTGAAGAGACACTGTACTCACATGCGTGTTCTGCTCGAGCTTGTCCCAGACTTCGAAAAAGTACTTTGCGAATTTATCCTCAGGTAAAGGCTTGCCATTGATGCGTATGCGCTCGCAGACGGAGACCATATGTGGGGAGGTATACAATCCGACTTTGGCAGATGGAGCTAGTGTTGTCAGGAGTGAGGAGCAGAATGCCGATGTGGATCCCTGACACGACATGTCAGTATAAGTTGACAACGGTGTGATGAAGTGATAGTCCCCACCTTTCCCTTGGTGCCAGTGATGTGAATGACGTTGAGAGCATTGAGATCGTGTGTCTATGGAGAATGGATCAGTCTTGTAAATGTGCTCGGGCTGATAGAGACACACCTTGTATCCTATCCTCTCAAGATAATCGACAGTCTCTGGAATCAGCTTGTCGTTTCGGGTAGCACCAGTTGCTCTAATTTTCTCAATGGTCGCAGCGTTGGACTGGGTGAGGGGTAAGAGTGAGCCAGGTAAATACTGCTGCACCAAGCAATCACGCTCACTTGAAGCGAATTGAGGCAGTCTACTGCTTCTGCATAGCTTCTTGCGGTGGAGGTAGACATGATGATATTTCGACGAGCGGTAAGTTGCGAGGTGCGGATGCGACGAAGCGGCAGGAGTCTGAGCATGCGATGCTTGGATTAGTCAAGAGTAGCGCTGTGTCTGGTGCGAGTCGTGCAATGCTTCCAGTTGCAACAGATGAATTGCCCGTCGTACAAGAGTGCTGTCTTTTCTCGATTGCCTTTTTGTAACAAAGCATCAACAAAGCTGTTACAACGCTGCAAGCTTCTGCAAATGCCCGCAAGCCATAGTGTTGCATAACTTGCCTTGTAGTAGCATGTCAGCCTGCCAAACCCATCCTCCAGCATCCAATTGCCTCCCTCGCCACCTTGGGCAGACGGTCATTCCTGTCGCCTGTCCATGACACGCCCACGCCACTGCTGGTTGGATTTGGACAATACCACTTGACGCCAGCAGATAGCGCTGTCCGGCTCTACATCACTACCACACTGGCTGTCGCTTCAGCCTACGCACGCTCGTTCCAGGCGATCAACTCCCAGCACCTCAGCTATAAGTGACCGGCCTCGCTCGAATGGCGTCCAAGTCGACATCCCAGCGCAATGAGCGTATCCTGACAGAGCTGCGCGCAAGAGAGGGCAATGATACCTGTGCAGACTGTGGATCACGACAGCCTAGATGGGCGAGCTGGAACCTGGGCATCTGGCTGTGTGTCAAGTGTGCGGTGAGTCTCGACGTAGAAACGCGGACAGTCATTGTTGCAAACAATGCTGAGTCGAGATACGACAGACCATACACAGGCGAATGGGAACACACATCAGCAGAGTAAAAAGCTTGTCCCTTGATATATGGACGAAAGAACAAGTCGAGTCCATGCGCGACAATGGGAATATCAAGAGCAACACCCTCTTCAATCCAAATCCACGCAACAATCCTCCACCGCTGGATTTAGAAAGTGAACATGCTGAATCACAGCTCGAGAGGTTTATATTTCAGAAATACAGAGATAGAGCTTTCATGGACAAGCCAAAGAAGAAATCCTCATCGTCAAGCCGTGTCGACAGTACTTCGTCACCAACTGTCTCGCGGACACACGCTCCTGCTCCAGTGGCAACAATCAGGGAAAGCGGTGCGAGCTACAGGTCTGGTGAAAGTGCTCCCAATACTGCACGCACACCTGCGGTATCCATCACTTCCCCTCAGAGTGTAGGAGAGCGTGCTTTCAGCCCTCCGGCAATGCCTATTGCGACTCAACAGCCGTCGACCCATCTATCAGCCGCAGCCACTTCTGCAGGTAGAGCAATGACAGCTCCTCTCCCAGACTACTCTACGCGCTCTCTCAGTCCTTCAGTATCCTCAAATCGAACGTTCAATCCTTTCCATAGGCAGATGACAGCTTCGGCTCAAATCCCAAGTGCAACTGGCATGCCGCCACAAATCTCGAGCATGGGTTACTCGTCAACGGGAACAAGTCCATATAAGCCAACTGGCAACGCTCCTTATCCTCAAAGTAACATGTCCTCTTCATTCGGACAAATGCCAGTGTACAAGCCTGCGACTATGCCACTGCACCAGTCTAATCCTCCCAAAGGAGAGGTATGGCAAGATCTAGCTGGTCTATCGCTGTCAAACGGCGGTACACAAGTGCAACAGCCTATGCTGAGTTCATTCAATGCATATCAATCCTCTACGACTGCAATGCCGATGCCAATGCTACAGACGAATCCTTTCTTACAATCTTCAATGATGACTTACAAGGCACCTTCTCAGATCTCTTCCATGTCTTCTGGATCTTCTTTCTCTAGCTTGGGTAGCGCAAGCAGCGCTACATTCTCGCCTAATTACGCACAGATGCATCAGCAAACACCGGCAATGCCTACGTATCAGTATCAGGCACAGACTTCACTTGCTCCTACAGCAAACAGTGGGATGCCTTATATGGGTATGAACCAGCAGCAGCAACCGCAGCAAGTACAGCAACAAGTGATGCCAATGATCCAACAGCAATCCCAACACCGGCAACAACCCTATCAGTTCCATGCTAGCAATCCATACGCAAGCCAGTTCGCACCGGTACAACAACCATATCCACAGTACGTACAAAATCAATATCAGGGGATGTAAGCAGTGCTCTACGACATGATGAAAGAGTACGTCAGATGGACCTGTGAGGTTAGCAGTCGGCTATGTAGTGTAGTTTAGCAGTTCCTGGAGTATTTATGTAGCGCTGTCATAGCTAGTTTAAGTTGGTGATGATGGTTTAGTAAGGTTCTGTAACCTTGACGACAGACTAGCCTGATAGAAGCTATTAGGACGTCAATGTCAGCTTTGTGGGAGTCAAGCATTGCATGTGTGCGTCGTTTGAAGTGTCAGTTGGAAGGTGCCAGACGCCACCGCTCAGTAGTGACACCTTTTCGGAGGTTTGGCCGCCTCTTTGCTTTGCGTTATACCACCATCAAATAGAGACAGACAGTCATTGATGATCTCGTCTCTGCAGGGAGCTCTTCACAGCTCCTCGCTCGAGTCAGAGGTCGAGGCCCTGCTGCCTCGAGCATGTCAGCGCCTGGTGGACTCGCAGCATCTCGCGCACCCTACGAAGAGCGTGGTACAGCCTGCACTGCGACAGTATTTGTATGGCTTTGCAGCAGACCCTACGTACCGACATCTGTTCGGATCTTTCGCCTTTCCAGCCGAGGAATGGCTAGGTGGCCGCAAGTCTGCTCTATCACAAGGTCTTCAATCTGAAGACGAGGAGGATGATGACGAGGACAGAGAAGAGAAATGGACTTTGGCTGGGGCACAGAGCGAGGCGGACAGCTCAGGACTAAGTAGTGAATACCTGCCGTCGAAGAAAGGCAAACCCTGTGGGCGAGTCTTCAAGAAAGGCGAGAGTGTCTATCGTTGCAAGTGAGTAGCTCTCTTGATATGCTTGTGGACCGAGATCACTGCACCGACACACCTGACAATACCACGACCACCCCACAGGGACTGCGGACTAGACGATTCATGCGTGCTGTGCTCCAAGTGCTTCAAAGCTTCCGACCATGAAGGCCACGAAGTCTCATTCTCCATGCACACCGGCGGTTGTGGATGCTGCGACTGCGGTGATCACGAAGCGTGGCGACGAGACGTGCGATGCGCATTCCACCATCCAGACGTGCCTTATCCTGTACAGAATGCATCAGGTGCACTATCAACTCCTACAGATGCTTCCTCTCAACCCTCTCCGTCAGTACAGAGCATCCCGTCTGAACTGCAAACGCTCATAAGAGATCGCATTCGAGAAGCAGCGGACTTTACAATCTACGCCATCACTCAATTCCCACGCGAGACTACACCTCCATCAGAACCTCGGGTAGTCAGCAGAATGAAAGCGCATTGCAGATGGAATTCGGATCCCGAGGCTGGTGCAGGAGGACCGTGGAGCGTGATACTGTGGAACGACGAAAAGCATACTTATCAAGAAGTCATTGAAATACTCGTGGAATCTGTCAGATGTTCAACTGAAAGAGCTTTAGCATCAGCTGTTTCCGTCGATAATTATGGTTCCGAAGTAGTAGCTTCATCAACGGACAGTAGCAAAATCTGGGACACTGCACGAAAGATTGGTTCTACCAAATTGGGAGTGACAGTGTGCGCGACGGAAGATGCTGTCGCGCTAGACTGCGTCGGATATCTTCTAGATTGGCTCCTAGACGTTTGCAAAGTTAGAATTGCGGGTGAAGAGACGTACATTGCTCGAATGGTAGCAGAAGTGCTGCTATCGGAGGACCGCCTACAGAATCTCCTCAAGAACGAAGACAAGCTTTGGAAAAAGGCGCGTTCTACAATTAGAGGCATCCTCATGGCCCTCTTGGTCTCTGGACAAGACGTGAAACTGCAGCTTGCTACTGCATATTCGTCTGTTTATCCTTCCATCGTATCGGCATTCCTTCTCACCGACCGTGAACCCGATAATTCCGTCTCACAGTTCAGCGTACAGCTATTTTCGGCGCCAAGCGTGGCTACTCATTTAGCGATTCAAGGTTTCCTTAGTACAGTAACAGAACTTCTCTACGCCTTCTTTACTCAGCAGGAGCTCCCAAATCATACACCTCGCACGCTACTCATCCCGCCCGAGAAGCAGACAAATGGTCCGATAGATCCAGAGTCACCGATGTTCAAGCACAAGAAATATTACTACCTATTTCAAGATCTACAGCACCTTTTATCCCATGATGCCGTACAAAAGCATATTAACAAACTTGAAGGTGGCTTCTTTCACACTGTTCTCGACTTTTTCGCGCTCTTCAATGGTATGAATCCAATTGTCCGAGCTAGTACGAACCATGTTGAATACGAGACAGATAGTTGGGTGGCAGCCTTCAACTTGACCATTCATCTATCTAAATTGGCCAAGAATGTTGGTAAAGCGTTTCATCAACGCCTTCGTGATCGTGATGAGATCAGACGTTATCTTAGCGCTCTCTATCATCATACTTTGTCCTTCCTGAAGGATCAACTACCTGTAGATGAGACTGGTCATCGTACTGTCGCAACGCACAAAATCGCCTTCAACAACAAGCAGTGGGATGTCATCGACTTTCATGTATCCAAGCAACCTATCTCCTTCCATCATCCCATACATCTGATGTATGCTGAAATGCTTAAGAACATTGATGGGTGGTCGCCTAAGTCTGTGGAACAGGCTACTAATGGCATCCACAAGAGCTATGCCAGCATGCTGTCTACAATGAATGATGGCAATAACGATTATATCCTGCGGCTCACCGATGAAGTTATACGAGGTATGTTCAGTTTGCGATATCTTTCAAGCAAAGTGTAACCTGACCTCATCTACGCTGTAGTCCTTGCTCTTCTTGCACAAATTAGAGCCGGCTTCTGGGTACGCAATGGCTATGGTTTACGAGCTCAGCATCTACATTATCGAGAATACACACTTCGAGAAACCACCTTTGATCAGGATATATTCTTCCTTCAAGCGGCGTTCGCTTTCATGGATCCCTCACTACTGCTCGTGAATTGCCTGGACCGCTTCGAGATTATGCAAGTCATGAATCTGCATGGCGCACAAGGTGTCTTTGGCTTGGCACCTGTGTATGATAACGTGCAAGCTACGACTGTTTTAGAGGAGTTCCTCCACATGCTTATCGTGGTGTTCTCGGAACTATCTGATATCGAAGGTCTGTCTGCAGAAGAGACCGTTCATCGAGAGCTCATTCACCTGCTCCTCATGGGGCCTTATTCCTATTCGGAAATTCTTAAAAACATCACCGATTGGGCTCGCGAAGAAATGTGCTTTGACAAGATCCTAGCACAAGTCGCGACATTCCGAGCTCCAGACGCTTCTATCGTTTCTAGTGATGTTGGTGGCACATACATTCTAAAAGACGAATACCTATCCGAAATCAACCCGTATTACTTCCGTTATACTCGCAATCAAAGAGAACAAGCTATGAAAACGATAAAGGAAAAACTCAAGAATGGAGGCAATTTCCAACCCAGGAAATTAAAACCGAAAGGAGCCTTCGCAGCACCACAATTCTTTGGCTTCTTGAGTTCGCCTGAATTTATGGAGTTTTTGAGGTGCTGCTTCAGCTGGGGTGTTTATGATACTGCTCATTACGCCGATATGGTTATCGATTTGTCTTTACATCTCATCAAGATGAGTCTCACCGAGACGCCGAAGGCTACCGCAAGTGCCATAGTTCAATCTCCAGTCCTGCACATGATAAGCGATCTAGAGGATACGGAGTATTTCAAGGAACAAAGACCTCGCATATCTTCTATCATTGACACGTTAGCAGAATACTTCCCAGACAAAGTTCGAGCTTCGAGGAAGCGTTCTCATACTATCATGGACGGCTCAGGAGAAGAAAGTCAGGCGGCCATGCTTGAGCGCAAACGAGAAGCTGCCAAAGCCAGACAAGCAGCTATTATGCAGCAGTTCGCTGCAGCTCAGAAAACATTCCTCGACACAGTGTCCGACGACGAAGATGATGAAGATGAGGAATCCGATGACACTGAAATGGACGGCGTGAAGGCTTCTGATCACGGTCATTCAGGCGAGGATATTGCACAGGCTGAAGAGCAAGGCGCAAAGAAACGTCGAAAAGCTGCTAGCATGGGTAGCTGTATCGTCTGCCAAGAAGACCTGAACGCCTCGAGCCCTTTTGGTAGCTTGGCTCTGATACAGACCAGCAGCCTCATTCGACTTGCTCAACCTACAACGCCTTTCCAGGAGGAGATGTTCCAGATGCCTGGCGATTGGGACAAATCTGCCGACCACATGCGCCCTTTCGGTCTTGCTGGGCGAGAAAGCTCTGATGTCGAAGGCCGTGGTGGAACTTCGATAGGCTTTCCAACAACATGCACCAAACCAGGTCTCTTTGCCTCAGCCTGCGGTCACATGATGCACATCTCTTGCTTTGAAACCTACTGCCAATCGATCGTGGCCAGACATGCTCAGCAGTTTACACGAGTGCATCCTGAAAGCCCAGAAAGAAGCGAATTCATCTGTCCTCTGTGCAAGAGCCTCGGTAACGTGCTTCTGCCTGTTTCGGAGGATGAATTTGAAGAATCTCTGCCTCCACCGGCTTCTGCAACAGGTCTCAATGACCGTTGGTTGGAGACTTCGTACGCCACCGCAGCGCGCAATCAGGAGGAACTCGCACCCATATTCGCATGTCTCACCAACGATGGGAAAGGAAGGCTCAAGGCTTGGAGAGTTAAGCACCTGATCCCTCAGCGAAGCTGGAGCGGATTGGTAGGGCTGGCCGAACGGAAGATGTTGGAGCGCCTTCTCTCGGTCGTCGCACCACTCGCAGCCGGCATTCAAATGATGTCGACCGGCAGCATTGTGAAGACACCTACAATCTCGCACCAGCTGCTGACGTACACTCTCTCCGTCACAGAAATAGGCTTGCGAGGAAAAGAAACCGGTACACTGGATAGCGAGAGCATTCCAGATGCCACCTCGAAATTACTGCGCAGCCTCCTAGCATCGCTCGTCAAGCTTGTGCATGTTGCTGGTCGCACAAATAACAGCGTAGATACGGCTCGGGCAGCTCTCATTTGGCTAGTCTTCGGGCAGCGACACGGCGAGGCGGCACATATGCGGCCTTTCCTATCACAAGATCCTTTAACATTCTTAATTCAAGCAGCGGCCGTGACCCCGGATGATTTCTATCAATTCGCCAATATCTGCTTCTACGCGCACATGATCCGGATCTCTCACCAGCTGTGCGGATCCTCAAGCCAGGCTATCTATGCACCATCAGAACCATCTTCCGCGGACGCGGCCAGTCTGGCGCAGTTGTGCCTTAGCCTACAAGAATCGCGATGGGCCCGCTATGGAGGATTCGTCAAGCAGTCTAGTCGTGAGCGAGCAGCCATCGGAGCACAGCATGCTTACCATCACGCCATGCCATTCTTGCGACGCGCAGCTCTGCTACATGGCGTTCTCTTCCCAGCTTTCCGATCAAGCACTTCGTCAAGCGAGCAAAGCGAAATGAACAGGCTCCTCAGCCTGTTGCGCGTTACGCATCCAAATGAGCTGATAGGCCGACGACATGGCAAATCAGCGGAAAAAGTCACAAGCCTTTCCTCTATAATGGAAGCTTGGGACTCGGCTTGGCTCAGTGCTCAAGCTGGCAAAATTTCTAGCGAAGAAGCCAGATTTGTGGAACTCGAGCACCCGGTTATATACGAGTTGCTTGGTTTGCCAAAGAGCATTGATATATTGATAGAGAGCTCGGTCACCCGCAAATGCAAGCGATGCAAGACTGTCCCAGAAAATCCTGCGATATGTCTCATTTGCGGAGACTTGGTCTGCCAGCAGAGCTTCTGCTGCATGGACCCAGAATATGTTACCGAGCCAAAGCATGGGGAGTGCAACACCCATATGTGGAAGTGAGTGCCCTATTTTGGCCTTCTTCACAGTGCCCTGCTGACGATCTCTCAATGTAGGTGCGGCACATCTGTCGGTATTTACTTCCTCGTCAAGCGCTGCATGGTAATATACCTCTATGCCGACAAAGGCACCTTCGGGACAGCCCCTTATCTTGATGTGCATGGAGAAGCCGATCCGGGCTTCAAAAAGCACCGCCCTCTTTATCTGAATAGCGCCCGTTACGATGAGATTAGGAAAATGTGGCTCAGTCACTCGATAGCTACATCAGTTGCACGGAAACTAGAAGCTGGAAACGACCCAGGTGGCTGGGACACATTCTAAGTTATCCCATAGCAACCGCAGGCGTCGACCAAATTCAAAACGGGGAAACGATGTTGTAATTTGCATAGAATTTTATCTTGAAAACGTGAAGCAGCTGTTGTTATACATTCAGAGTACTATCATTTGACACTAAATACTGCAATAAGGGTAACCCATTTCGAAACATTCCACCCCGAGTGGCAGGACATGGCATTTAGCTCCACGCATCGGCCGCTGGCGTCGCGGCTGACTGATATGGTGTTGGCGCAGCCACAGGAGTTGGCGCAGAGTCGTAGGAGTCCCATGCTCCTTCTTGCACGGCTGGAGTAGGCGCAGATGCATACGGTGTCTGCGCGGCCGGGGTAGGTGCGGACGCATAAGGTGTTGGCGCAGAGGCAGCTGGGCCTTCTGAACTCCAGGCTGATGGTGCTGTAAGACCACCCGCAGCAGCTGACGAAGCACCGCTATCGTACGCGGGCGAGGTAGAACCCCAGGCTCCAGACGCTGAGCCAGTATTCCAGGACTGATTGGCTTGCTGCACCTTGCTGGCTGTGGCAGTGGGGAGATAAGCCGGGGATTTACTGCCCCAAGCCGCACCTTCGCCGTTCGATGTGCCATTTGAGCCGGCATACGGAGTTGTACCACCCCAGCTGGAAGAGCCACCTGCCCCACCGGCATATGGAGTTCGTGATGAAGCGGAGAAGGCATTGACGCCGCTACCCCCGTAGGGCGTTCGTGAAGAGGCCTGCGATAGACAAGAATGGTCAGCTGGGTCTAGGACGTACGTCGGTTTGTTGAGGCTACTCACAGCAAATGAATCGCCTCCGCCGCCATATGCGGGCGTCTTGCCGGAATTGTAGGGAGTTGCACCTCCTGAAGCACCGAAAGGTGTTGCGCCGCCGAAACCACCTCCGAATGGGGTTGCGTTGCCTCTATGCATGGGCGTCCTACGAGAAGGATGCAGCAAGGAGTGAGTAAGCAAGGTGTTGCGGTGCTTGAGCAAAGGCAGACATACTTTCCGCTAGAATAGCCTCCATAGCCGCCCGGCGCACCGGAGGTAAAACCAGATGGCGTCCTTGAACCCATCGGCGTAACGTTTGAATTACCCGCGTAGCCTGCAGTATCATTCTTCTTTCGAGAATTTCGTTCCCTCTCCCATTCTTCCAGAGTTTTGATTGATTTTGACGATGCATCTTCCACTCCAAGTTTGTTCCTCTCGATTGTAATGGTGCGCATTCTCGTATGAAGTTCAATTCTTGCTAGTGGACCGTTGAGATCTTTAATAATACCTTTATAACCTTTGTGATTGCCTTTGATGACGATCACGTTCAAGCCTAAAGCGACTTCTCGTCCTCGACTGACCATTGGAGTTGCTCCAGTCATACCGGCCGATGGCGCGTTCATGTCTGGATTCATCTTGGTTAAATCTCCAGAGAACTTGCTGTTGACAGTTCGCGGAGCTACGGAACCGAGTGATTTGGCCTGCGCAACGAAAACTCCACCATTTTCCACTATATCTCGGTTATGTAGGAAAGCGAACATAGATCGCCATACGTGGAGTACTCGACCGGTCCTAGGTTCGCGGTTCTGAGAGTCGAGCGGGCGTCAGTGCGTGGTTCCCCAGATTTTGGCAGTATGGGAATAAGGACTCACTCCTGTCACGGCTTCTCGGACCATGTCTCCAGCACGAAGCTCGTAGTTATCCTTGTCAGTGGCGACTGCCATTCTTGTATCGAGCTTGTTACCGATTTGCGAAGGTCTTAATACCCTAACAGCCCCTGTTTGCTCTAGAATGCGGAAAGCATCTGGCTCAATTTTGAAAATGATACCGACAGTTTCGTTGCTGCGGCGGGTTCCGTTAGTGTCCCGCAAGAAGAAGGCTTTGCTCAATTAGAAGTAGACTCACTCAAGTTGAACCAGGTCGTGGAGCTCATACTGGCCGTAGGAAGCAGATGCTGTACCGACTTCAGCAGCCTCACGAATATCTTTGCTGAACACCGTAATTTCTTCCATAGAAAGATCCGATAAGAAAGTAACTAAATCGTCTTTAATCTTCAACACTAGACCAGATTCGTTCACGTTCTTTCCTCTCAATACCTTGATATGATCACCTGATCTGAACTTTTTCCTGACTTGATCAACGAGAACTTCGATTGTAGTACCTCTTAGATCTTCAGGATCCGTAGGCGATAGATAGATAATGTTATTCGAGATAGATTCAACAGTACCAGCTATACCCTTTTGTGACCCTTCAAAGATTTCAACAAAATCACCAGGTTGCAATACTGTTTGAGCTTTTGAAGCGTCTTTGATCGAATTGAGATCCATCTTATTCTGTCCGCTGCCAGCCGCAATAGCGCCTAGCTCTGCTGCTGTTGATCCATCTATGCCTTGTTGGACCGCAGCCAATTTGTTTTCGCCCAAGAATCTGGTGATTTCGTCAATCGTAGGGTTAACATTCTCCCTTTCAATCATGTGCATTTTGAAGTCTTTAACGAGATAGCCTTCGTGATATAACTCGCCCATGAAATGTGTACCTTCTGTATCTTTGACAACTTTTGCTCTTCCAGCATAAGCAGTCCGGACTTCTTCTGCATTGAATAGTTTCGGAGGAGGACGAAAGAGGGCAGATTCTTGACGACGTCTTTTCTTGCCTGGTACCCCACCAGCACCATTAAAGCTGGATGAATTTTGTTCTTGTTCTTCTTTAGGGGACATCTCGATTCGAGGAACGACTTTCAAAGTAACGAAATCGGTAGTCTCTGGTACATCATCAATTCGGGCTAGATCACCTTTGTAAACGCCCTTTTTGATTCGCACCCATCCGCCGATTTGCAAAGGAGTATGTTTCTTTTTGCTTTTGAGTAAATCAGGCATCTCTTCGATAGGAACGAGAAGTGGGGCATTGGAGACGTAGACGCCGATGAGACCTTCGACCGCCTGCTTGACATGAGCTTCGGAACGGGCTTCGACATAGAGATGGCCGTGGAATGAATCACGTTGAAAAGCCGAGCTGATCTGGAGGTTTTGTGCGAGTGCTTTGCGTGAGATTGACATTACAAGCTCGCGCTCTCTGCCGATCTGTGGGAAGACGAAACATGAGCAGACATCCGATACGAGTTGCCTGGATCTAGTAGATCATGTGGCAGGCTATCTTACCTTGCATTTGATGCACCAGATATTGGGATCATTCACGCCAGGCATGAGAACAGACCTAGGAGCAAAGTCCTGCATAGCTTGAATACCCATTCCACCTCTGCGCTGCCTATGGCGCTGCTTGTATTCTTCAGCAATTCTCAATGCTTCAGCTTCTTCTCTATCTCTCTGCCTTCTTTCGAATTGTCGGTGATCTCTAGTATCTTCATCCAAGTCTTCATCGTCTCCTTCGAAGCGGTCCGCGATGGGAATAGCACGCTGTCCTGGCCGTTCAAGGAGATAATCTTCTGCTGCTTCGAAACCAGCTTCTCCTTCATCTTCTTCCTCTTCTTCATCTTCATCTACTTCTACTTCTAAATCAACATACTTGTTGGCGCGCATTCTGCGTTTCTGTGGATTTCCAGAAAAGTGCAAGTCGGTCAGTCAGCTATGAGACTTCAGCAGGCAGATGGAGACACTGCGCACCTTCTTGCGCGGCCTTGAGGAAGTGTCCTCATCCCCATCATCGTCATCCTCGTCGTCGTCGTCGTCCTCTTCATCGTCGTCTTCGTCCTCGTCTTCATCGCCCTCCTCTGGATCCACGACGGCATTATCAGGATCATCATCATCGTCGTCCGCCTTTGGAGGAGCATTGGGGTCGTGATTGGCATTGATTTTGGCGCGGTCCATCATGCCAGGCTCGTCGTCGTCTTCTTCCTTCTCCTCCTGCTTCGAGCCGTCGAAGCCCTCACCACCTTCGTCGTCGTCTGGATGGTTGACCTCCATTCCTTCTGGCTCGCGGCCATTGTCTGTCGTGTCTTCCAGACGGGTCTTGTCGTCGTCGTCGTAGTCGTCTAGCGAGGCCATTGTGAAGAGTCACTGCTTGCTTGTTGTGCCCGTCTTTCTATCGCTGGCTTGCTTCTGAGATGTGTGTGCTTTGCAAGCGTGCCTAGGTTTCCCGCAACGAGCACAAGAGGGATGCCTCTGCCACACACTAGAGGGATATGCGATGCCTGTGTGTTGATCCTACTTGTCGAGCAATGCCGTGGTGTGTTGTATCGCCGTTGCTCGCTCGCGGATGGGCAAGAAAGCAAGCAGGATGGACCGCTTCGAGGTTGGAAGAGCTTCAACTCGCTGCAGCAGTATTCAACACAGAATGGAATGCGCGATGGGTGGATGATTGCAGACGAAACACCGTCTACATGGATGCATCATCATGGTCGCCGCGCTGTCCACTTTCCCATGGCTCGTCCCGTCGCTCGTCCAGCGCGTCCAGCCATTGCCGTGCATGAGGTGCCTACGAGGAGGATACAATAGCACGAGTCGACGACGATTACCACATACTACTCGGACTGTATCCTCAGATTCATCAAATCATGCTGGCACAAACCATACACAACCGCCGCCGGACAAAGAGCAGATAACAACTCAGACCTTCAATACTGCAAATGGTAGAATCAAGATAGATCTGTCTAATAGATCGTTGATTGGAGTACATCAATCAAGAGGTGAGAGACCTTATCAAGAGGATACTTTTGCAATTACATCAATAGACCTACCGAGCGATGAAATTGCAAGAACGTTGGCTTCGTCGGGAGTCTCCATAGCCGGCACGACGTCGGCATCCCAACAAGCTTCTTCCAACGAAAAGCACGCAGAAAAGTCAAAAGAAACAGAACAGACACTCTATTGCGCCGTATTCGATGGTCATAACGGCTCTCAAGTTTCAAATTTCCTCTCAGCTCATCTACATGAAAGACTACTCATCGTTGAACAGTCAGAAGCCAATGAGATAGTATCCTCATATAGAGCATTAGGCGGTTATATGAGGCGGTACAAAGGCGGTCTATTAGCGGAATTAGTAGATCCCCCAACTCCTAGACGTGCTAGTAATAAAATAGCAAGAGAATTAAAAGTTGAAGAAGAGAGGTTAGCGAGATTGGATAGGGGTGAAGAAGATCCTAAAGATATAAAGAATGATATTGAAGCCAAAGTAGATAGTGACAAGGAAGGGATGAAACAGAACAAGAAAGAGCAAAAGCCTTGGAACTTGTTGCAAAGGATTGAAGCGGCTTTTCTGAGAACTGATTTGGAAATCATAAAGGATGAACAAGAGTGAGTTCATACATCTACGAAAGAAGTTACATATAGCACTTCTAATGGAACTCCCTCCTCTCTTCCTGACCATTCGTGCTTTCTCCAATAGAGCTGGGTCAACTTCGACAGTTGCTTTATTACACTCTCTCGACCAGCCTCAAAATCCTTTCTTTGCATCTGAAGACATACACCTCATACTTGCGCATTGCGGAGATACTCGAGCTTTATTGTGTACTGTAAATGAAGGTACGGCTGTCAGGTTGACTGAGACGGTGAGTTGCAAGCTATGGTCGGCCTGCCAGAGCCGGTCAACCTGTTGGTATTGCAGACTCTTAGACTGATACGCTGTGTTTTCCACGTATTCAGCACCATCCTGAAGCACGAAGCGAAACAGATAGATTGATGCGCATACGGACTGGTGCGGTGACTGATTCGTTCGGCGAGGTGAATTTATGCTATTCCCAGATATAACACGGTCAGTACATCTCACTGATTTCTTGCCTTATGTCCTTCCCTTTCCCTCTGCTATCAACTACGCCTACCATGCACTTCTTCTGCTATTATCATAGTCCCGCTGGGCCGGATCCCTCGCCAACACTCGAGCTTTCGGCGACGCGCACTACAAGGCTTTAGGAGTTTTCAGCGAGCCTCAACTAATATCCCAAGTGATCAAAGGGTCTGAACACGCGTTCTTGATCCTTCTCAGTGATGGAGTAACAGAAGTATTATCGGATCAAGAAATATGTGATTTAGCTTCTAGGGATTACAAGAATCCTACGCATGCAGCTAGGAATGTGGTTTCATTCGCTGAATCTGTGGGAGCTCAGGATAACCTAACTTGCTTGATTGTACCACTTGCTGGGTGGGGTAAAGTTAGCGGGAGTGATTCTACGCAAGCGAGGAGGGAGTTGAGGTTGGCCAATTATGAGGGGAGAAGTAACAGACAGAACAGGATGTGATGTGGTTGTATGTTGTGGTTAGAAGTGTAATGAGCGTTGTTGTTGTCGCTATTGCATACCCCTTCGCTTTACTCCAGCATGTATAGGTGAGCGAGTCTGGTTTTTCATCCCGAGACGTGGGATATAGCTTACGTGGGGATGACTTCTCCTCTGCAGCAATCCAATGAAATAAATACAAGCCAGCTTCTGCGTGTTCTCTTCTGTCTATCTTCTCGCCACCGTCACGTGCACGCACCAGCCGTTGATGAAGACGACGACGACGACGACGACGACCAAGTGATAGCAGAAGCCGGTCAGGGTTGGAGGAGCACCGACTGTCCTCTGCTGCTGGTGTGGACCAGGCTACAGCATACACACTCGTCACTCGCCTCCATCCACCTCGCCGTCATGTTCTATGTGAGCCGGCTGAAGAGCACGCGGGCAAGAGAGCAGCAGCACTGATGGGCCTCACAGAACCACGAGTACTTTGCACGCAGAAAGGGCGGTATGCTGCATTCTCACCGCTCTGTCCAGCTCCCTCGGGCTCACGACGCGCTGCTCTGTGCTCCATCACCTCGCAGGCCTGGGCATCTACTGGCTCGCGGCGACCGTGGGCTCGTCGTCTGCATTCAAGAAACTGTCAAAGAAGGAAATCATGGACTGCAACATCCCAAAAGCAGTAGACAAGCTCATCCATCCCGAGGAACCTCTGGTCAGTCAAGAACCACGGCCAATTCATGCATCGGTTCGAGAATCGGTTCAGAATCGATGGCGGTTGAAAAAGTTGACGCTGATGGACGGTGCTACCCTTCCTCTCATCGGCAGGCTTTGAGACTCACTAGCAATCTCATGGTAGCTCTACACGCCTTTTTCAAGCCAATTCGGCAGTCACTCACTCTTCCCATTCCCTCTTCATCCACAGTTCGGCGTCACAAGAATCTATTCCTACCAGGTGAGGAAACCTGGCTTCAAGACAATTAACTGCCTCGACTAGCAGTTGGTCACTGACACGCTTTCCCCCTTCGTTTATTCTAACCTTTCCCCGCCCTCCGCAACCCTTATCGATGCGATGGACGACAGTGCAACTACCTCCATCAACACGCAACAACAACTTCAACATCTCTCAAACAAGCAATTATCAAACTCGACATTCCAAGATCTCACAAAGACGCTTTAGCAACCTTGACACTGACGAATGAAGGGGTGGCGACTTCTGGAAATAATAAAACTGCTACAGCCAACGGTGCTTCTAAAAGTGTTAGAGAGGGTGGTGTAAGAATAACAATGAATAGAGATGAAGGTATTGATTTACTAGCTGATTTCGGAGAAATGTTTAATGTAAGTGAATCTGTCGAACAATGACATTGTTGCCAAATCGAAAAACTATAGAAAGCTAATTTGAAGATACTCTGCTTTTGGCATCGATATAGGGCCGAATGGACTATACATGGGAGCAATTAAGAGAAGAATTGAATAACACTACCTCTGGAGGAAAGAGAAAGAGATCATCGAGCTCAGTTTTGGAAGAAGACGAGTCTTTCATTGATGAAGTGGACCCTCTAGATGGAGGTATGCTTGCATTAATATTCATACTGATGTACAGATCAACTTGAGAGCTGATAGCACTGTTTAACTGCTTCGTGCTGGCAGATGAATATGTTGAGCAAAGAGCCAATAAGAAAGCCAAAAAGGAGAAAGCTGGTAAAGAAGGTGGAGTAGCTGCATGGAGACGTAATACCACAGTTGTGAATATCATCCTATCATAAAACATCACTGTTATAAGCACAGGAGGCTGAAGCCACACCCTCTGTCATAACAGGGAAGACTCGAAGACATCAATTTGCCTGCTCATTTAATGGATGAACATATGGGTAATGCTCTACTAGACGACCAGCTTATCTTCGGTGAAGACAGGGGTAAGCTCGCCATCTATGAAATCCGCATCTCCACAAATGAAGTCTGAGTACTGACAGGTGTCCGCAGAATTCGACCCTATGTTCGATGTGAGCAAAGTCTTTACCGAGAAGGCCTAGGTAGACCTTGTATGTGCTATTCCTGGACTAATGATTTCATTTTGGCTTTCCGATTCTTCAGCTCGATCCAGACTTCGACCTTGGTCTAGCAGACCTTCCGCCTCCACTGGGCGAACTCGACGAAAATAACCGTCGTGGTCCAAGAGCATCAAATTTGACTGTAGCAGGCGAATTGAATGCTTTTGAAGCTGGCGGAGGAGCAAGCGGTGGTCCTGATACTTCAGCTACTGGAGCTGGAGGATTTGACTTTGATTTGGATGGAGACCCTTTTGCTAATAATGCCGATTTCGAGCTAGGTCTAGATGGATATGATGCTGGACTTTATGATGAAGCTGGTATCAGGAATGCAGATGACACTCGAGAACAAGTGCTGAATGGGACTAAAGATCGAGATAGAACTGGAGAAGAAGCTGCAGGTCCACCTACACCACCACCGTCCGACGGTCTAGTTCAAGATCTACTCAATGAAAATAGTAATATACAGGACAATGAAGAGAGTAATAAAACCAAAGGTACAACAACTAGAAAACCAAAATCTAAAAAATTACGACAACCAGTCAGAGATAAATTTATTACTTTACATTCAGATGAAATTACCAAAAATAGAGAAGCTTATTCAGATGAAATGAAAAAAACCAACCTCAGGAAAGATTTAGATAGATTTGAAAAGGCTCAAAGAGAAGCTGTGTTGGACAAGATGACTGCTTTACCTATGGGAAGTGAGTACCAAGACACGGAAACGGGGAACAGCTGTAGAAACGCTAATGTACACAATTTATCTGCAGTCAAAGCATCGGCTTTCGAAAAATGTAAGCCTTGCGATTTCTTCCTAAACCCCGCTCGACCATTTTTGACGAAGAACTTGTCAATACTCCAGTCTTTAGCGAAGCTCTGAATCTGAATGATCTCTTACGTCTGCCTGGTAAAGCGAAAAAGGGTGAGTCTATTTGCAAAAAGATTTGAAGTGCATTCCGTCGGTCTAATGCGTCTGCATTATGAATGTGAACAGTACCAACTAAACCCGCTGGCAACAAGCAAAAGTCAACCTCTTTGAAAGAACCATCACTTCCGGATGAAGATCGCTCAGCTACGACCCACGCCCGAGGTATACGCGAAGGAAGTATTCTATCTTCTCAAATGGGCAGAAATGGATACAAAAACGATCGTCAGAGTGACTATGGCTTCGATAATGGCCTTGGTTTAGATGTGGACAACGGAGATCATATCTTCGATGCCGCTCAACATGATGATTTCCAGTATGATGCTTTGCAAAACGATCCTACTGGTGGCGACTGGCAAAGTGAGTCAGCTCACCGCAGTGCCTACAGACTATAAAATAGCTCTCACATCTGACAGAATTTTCACACTACAGATGAGTACGAAAGGCCTTCTTCCATCGCGAGGTCTTTCTCAATCGGTCCGCGAGGTGAATGCGGATCCTCTATGCACGCTGAAGAATCAAATATTGGTCGTGAAAGGGCGGCTTCGCTTTCATATGGGCACGGAAGTCGGATGCCATGGAACACGTCATACAGTAGCGCTGTTGGTATGGTGACCTCCCAGTATTATGTACAATCCTACTTGCCTGCTGATTCGCTGGTGTTGTAAGGATTTGGGAACGTCCCCAGCTCATCGGCTAGGTACTCGATGGGCAGAGGTTCTATTCCTCCAACTCCTGGAGGTCCACGTTCTAGATCTTCCTCTGTACTCGGTAACTCGTTCCTTCGTGGAAGAGCAGCTTCTCATGCGGACAGTCCTATCCAGGGCGACAATCTCTCTCTCTCACTCCGTAGGCATCAACACGAGATAGATCAATAGCCTCGTGCGATGTCTGCTAATCTGCTTTTTTTGCATTATCACCACCGCAACAGATGAAAGAGGTCAAACACCTTCAAGAGCTGAAACGCCAGGCAAATATCATAAATCGCCAGCTCCTTCAGTCTCAATGAGAGGCAGAGA
Organism: Cystobasidium ongulense; assembly: GCA_022835595.1. Lineage (NCBI taxonomy): Eukaryota > Fungi > Basidiomycota > Cystobasidiomycetes > Cystobasidiales > Cystobasidiaceae > Cystobasidium > Cystobasidium ongulense. Next base: position 217,683 of record BQUP01000001.1, read on the forward strand.
CAGCAGTGCTATTCCAGAACATGTCTTTTCGGATAGCCAGATTGGAGAGACTGAATCACAGATTGAAGTCAGACTTGAAGCAGAATCTCGGTGAGCAGCCTACGCGAGGATAATAGATTAGAAAGCTGACCCGTACTTGTTATGTCCATTAGCAATTTCTATCGATATGCCAAAGGCTTCGCTCAGTCACCTACAAATCAGTTCCTACTCTCGGATATTATCCCTGTAGCTCCCACTGCTCCAATAGTAGCTGCTCAAGCTTTCTATCGTAGGTGTTTATTGTTCACGTCCAAGGGATCCGGTAGAGCTATCAATAACGCCCGCCTTCTAGATACCCTCATGCTCGCAAGCAAGGGGTTGTTCAAAGTACATCAGCAAGAAGAAGCTTATGGCGAGGTATGTTAGGGCCAGCAAATCCAAATCCAAGGTTGCACGCGATTACTGACTCACTACTGCTCTAAAGATTCGACTCTCGATTCCGAATGCAGCTCATTCTTCTCAATCTCAATCACCCGCTATCGCGGTTTAAAAGGCTTTTGCAAAACTCTGCAAGAGCTTAAAAATTCGGATTTCACAAAGGACGGACTACCGTACCGTCTTCTCCTTTCGCTGAAATGTTCATTGTCTGAAAATCTATCGCACATCTATCGTCGTTTCGTTCTCCTTCGTTCGCATCAATCTATCGTCGTTCTCCTTCGTTTGCCAACATCATAGCAACAACCAGCAAGAACTCGTTCCCGAATGCTAGTACTTGCGAGGAAGAGAAGGCTAGTAATTTTGAGAGAAAAAGGTCCTGCGGGGTCACCTTTGTTTCTCTCACGATACGGGTAGACCGCTCTGCAGAATATCATTCCGCCGTTCCCGACGTCGTCTGCAATAAAGATATAGAAAACTTGCACTCTCGCCTGCAAGTAGTGTAGGGTAGTCAAGATATGAAACACAAAAATCTGCTCTCACATGCAAAGAACTTCTGTTTTTCCACTTTGTTGGATTCGTTGCCAAGCTAGATACGGGAACTTTCTAATTAGCTACATCTTTCTCATACTTCACCTCAGCTTTTCTGCTTTTCTTTGCAATCTGCCAGTCTTTTTTCGGAAAAATAAAGGATGCTTTTGCACCTTGGAAAACGTACGCGGGTTGAAAGCTAGTGAGAACCGGACTAATGTAAACCATGAGCGTATACCTGTTGGAAGCTCTTCCTAGTTACCATAGTAGACCACCAATTTTTGATACTCAAAATATCTTCTTGTGTTCTACCGAATTCCTTTGTCAATTTAAGGAAAGCTCCATCAACATCTTTAAGATCTTTAGCCCCACAGCAAGCTAATATACGAGCGAACCAAGCGCCAGCATGTAAATCTGCTAATGTAATGAATCCAGATCTATCCTCTCGTGGTAGGATTGAATTGATTTCTAAGAGAACTTGGCAAACTGATTGCCAGTGTGCTTTACCTTTGGCTAAAAAGTCGGTTGCTTGAGATGGATTCTCGTATGCTTGAAGGATAGCACTGTAAGCAGAAAGAGTACGTTTGTCAGTACACTGTCTTTACACCGATTCTCAAACAGCCGACCCACTTCATCGTAGCGAGTTTGTCATTGTAGAAGCCCTCAAGTTTCTCCATGTTTGGAACATCAATCTTTCCCTCTTTCAAATCGCTCAAGTAACCTTCGAGTGCCTTCTTTCTGCCACGAACGAATTGACCAGGTAGTCCTTCGTTTTTTGCTTTCAACTCTGCTTCAGTCCTTGCAACCAGGAGGAGGAGATTGGGGTCACCAGCTGAAGCTTGAGTTAGTTTGATGATATCATCATCTCTAGCTTTAGCAGCTAGACTTCCAGGAGCTAGACTTCTTGCTGGATTTGTGTTGGTGTCTTTAACGCCTAGTGAAGGGGAAGTGGCGCCATTGCCATTGTGCCCACTTGCACCGTTCGAGCCACTTGTGGTCTCGCCTGGAGCTACGTCTTCAGCTGTACGCTTTTGATCAAGTATTTCCAGAATCTTGACTGTGTCGGTGATGGCTGTATACTTGTTTGGCTTGTTCGCGTCGACGGCAGATTCGAATTGGGGGACGACCACTGAGTGGACAAATGACAGTCAGATTATAGCTATGATAAGCTTGTGAAGCGTTTGCCAGAGTTGCTTACATGTAGGTACGGTTCCTGCAGACACAGCAACACCACACGAGGCACGCATTAGATCAAGCCGAGGACGCGATAGTGGAGAGTGATGGACCCACCCTTGGAGTTGAGTCTGAGGAACTCTGGTGAGAAGTTGGCGCCGCTGACTGTAAGACATGCAAGCACGCAATTCAGTATGCTATTCCATTCGCGTATTCAGTTGTATTGGATGTAGATGGATGCGACTGACGTAGGTCTACATTGACGATGTTGCACTCTTCGGGGACGGAGTAACCCTGGAATAAACAAACAAAGCAGGAGCATTAGTATTGATATGACTATACTACTCGCCTGTCATCCTCGCACCTTCTCAATCAACGCCAGCTCGGCAGCAGCAGCATAGCAGCTTCCAGGAAAGCTGTACAGGACGGCAATGGGCACGCCGGATGTGCGATGGGCGTCGTTGGATGAGGCCATGGTGGTGGTGGTGGGTTGTGCTGTGTGCAGACTGATGACCAACTGCTAATCTTCTTCGGTTGTTGCAGAGACAAGCTCGTCGTCGTCGTTGCTTGCCGTCTTCAAGCTCTTTGGCGGAGCTCCAACATTGCGATAGACACACGACAATGGACAGCATTGATCCAGCAGCACTCTCGCTGTCGCTGCATCCGCGCACCACACCGCACGTCGACCCATCTCCATCGCCCACACCTTCGACAAGCTCGCTCGCAGCTGCCGCAGGCGTGGCGACAACCGACAGCAGCAGTCTGCCTCCAAAGCCCGACAGAGCGAAGCACGACGCCATCAAGGCACGGTACAAGGTTCTGCAGCACAAATGGCACGATCTCATAGCCGTGCGTGTGCTTCCTCCTTTATGCGCGTAATATAGTCATGGCTGACCTTTGATGCGATAAACAACCGACAGGACCGCACAAAGCTAGCCTCGGATCTGGAAGCTGCAGAGCTCAAGAGGGAAAAGCTTCAATCTGAAGCAGAGTGAGTAGCACACGCTCATCAGTCTCAGCTTGCACGACTTACTCTTCTCGTCTTCACGTGGTGCATGGCAGCATGCTGATCGAACAGATGCACGAGCTGGCACCCGAGATATCACTGGCACCAGACTATGTAGACCTGTCAAGCGACGATGCAGACGACACCTACGATGGATACATGCATCCCAATGCTTCGTCCTCCACGTACCTCGACGGGAGGTATGGCCACCACCTCGACCGACGGCTGAGCATAAGCGATAACAATGTACCCTCATCAAGCATAAACTACTTCAGCGGACAGTTGTTCGGACCTAATTCAGGTTTAGACTTTGAAAGCGACATGGCCATTCAAGGACTCGCACCGATTGGGAGCAGTAGCAACGGCAAAAGATCCGGTAATGGAGGGCATAATGGCAAGGGCTCACATGCAAACGCTGGAACGGAAGAAAGACAGGTCATGCTTTCACCTGAACAAGCGAAAGAAGAAGAAGCTCGTATTGAGCAAGAACAAAAAGCTAGACAACGGAGTAAATCCTATAATCCTGATAACGTCAAGATTCGTATTGTGAGCATGCAATCTTCTACTTTCTTACGTCACGACACAATGAACGCTGAACCTCCATCTTCGAAAATACCAGGGAGTCATGCCTTCGACTTTTGTCCACCCTCTAGTACACAATAATTCGAACAGATCGTCTAAATCCCGCTCCCCTTCTACAACATCAGATCAAGCGGGGGTTGCAGCAGGAGGAGACGAGACTATCCAAAGCACCGGCAATACTGCGATAGGTATCGCTGGTACAAGTGAACGCCCGACAAAAAGACCCAGAACAATGTCGAAAGAGAAATCTCCTATCAAAGAGCAAGATACGATAAATGAAGATGAAGAGCCAAATCCTCCTTAGACACCAATGCCGGTCGTACACTTACTATTACATAGATGAATAGTTTTCATCCGGTTTCATTCACTAGAGTTGGCACAGTCTAGTATATAGCCGGGGAACAATATAACTTATTTCATCGAGGATTCGTGGGAAAGGAGATCGATCTGATATCGGGTTCAGGGACTAGGCTACAAGGTCGAGAGCAGATACGCTCCATTATGCTTGGGATGTATTCTCACTGCCGCCAATTATCATGGGCGCTTCTCCTGTAGGGTCGGCATCGTGCACCTGCCACCATTCTCTATCTGCCGCTTGATGACTTCGCTCTCTCCAAGCGGCGGTCAATTGGCACTGGAAATCGCGTTCTAGCTCGATGAAGGACGACAGGCTCATTGGAAGCGTCGTCAAGGGCTCGCATACATTCTTGCCAAGCCTAGACTAGCACGAGACGCTGCCAATAACGACGATCTAGCTTTCGTAGCTTTCAAGAGCTGGCGGAGGACGGAACAGATGCTTAGATGCTTAGACCTGCCTTTACGCGAGCTTTGCCGGCTGTAATATAGCATCAGCGCAAAGGTACCAGAGCCCGTACAGTAGAAATGACGTAGCCTTGCTGTGCTGGCAATTATCATTATGGGAAATGCTCAGCTCCAGTTGCCTGCTCTGTCTTTACGTCAAGCTGACGTTTAGTGAGATATGACGACTAATCTAGATTGCTCATTGACACAAACACCTCCGAGACTAGATATACATTTGATAAGTAGGAGAATGCTCTACATCCCCTTTCCATGTAACCCTGTATGACGTTTCTAGACTTGAGCAATGAGGAAAGGAATTACAGGGTAGACTGATAAAGGAGGGCAATGCTGATAATGAGGAAGACTGAAAAGAAACGCCTGGTTATACTGCTCAAAACCGGTAGAAGAGGCATGAGAGCCGGCAACAACGTCACTAAGCTGACTATATTAAACGATAGTTCTTCAAGTATCGGTCTTAAAAATGTTGCTCGTATTGTAGATTGATAGTGAGAGAGTATATGATATAGGTGGGTTTGTGAAGGCGAAGGCGACGATGATTGAGAAGGTAGACGAAAAGAGACAAAGGGACAAAAGGGGTAACACGAGAAAAAGGTGATAAAACGAAAGGTAGTCAAGTATTGCATGCGATAAATGTAGAATGAGACTGGGAGGGTGAGAGTGATATTGGCGACACTGAGGGAGACCAAAACGACGAATGGATAGAGAAGTATGAGAGGGAAAGGAAAAGGGGACACGCGATATTTGCACCTAAGAAGCCTTAAGTACATAATGTGTCGTGCACGCATTGTAGTCACTTTCAGTATGACGAAGGACGACTGAAGGATAGTGAAAGCGAGAAGTGAGATCGATATCCTTCCGGGAGAATATGCTATTCCAGAGCGACGGTTTGAAGTAGCTCGCTCGATGCGAGACCAAATGTCTGAGTGTTTCTGGTAGGAGAAAAGCCCGTGTGATTGAAGATCCATCAGAACATTGATACACCGCGCAGCTTCACGTAGAGCTCCCCCAGGATTGCATTGATTCTATCTGAGACTATGCTCAGGCTCCGACTGAAGTTTTGCAGGAGCCTCTGAGATAAAGAACACGGCTCCCTTGCCTCTACACCAAACCATTTCTGAATTCCGGTCTGGGGAAGGAGGGGGGGAAGTTCTTTGTGTTTGGGTTTGCGTTTTCCTTTAAAAGCCACTTCCTAATATAGGTTTCATAACTTCTTGTTCTTGAGCATTTAATTCTTTGACCATTCCGGAAGAAGTATTTCTTCTCAATTGAATTAAATCTTCTTCACCTTGAACAATAACTCCATCTAACCAAGGTTCTTCCAACATTTCTTTCGCGGTTGCTCTTTTTAATGGATCTAATGCTAACATTGGTACTAAGAAATTCGATAAAATTTCCGCATCTTCTTCAGGAATCAAGTATTTTTCTGTTAAAACACTTTTCAACGGCCAATATTTCAATCTTGAAATATGCTTCAATTCTCCTTTCCGTGTGAAAATATCTGAACTATATTTCCCGCTCAATGCTATATGCCTTGGGAAAGGTCCCATCAATTCGATAATTTGAGCAATGTCTATGAATAAATCAACGTATCAGCAGAGTTAAGCTTGCGGTAAGGATAGCACAAAGCAACTCACGATCATCGTCTTTGTTGTACCGCGAACCAGCCGCAGGATCAAACAGATAATCACCCGTCAAGAGTTCAAAGAACATGCAAGCAGCTGACCACATATCAACTGGAGTACCCCATTTAGCGCCAATTATAGCTTCCGGACTTCTATATTGGCGTGTTTGAATATCATTCGTAAAGTGCAAGTCGACCCATGATCTATCATCAAAAGAAAGAGGAAATGATGAGCTAAGCCGTTCTTTCTAGGTAGCCGTCTGAGATAAGGCTCAAGAGAGAAATTTCGAAAGGAAAACACTCACGCATTACCCAGATCTGCAATCTTGACCGTTATCCTTTCCAAACTAGCCGGATCATACGGTGCATTAGGTGGTAGAGTAGAAGGGTCACCAGCAACAGGAGCAGGTCTATATTGTTGTAGTAATTCATCTACCATAGCAGCAACATTATTATTCGCTTCAGTAATCTTTTGTTCATTATTATTACTACTGTCCTGTTCAATTCTTTGTTCCAAGCTAGTTTGATCTTGAGTTTGATCTATAATTAATTCTCCATTTGCTCCTTTTTTATATATAGGTGGAGGTGAATAAGAAGTATATTGTTGATGTTGGATAGTATCTTCTTCTGTTTTTCCTTCTTCTTGTTGAAGTAATTTATGTTTTAAAGCTTGTTGAGATAATAAACTAGGTCCATTATTGTTATTGGTATGTTGTGATTTATTAGCTTCTCTTGCAGCTTCTTCTTCCGCTTTGTTTAGAACTTCATTGATAGAATCTCCACCAGATGATGAAATTCTAGTTCTTGCAATTGCATCAGAGACATTTTCTTCACTTGATGATAAAGATATAGGTAATTTAGGAGAAGAAGCTATTGAAGATGTTCCCATACTGTTCAAGTTGAGTCTACTACCAGGAGCTGAGGGTGCAGCACTTCCTATACCACTTCCACTTCCTCCTTGCATATAACTTGGACCAGAGGGTGAATTTTTCGTAGTAGAAGCAGTATCTGATATCTTAGACATATGGAAACCTAATTTATCGATCATAGGAGAGGAAGATAGGAAAGAACTAGAAGGAGAAGGTAAGGGTTGTGAACCAGTGATGAAGATTCCTTCACCCCTAGGGGTTTGAGTGCCACCTCTACCTTGAGAAGGTGGTACACCAACTAATTTCGTAGGTACTGCAGCAGGTGTGGTTTCCAATTCCGCTTTCACTACCGCTTCAACATCATCTATACAAATTAAAACATTTTCAGGCTTGAGATCAGTGTGGATTATACCACAACACCGATGAACGTAATCCAATCCCAGTAAGACTTGTTTCGCGATTTGTCGTACGATATGTTCTGGTACACCTCGATTTTGATATCGCTTGATGAGTCCAAGTAGATTTTCTCCGAGCACTTCAAAGACCATGCAGACGTGCTGTATAAAGACAAGGTGCGTATTGAGTGAGCCAACTAATCAGCTGGAGAAGCTCGGATTTGTATGACTTCAAGAATTACTCACACTCCCATTCATTCCTTCGTGCGTAAAGTGATCCAACAGCGAAACGACATGCCTTCTACCCGGATGATTAGGATCGGAAGAGACGACTTTTTGAAGTAGTTTGATTTCGTCTAGAGCTGTTTCTGTATAATGTTGAGCGGACTATTAATCGGTACAAGGTAAAAGTAAGAGGCGAAGATACGAATGGTTAGATAACCGGCCTGTTCCGAACGACAGTTATAACCGGGTAACATCGGTCTCTCTCACCTTCACAACCTTTAAAGCCACATGTCGATTATGCCTATAAATTGAAGCAAGGACAAGACAAAATCAGTGCTCTCGTTCTACAGGTAGTCTCGAGGAGATAGGCGTTGTCCTTCATTAGGAAGAAAGACCCTCGCAGCAACGAAAGGGTGATGTAGTACGCTGTCCAAGGGTCTCTTCACGCTCAAAACAGACACTCTTGAACACTTACAGATTATCTCTCGCCAGCCAGACCTTGATAGCGAGTGAAAGTGAAAGAGCAAAGCAAGATCAAAAGCATCAGTATCTAACTCCTATCACTTTATGATCGCTCCTTCTCCGTAGTGCCTCCCGTTGTCTGCCTCTGCTAACAGCCCCAGCACCACTGTCGTCCCTTCTTGACGCTTCTCATCCTTGACTCGACGTGCCCGACGTCTCTCATCTCACTGCTCTGAGGCATGCAATTGGCATGCAAGTGATCGGAGGAGGTGAAGCTAAGTGGGGGTTGGGCCAAAAAAGAAGCCCACCCACCCAACACGGAGGGAAAGGACGAGCCGAATTGATAGGTATGTATCAAGTTTGTTGTGTTCTTGGTGGATGTTTGAGAAAGCGTAGGGGACGGTGGATGCGGTGTGCTGTAGCCCATTGCGTGACGAAGGTAGAGGGGCTTTCTCGGGAGAGAGATGAGGAAGATGGATGCAATGGAAACTCACCGTAGAGAAATGGCCCCATCCGAGCTTTCTAACGACTACATATCTTCCATTTGAGAATGTCTATAGTTGAATACTTGTCCATCAGCGCTGAAATGCACCTTGCATATGCTTATCAAGAGAGTGCCAGATAGCTTCTTCCGAGAGGATGAGCGGGCAGGAAGAGAGACTCACCTCTCCGACAATGACTGGATGGTAGCCGCCTTGTTCGTAGCTGATGAGGAGCAGTGTCAGCAGTGGACTGGAATGGCATGGTTCTATCTGCTCTCCCTCTTGCATGGCTCGAAGCTTCCAACCATTCCATCTCATCCATCCATCCAGAAGCAGTGATATCACAATTCACTTGATTCGGGGCGGGCAGGGAGACTTGGAAGGATGGGAGAATGGATGCAAGCATGCAAGCGTGTGCAAGAGAGACGCGGGTTGACGACAATATAACCCACTCCGACAGCTTCTCCTCTTCGTCCGTGTACACGCTCTCGTAGCTCGCCGTCTGGCTCTGTTGACTGACAGAGTGCTGGGAGACGACGCTGGGCGAGGTTGCCCCCGTGGATGGCGCAGAGGGTGGGATGGCGATGGACGAAGTAGTAGTAGTAGCGTCGTCCTTCCTCGTCTTGCTCTTGCTCTTGCTTGTGCTCTTGCTCTTGCTCTTGCTTCTCGCCTTGTCTGGCGGTGGCTGCTGCTCTCCAGACGGCTGGATGCGCGCGCTCGACGTGGATGCCATGGTGCAGTCGACTTGTACCAGGTATATCCGTGTCTCTGTATCCTATCCTGCGTGCGCTGATGACCACCTCGTCCTGCCTCGAGTTGCGACAAGTCCGACCTATCGATACGAGTGCGAATGTGAATGTGAATCAATCACCTGAAATCAGCCACCGCGGTGTGTAGTGGTAGGATTGGAATACAAAGCAGATGCAAGGTCGCAGCAGACGAGGACTGTATAGCTGTGTTCTGGCGTCTTCACCGTGCCCACTCTGCATGCTTGCCATCCAGCACTCCGCTTGTCGCTATCGCCGACACTTGCGTCCTATCATGTATCCTCGACATGAATCTCACCGAAACTCGCCTCGGAAGAGTCGGAACAGCCAATAGACTTCAACAAGCAGGATAATCACAACATCGCACTCGCAGACGCATTCCAAAGCATGCAGACAACTACTAGTACTACTACCGTCGTGCAACTTGAATCGTCGACCTGTTGATCCTGTTATCCGACTTAGCTTGGAGAACTTGAACGACCACTAGGGCTGAAACTTGCGCTGGTCATAATGAGATTTACGCCGTCTGTCGATAATACTAATGTACTGCCCCCGACTCAGTATACGGGAATCGCGGAAACGAAAACACTAAGCTCGATCTCGGTATCTCATCTTTATGACCTAGGATAGAAAGATGGAGAGCGAATCAACGAGGAGATGATGTGGGACCTGGTGATTGCCCATATCGGCACCGAGTCAACTTGCAACTGAGGCTTTGTTGGCTATTTATACGGAATGAAAACCCCTACTGCCATGAAGTTACATAGCCTAACGCGAATATGTCTATCTGACCCCGAAATTTTGAAGTATCGTGATACTACTGTCCGTACAATTTTTTGTCATGGCGGTGCGGGCGTTGCGGTAGAGGTGCATATTTACTATCCCGAAGTTCGGTTCAATCGTCAGACAGCACAAGTACACATGTTTTGTGCCAGACGGCGTGGTCCGTGAAGTTGTACGGCGGACCCCTGTATCTCATGAAGCGAGCGACAGCATACCGCGTGTGAGTAGACAATCCAGACTCGATGAATTTATCAGGGGACTGCCACGGCCTCACCGCTGTCAACCTCGAATAGGAGCGTGAACTCCTCCCCCGAGTCAGTGTCGGAAAACAGCAGCGCAGCTACTTGCATTATTGACCATTCGCCACATCTCACTTGGGTACCCACATTATGTATCTACAATACTCCCGACAAGCGCCGCTCGGCCGTCCCCAAACACATCCCCCAGTACATTTCGGACAGTGTGGGCTTGCTTGTATATGAGTTCGAGGTGCGGTATACCAGGTTGTCCCTTGGACTCTAACATGGCCTTATTGACGTCTTCCGCAAGTTTATCCCTCTCCTCTTGTCTGGTCAAATAGTAAATATCCTTATTTCCATGCGAGGCAAGATCCGCTGGATTGGCATACGCCACCAGCGAGAAGAGCAATTTGAGCTTTGACAGAACTTGAGGTGATGTGCTTGGATCGGTAGAAGGGTACAGCGTATTGAGCTGTGATCCGTAAGATAAGACTTGCTCGAAAGATACCTCGGGTTGGTCGTCCACGCTGGCTTGAGTAGCCTTGCCCTTTCCCTTTCGCGCGCTGCCCGAATATTGTTCATCTACGCTGGCAGCAGCCGGGCTTGCACTGTTCGTGGGAATAAGTTGTGAGGCTATCTGTTCATCTTCATCGTCATCTTGTTCCGCTTCCATGCTGCTGTCTGACCCATCCTTCTCAGTCGCAGCAGTGCTAGCCAGTACCAGTTCCACAAACTTCCGGCAGCGCAGTCTCAAGAGGAGTTCCGCTCGCTTGCGTTTCTTCTCATCTTGATCAGTAGGATTGATCCCGTTGAGCATTGATTCCAGAGTGTCCTTCGACGAAGGATGGATGACACCAGGATAATGATCCTCGATTTCCTGCATAGCATGGTCAATCCTACCTCGGCGTAATGCCAAACAGATATCTTGTCGATGTAAAGTATCCTCCAGTTCTGCTTCGTCTGCTTCCAGATCGTCCAACCCAGAGGTATCTCGTTTGACATCCGTGGTCATGTAGTCATCTCGGACACTGACTGACCTGCTGGGCTTGGCCGTCGAGGATGACTGTTCAGCGGCAGATTGCATCTCTTCATCTTCATCTCCGACTGCATCTAATCTCGGTTGACTCTCTTCAGTATCCATCTGCGAATCGCCACCATCTTCATTGTTTGCTGACAAAGTTGTGCGCAGAGCACTCTTGAGCAACTTCTTCGAGCCACTCTCCGCTTTCTTCTTTCCTTTCTTCTTAGCCGGCGTCGAGGATCCGCTAGGCCCGGTCGGAGGGGTTTCGTTATTACTTGTCGCCGAGGTCGCGAAGCTCGTGGATGATGCAGCCACCACTTCCTTCCATTGCTTTCTCTCCTCCTCGCGCTGCTTTCGGAAGCTCCTCGCTGTCTCAGAGTAACCTCGATAGTTCAAATATGACGCGATCAGATTCTGCATGCAAGCTTTAATGTGCGGGTCGTCTACGTCGCTAGGTAGTCGGTCGGCTGCATCAGTTGCAGATGAGCTAGATGATGAAGAGGCGGCAGGTGACAAAAAGGGTAGAGGAGGGAACGATGGTGCTAGAGTGTGCTTGTACGAGGAAGGTATGGGATGGTTGAGAACTGATGCGGTTGCTTCCCGTTGCCGCCGCTGCAAAACATATAGAGCACCTCATCAGCCCCAGTCCCCATCAAATCCTACGCAGATGTCTTTACCTTGACAAAGCTCTCGATATCAAACTTGAAAGCTTCCTGTCCAAAGTTGACTTTGACGGTTTCGCCAGGCGTTTGAAGGCCGACAGTAGGATAGTATTGCAAAGGAGCAGTACCAGGAGTTTCCTTCAATTTCCCTCTTTCGCGATCCCTTCTAGTTACTCCGCTGCCAGCACCATAACTCGGTCTCAGGGTAGGATCGTCTCTTTCTCCAAGCTGAGAGCTAAGGTCGAAAACATAGCCTAGCCATTTGCCGTTCTTGACAAAGAAAGCTCTCTTGGCTACAAAGTCTATTCCGCAACCGATAATATCGCCTGATCCAAATCGTTCAGAGTATGCCTGACCTGTGCCCGAGCAGGCGAAAGCTTTGCCATCATCTCCGTGATACCCATATGATTCGGCATTCCAGCCTTGAGCGTATTTGAGCATTAGCGTACAGACCAAATAGACGTGGAGGTATCTCACATACCTGGCAGACGCTCCAGATCGACTGCTCGAGACGAGAATCCTATGCCAATGTAGCCTTTTTGACCTTTGCTGACAATCTCCACTTCGAAGTAGTATATACCAGCTTGTGGCGGTATCGGATAGTCCGCTCTCACCGCGGCTGCATCCTATGTGTGTCGAACCGGGGTAAGCGCTGCGTAGTTCGAGATTCAAACGCCCAATGCATACCTTTTCAGGGTCATGACGATTCAGTTCTAAAGGCAGGCAACAGCGATTAGGCGAAGAACCCTTATGCCACTTAATAGTACGTGTATTGCGAAATGCTTACTGTCTCTCCCTTGGTCGTCCTTCTCCGGGCAGAATTGAACGACACCATCTTGTATAAGAAGCCGTTTACAGCAATGCTTTGGATCCAATTTTGATGGAAGTGGGATCTTAGCAGTCGGACTAGCGAGTCCTTCCTCATACTTCTCTCGCGCCGAGATAGCCTGCGAAGGCGCTCTGACCGCTGCAGAAGACGAAAGCGGACTATTGTCTATTGCTATACTCTGCAAAGGTGTAGCTGATCCCCACCCCGCATCATCCGCCCTGTCACTTGTCGATCCGCCAGCGGCTCTCGCGATGGATCCAGAGGTTGAAGCAGGAGCGGCCGGTGAGAGTGAGGATGGAGAAACTGTGAAGCGGGGGTAGAAGACTGAATGCTTGAGGTACGAAGGCACGCTCCAATCTTGTGGCATGACGATTGTGGGTGACAAGGCTGCTGACGAGCCGGACGGGGCGGACGCCGTAGCAGGTTGCTGAGGCCTGCTACTGAACAGATAGCTAGCCATGGATGAAGGTATAAGAGCTTCTGCGACCGCAAAGGAAGCTAGGCGTATCGCTCAAATGGAGGTACTTGCTGATGTCGCCTGTGACCGCGGAAGTGCAGCACGAGCAGCCAGCGACTGTCGGTCGCGGACGCGATTTGAGCCTGCCTTTCGTTGACAGAACACGGCCAGCACTCGGAGACACAGGCAGATGTCAAGCGAGCTGCAAGTATCTGAAAGGCAGAAGGTGAAAGAGTCGGGGTGCCGTTCCGTCGCCTAGTCTGGCTGCCTGTCCAGACGAAGTGAATGCAATCGACAAGGCAGCGGCTGTTCCTACATTTGCATGCTCGAGGTCCCATGAACAGTGCAAGCACACCGTATATAGACCTCGTCCCTATTCTTCATGCAAGCAGAATCGACATGCATTTCTGGAAGCTTGGCTGCGCTGGAACACAATCTCGCCACCATCTAAATGAAGCAGTACAGGTTACAGGTAGTGGTACAAGCTGTCATGATGCTAGCACGAGGTAAATCCGATGTTAAGTAGGTATAGTATAAGCGTGATGAAAGATGGATCATAATGATTGTACGTCAAGCTAGAACAAAGATAATTGTAGCAGGCAAGCCTTTTGAGGTTTCCCACGGCGCGAACATGGATTGAGTAGAGGTGCTCGGAATCTTGAAGATGTAGACCTTGCCGGCCAGCGACTAGCCCACACAACACAGGTAATCCGCACATCCATTGATTTGGCAAATCGACCCAACTCAGCTGTTCCTCTTCGTTCTACCTCGCAGTAATCTACTCGCCAAGCTAGTCTTCCTAGATAAAGGTTTCCCTTCAGCAGGAGAAGAAGTATTGCTGTTTGAAGCAGAAGAATGATCCGAGTTTGAAGTAGTAGTTGAATCTTGTAATCTACTCCTGTCAGGAGTTGAAGTTTTATCAGAAGCATACGATGAATCCGTATGCGCATATCCGTATCCTGAGCTGTTTCCGCCATTTGCATAACCACTGTGATTCCCATTGTAGCCAGAAGCATTACTCGATGAAGAAGTAGAGTGTGTCATGCCTGATTCTTTAGAGCTAGATTCCGCCAATATAGCAGCGGTTGCAGATTCGTTCGCTAGATCGTCATGCTTGTGTGATCGTGACATGGAGTTCTTTAGACCTAGACCAAAATGCGAACGATCATTGTAATTACCCCCTGATCCAAAGACGTCAACTGGACCTTCAGGTAAGCCCAGAGGCGAAGGAGGCTGAGGAGATCGTCTTGGTGAATTTCGGTCATATCCTTGACCTTGTCTATCTTCACCGTAATTGGAAGTCGAAGGCGAGCTGATAGTCGGTCTAAGATGATTGTTTTCCATCTTCTGCTCAAGAGGGGAAGTTCCTCTTCGTGTGCCCATAGCAGGCCGACGATCGTTCCCATCATCAAGACGCCTGTAATCACTTGATGAGTTCCGCTCATCAGCAGCGTTGTTGCTGAATGGGTCCTTGGAATCGGTGGATAGTCCCTGATTTGAGTTGGACCGCTCATATGGCAGAGGAGGCGCACCGGGGCTGTCCGAAAAATTACTGTGTTCATTGTGCGAGTCTTTTTGTGATGGACTGGAGATCATTGCACCCTTCTTGCTGCGCATACGTTGTAGTAATGATTTTGACCGCTTGATGCCAGGCTCGCCATTGTTCGAGGGTGAACTTGATGATGGCGCTTGTAGAAAGCGGTCAGGAATGATTGGCATTGGCGGTGGAACTGCCGCTGTCGCAAGAGTAAAGAGCGCGTCAGCTAATACGATAAAATAAAAAGTGCAAAGCAATAAACTTACACGCCCCTACTGGTCTACCTTCGCGTAAAGTTGCTTCAATATCCCATATACTAGCCGTTCTGTCAGCACGTGTCAATTTGCCCATTTCGGTTTGGTTTCTTGCGTCGGGCGAAATGGGGGAGCTAGTCATACTAGAATTGGGAGAGGGTGCTACGCTAGCTCTAGGGGGTTTACGAGCGTATGAAGAGTTTCCATAATCTAAATAAGCTTCAGAATGTACACCGAAAGCTTCTAATATCTTTCGCTCTTTTGCATCTGTCTCTTGTGATGGATAGCCTAGTGTTATACTCGAGTTGGATTGTCGGCGCTCGTACTGGGGCATACCAGCAAGAAGATTCTCGGCGGAGTTGTCGGGATCGTTGAAATGTCCCTCTGCTCCCATTGCTGCTAGAGTAGCCTTTGCTCGAGCCGATACTCCGGCGCCTCCACCATTGCCGCTTCGAGGCTGGCGGGGATAGGCCGAGTCTCGGAGAGGGGAGGTTGCACCACCAGGATGGTTGGGTGGTGGGGAGCCAGAGTAGGATGGATCTAGAGCGGACTGGGAGAATGCAGCGATGGGTGCATCTGATCGCTGTGCGCCAATGGCCGCGTCAAAGGGACCGCTGCGGGGGGTGGACAGTGATTGGATTGAGAGTCATTGTTTTAAAGCATGGTTGATGAGCATGTTCGCCGATAATGGATGGATGGATGTGTTTAGCAAATGTCACCTCTCTACGCGTGCCAAGGAATGCAGCTCTCACCTATGATGGACTGGAAGCGGAGGGGAAATTAGATGGGCAGCAAGGATGGTAAATGGCGGAACAGCAGTCAGTCAGATGCTGTTGCTTTACTATCGAGCTGCCGGGATGTTCGTGCTGGTTGACCAAAACACAGGGCGGCCAAACAACTCACATCCACCACCGAGCCCGGAGAGGTCGAGCTTGTCGATGATGTCGCGGTACGGAGGGCTCACGGTACCCTGCTTGTTCTTGCCGTTCTTGCTGCTGGCGTCGCGTGTCGGGCGGCCCATTGACTTTGAGCGAGTGGGTCCTTGGGACGAGGCATGCTCTTTGGCCTTTGACGACGAGCTGAACATGGTGCAGGAGCGGGGCGAGCGAGCAGCGCGGTGGCTGGCTGGCTGGCTGGCTCACTGTTTGCAGCTGCAGTCTTGTGCTGCTCTAGAGGGCGCGCTGTTGTGTTGTCTCGCTTGGGGTGATGGAGGCCAGCGGTGTGTACTTGCGCGCCAGTTGTTCAAAGCAGCACGAGATAGATCGACTTGTCACTTTTCGAAGCGCTTCCAACACCGCACACCTTGCACTGACAGCCCAACTCACTGCGCAACAATGAGCAGATCAGCCTCACCCAGCGAGGCCTCCGAGTCTGGCGACGACGACCAGGCGAAGCTGCTCCAGCTCCTCAATGCTCAGTGTGCTGCCAGCTTGGGTGGGGTGATGCCAGTAGCCTCGACGAGCAGGCTGGAAGACATCACCGACGACGACGAGCAACACAGCAGCGACGACAATGATGACGTAGACGACGACGACGACGACGAATGGACTGGCTTTGGCGAGGTCGCTCCTCCAGCTGGCCTCCCATCAGCAAATTCAAAGCAAGCAATCGTCGTCTCGTTCCAAGACTCTATACGCAATGGAAAGAGAAAGCTCGACGAGAGTGAAATCACTACATTCGGTGAAAAGGATGGCTTCATGGTGCGCCCTGCCTCTGCTTCTAAATGTGAAGCTTGAGCAATTGGCTAACGCATTGTGGCAACTTTAAACGCGACAGTCTACGAAGATCCGAAGAGCGAATGTAGAGTCTGTCAATGAGCCAAGTAGGCGAAAAGGAAAGGCAAAAGCAGACGGTGATGACGATGAAAGGTGACTTGGATGCGCCTTGTGTTCGTATAATGCTGGGTATTCTTGGCTGATCACTTATTCTGTCCACTTTACCATGTAGACACCTGAAAGAGCTGGATGCATCGCTTTACACCCTCATACAAGATCTACCTTCCAACGCTACGGCTGCATCTAACACTATACTCCTAGACAAACTAAGCGCACTGCCCTCACCACGTCTCTTAACCAAGAAATCACAAGAAAACGAAAAGGTAATCGATAAAAAAGCACCACGTACATTACATGAGAAAATCTATACAGCTAGATTAAACAGAGCAAAAATAGCAGATTCAGAAGCAAGAGAGAATGGTGTTGTAATAGCAGCAGGTAAAGGGAAATATGCTCTAACTAAAAAAGCAAGACGGGAACAAACTGGTGTTGAAGATGCTCGTAGGAAAAAAGCTAGAGGTATTTCAGGTGTAGTTGGTAAAATGAGAAAAGGAGGTTCAGTATTGACTCTTAACAAGGAAGAGATCAGAAAGGGTAATGAAGGTGATTTGAGTGGAATTAGCAAGAGAAAGCAAAAACGACCTCCCAGACAGGGTAGACGATAGGCTTGTTGTACTCTAAGCATCCTTTCATATCGTTAAGCAATACAACGCACCCTCGTAGCAATTGCTTCCAAAGCTATTGCAGAACGTGCAGATACACCGTAGGCCTGATTTTACAGTACTTCCTGATAGTCTGCTGAAGAGCCTGGCAAGGTTCATTGCCACTTCGATCTTTTGACTCGCCGCAAGATTTGAAGATGGTACGCAGCACGGAGACCTGCTTTCATCAATCAGAACATCAGTTCAAAGGACCGGTTGAGCTCAGCTGGTGGAGCGGTTAGTTTCAATTCGATACAATCTTTCAACTCGTACAGCCGAAGTACTTTATGAGAGCCCACCTTCTTTGTAGGAAGAAACTTATGTACCGACCGTAAGCTGGATAAATTGTTTGTCTGATGTTTCATGGTATACGTTGCAATCGCGACAACCCATTCGTCTGTCACGGGTACGCTTTTCACTATGCCTGATCTTTCAGTGTTCATAGAACCAGTAGTACTAGCGAAGGCGCACATATACATCTGCTTAGGCGACCTGATTGCATTGCTTCGAGTCTCTCGGTTGAAGGAGCTTGAATTCGGTATTCTATGGAATGTATTGATTGGCATGCCACCTATACCAACTCAATCAGGCTCAACTTGGGCGTGATACTGTGGGTAAGCTTCAGTGGGTCTTGGGCAGATTTCTACCGCTTCGATGAAATGCAATTCTTGGGACCGGAGGAGAATGATGACGTTAGAAGAGACGGAAAACATTGCAACGGCCTACCTAGTACAGCCTTATTTGGTGCTGGAAACACCGTCGGCACACGTTCCTGTTAGCTTGACGGTCCCAGCGCCCTCGATCAACTTCGGCCGGATCGGCTGGGATACGTACCAGACAATGCAAAGGGTATTGAGGCCTCACAGGCGATGGCTGAGCTAAACAAGTTCGTTCCGACTGCAAGTGGTCTGAATTGGGTGTTTTCACCTAGACTTTCCTCCGTAATTAGGTAGACTGTCAGACTGTGTGGATTCAGAAGGTAAAGCAGAGCATGCACCCCATCGTTCTGTCTGAGATAAACCCGTCTGACCACCGTTCGCGGAGACGGAGGCCCCGGGTTTGTCGGTCGTGCACAGTGGTCTACAAAATGCCGACATCCTCTTTCGCTACCCATAAATTTGAGCCAAACACATTCTCCAGTGGCCGGCTGCAGAAGCATCACCGCCATTTTTCAGGGAAAGAAGAAGCGACAAGTGAGAAAGTAGGGAAACTAGGCACTTAGGCTTCTATACTGCTTCATGGCTTTGCAGTTACCAGTTTCAAAAAGAAAAGGTCTTATCGGCCCGATGATCGAGAAAGATGGACATGCATGAATGTGTGTTCAGAAGAACCGAACACACAGGCGTGCGCAGCAAAATGAAAGCTCCCCTCGCCTGTCCTAGCTGAATGCTCAAGAGGAGCAAAAGATTCGACCAGTGACAGGATTGAACTGTCGACCTCCCGATGGAACTGTTGTAGTAACAGTCGGACTGATGATTGGAATTGATCAGATACTTGAATGAATGAGTTGAATGGTTGAATTGAAACTAACCGCTCTAACCAGCTGAGCTAACCGGTCCTTTGAACTGATGTTCTGATTGATGAAAGCAGGTCTCCGTGCTGCGTACCATCTTCAAATCTTGCGGCGAGTCAAAAGATCGAAGTGGCAATGAACCTTGCCAGGCTCTTCAGCAGACTATCAGGAAGTACTGTAAAATCAGGCCTACGGTGTATCTGCACGTTCTGCAATACCTTTGGAAGCAATTGCTACGAGGGTGTGTTGTATTGCTTTACGAAAGCATCTCCAGCTGACTCCGTACTTCACTAGATCTGCCCGCCAGACCGATAGTGAGGAAGGATTCTTTGGAGTGCGAAGTAGACAGAGGACACCTAAGCATTGAATAGTAGTCTCATTCAGTGAGATGTTCTAGGATTGAAAAGCTCATAGACTGCAGAGGAAGCTGTGGTTGTGGAATAATTTTAGGAACGTTGGCTGCAATCCCCTTCCTCAATTCGTGAAGCCCGCGTTATAGTGTACAATAGACAAGTGCTCCGTCAGCCTTATGAAACCTACTGTCCGGTAGTAAACCTTCCCAGATGTTGACTGCATGCGTCGTTGTACAAGTCAGCTAATAGAGGTCAGAAAGGTATTATAGCTCGACCAGAGCAAAATTTACTTAAAAGTACAGCAAGCCTATCTTTTACTCTGGGAAGGAGGACCTGTTTGCTTTCACTTGCTGATTCCAATTTAAGCACCGGGAGTCTATGAGCACCTGGAGAGTCAGTGACTATAACATACGTGACGGGAACGGGAGAATCTCACCGTCCGCTTTCCATGAGGCAAACTCAAATGCCCAAACGGTCAACCGGGTCAGGTGCATCGTTCAAATAGTTGATACAAGGCAGTGACTGAAGTCCAGTATCAGGTTGTATTGTGCGACGTAGCTCGGCTACTAAGTGACCAAAGGGTAGATCGTGTAGGATCCGAATGTACTAGTGCAAAAGCTCAGTCGAGCAGCCCTGAGAAGGTGTTTACATACATACCTGGGACGCGGACTTTCCCTCATTATGGATTCCGTGAGCCACATTCAGGCGTTTTATAAAAGGCGGAAAACCCCATTCGGAACCCAGTAGGTCGCTATGCGCCTGTAGGCGGCTGGCTTCCTGCAAGTGGTCAAGCGCAATCTCTGCCTTGAAGCGAGTTGTGAATACGACGAAGTATTTTGCCCAAGTCGGTTTGCAGTGGAGTGTAGTATAACCAGCAACGTTTTTGCAATGTGGTCCGAGGACTTCCTGTAGAGTTTTCACAGCCGATTTCGACGGGTCCGCTGAGAATTTGATACACAGTGCTCGACTTGTTTTCATAAGCAAGGGGCTTATCTCCTCTCCAGAAACGGCACGTGAAGGTTGGATGGACGCTGTGGGATAGTTGGCAAGAAATTCTATGCCAAATGCTTCGCAAGCATGCGCTACCTTGAAAGTGAGGTTTGCGCTCTCATGTCTGCCCTCATCAGCACCGACAGGTTCCGTGTACCTGCCAGTCAAGTCACTGCAATGGCGAAACGCCATCGCAAGAACGGCAGATTTGCTGCCTGGCGGCATTCCGTCTAAATCGACCTTGAGGAGTGAATGCGCTGTAGTACCAGTGATTTCCCGCCCGACGTTTATGATCCAATGCAGTCTACATACCTGTTGGAACGAAAGACATTGAGCAATATCAGCGGTCGACTCGTTACTTGGTATCCGCCGCCGTATTGCGATGGTATCCGATACCGTATTGCGATGCTTACGTTTAAGTTTCGCGCGCATTTGACAGCTTCAGGGATGCTATCCAGTTCGTAATCACCTATTGAACTTGCGAGTGACCTGCACTTGCAACCATCTGATGCGCATTCAGTGGCTTTGGTCTTACGCGTGCGACGCTTCTTGACTTTGGTGGCGACATCGCCTTCGACGATTGGTTGATTTGTGTCAGCGGGGCCAAGCTCTCGGTTTGCAGGGTCTGGATGTGAGCTTGAGATGCGGAGAGGTAGATTTGAGTCGTTGGCGGCGTCAACCTGACAGACTGGGGGCGCCACGCCTCGCGGAACAGCAGGTAGCGGAGTGGAGGGACGGCACATAGGAGTCTGCGGATTGGAGTCGGATCTCATGTCGTATATAACGTTGCAGGAATTCTCCATGGCTAATAGTTTGCGTCTGGTTTGATGTTGGTGGTTGCTGTATTGAACACGAACGGAGGCGAGTCCTTCGCCCGTCCAACGACGACTCTCGTGCCTGCGACTGGTCCACGACTCGACGGGGATATCGAGCTAGGAGACCTACGGAGAACAGTCTTGGATGGGTTCGTACGGAGGTTACTTACAACGCCAATGCCTTCGAACCTCGTATTCGGACCAGACGAATACAGTCGGCCTGCTCAGGATGCACCGTGCGACGGAGCGCGTATTTGGGCGGCCGGATGATAAAGGAAGTGGGCCTGAGGGAATCCAAAGAAATCAAAGTCGCTGCAGTGAGCCAAGACGCTAGGAAGCAACACTTCAGGTGGTGTAGTATCTCAGACTGCCATATCATATTGTCTGTCAGCTGATTGGCCTCCTCTAACCGAGAAGGCGTATGTCATTTGCGGGGAGGCTGAGGGGAGTCTGGTCGGCATGTCTTCGGAGAATAGCAACGGACACTCCTGTAGCGACGTTGCGTGTGGCCTTCTAACTTTATGCCATCGGGGGAAAGCGTAAATTGGCATATATCGAATACCTGTATCAAACCGAGAAAGATACAAGCGATCGATTTCTCCTATTTGCAAGACTTTAGTCGACCATATGGGGCATAAGTCAGTTTCAAAAGCGAAAGAATAGTCTGAAATCAGTGGGGTCATAGAAAAGACCGTGTCTCAGTTCCTGAAAGGGTCCTTTGTATTCTAGAAGTTTTGCTGAATCAAGAATGGCCGTATATTGACGTTTGTTAAAGAACAGGCCCGCGCTCTCAGAACAGTCGCTACCCTACTCGCCCCACTATGGCGATATTGTCACAACGGATCGACTGCCTCAAACTGCCCAAAGCACGCAAATATAGCTTGTCGCTGCTATAATCAGCCGGCCAAATAGTTGTGACAAGCTGGCCGTGGTGACTTTTCCCATGTCTCCGGCGACCACGTTCCCAATCTCTCCTAGAACCAGTGAATGATAGGCTGAACGCCTCGGTACTGACTTCAAAGCATCCTCTAATGAGAATAATATCCTGGGAGGAGTTCCCTTGTCCGCCTAAGATGGGCACATGCCCCCCGGAATGCCTCTTCATGCCGGCCAATAGTCTTGACCCAACCACCAAAGCGGTGGACATATTGATGCCAGAAGATTCGGTAGAAGGTATCGCAACAGCGCTAATGGGTTACCATCGATTGGTCTCCCTTCGTTTACTTTCATCGACACGTGTTTGCCCGTCCACCTGTCGCCAGCGTCACCCATTGCGATCATTCCTTTGGCGAGATCTGCATACGACTCAATCGGAGATGCTTTCAAAGGATCGTCGGTGAGCTCGACATGGTGCTCTGCTGGGTCATGTACAATCGCTCCGGCAGATGCGACGATCAGAGGGATCCAGGCATTGTCTTGGAGATGCTTGATGGCTCTCCGCAAGTCTTCGTAGATGTGGAACAGCACCCAGTTGTACATGAAGCGATATCCTGTTTCACGTTCGTGCGGGTTGTTCGGGTCCACACTTCCCGACGACAAGAACACGACATAGGGTATTTTGGCGCCAGACTTGCGCTGTGGCCCGAGGGCTTGCACAATTGCAAAAGCAGTCTGCTGTGCTATACTACAGCCTGGCTCATTGCGATTCTGTGCGACCGTCGAGAGGATCACATCGGCGGAAGATAGGCATGACGCGAGAAGTGAAGTGTCGGACAGGTCGCCGATGAACAAAGATACATTGGCCGCCGTAGAGATAGAGGGGAACTTCTTCTCGAGACGTGAGCGTGATCTTGCGTAGATATTAAGGTGAGCAGAGGTCTGGAGCAGTGCCTTCACGATCTCGGAGCCAGTCTGACCAGTTGCGCCAAGAACAGCGTAGGTAGGCATTACAGGAGAACGGTCTGCAGCAGCTGATCAATCATCACTATGATAGGACCTGAGATCTTTGACTCTTTGGCCTACAGCTCAGTGTTGAGAGGGATTGGTGTATGAAGAGCACCTTCAAATGCCAACTGTATCGTGGCGATCCCTGCGTGCTGGAAAGTGCGGCCTATCCAAGGATAGCGGTACGTGGGTGGGTGCAGTTAGACTGAGTGACTGAGGAAGGCTGTGCCGTGCGGAGCCAAGGGTGCAAGGAGCTGAGGGAACCTTGCGAGAGAATCACGACACAAGCCGTATGCGAGCCATTGCCAATCGATGCGATAAGTCCGGCCTTATCTGCGCAAGTGGTGTGAATCCGCAATTGCCGCTGTCATGCTATATTTCGGGGACTTGGAAAGTTAAGTTAGAGGCTTCTGAGTAGACGGGAAGTTGCACCCGATAGGCATCATGCTTGCACTTCGGTATCACTGCTTCATGTCTACCATTGTCCATGCTCACGGCCACCAGTCCTTGCCTAGTAAGCGCCAAAGAGGAGAACATATTGAAGCCAGCAGATTCGGCAGGAGGTAGCGTATAGAAGCGACTGAGCTGCCTGCAATCTGCTTGCCTTCATTCACCGCCATAGTGACCCCTTTGCTATGCCAAGCTTCGTCTGTCCCCATAGCTATCATTTCTTTGGCGAGACTGGCGTACGATTGCATTGGCAAAGCTTTGTTGGTGTCGCCTGTGAGCTTGACGGGATAGTCTTTTGGATCGTGTGCTAGTGCGCTGGCTGATGCAACAACGAGACAGATCGAAAAATTGGTCTGACGCCTGCGGACCAGATCTACCACCTCTATGAAAGCTACAGTGCATGTTCCACTCACTTTGCGTGCTCTCAGACTATCCTGGGGTACATAAAATGAGCTCTATCCTTGTTGCACTTCTACGTTTCCGACGACCAAGTTCTCAGTCTCTCCCGAAGTCCCGTTGGGAACGAGCTATAATCCTCGGTCCGGACTTCAAGCCCCGCTCTGATGAGAATCAATGCTACGATATCTGCCAAATAATCTATTTGCTGAATCCGAACCTCCTCGGCTTCTAATTCAATTGCTCTAGTTATGGCCTCCATAGCAAAGGCTTTGATGGTAAGTTTATTCAAAGGTTTCATAGCCTGAGCTACAAGGAAACTTCCAGTAAATGCGTCCTGCGCTTGTAGAGCAACCGAAACCATACGTTTGTCGCCAGCTGTGCCCTGTGTACTGGCAATGATATGCTGTACTGATGATATATAACTGTTGCCTAGCTCTTCTTGGTCTAGGGGTACTGCTATGGGGCCATTCTTGAATTTCCTTTGCAGTGTTTTCACACCCTCATCTGCAGGATCCAGTTTCTTGAGCATTGCTCGCAGCTCATTTTGGACGAGCTCAAAGACGCAAGCTGGAGTAGAGTCCGACAGCAACAAAGGCGTTATAATTTGTAGATCTGGTTCCGTTCGGTCAGCCAAGTAGCTGATGATGCCGGGCAGCGTAAAGGTGAGAAAGTCTTGACAGAAGTATGATAGACCGTTCAGAAGCGCTTTTCAAGGAGTCAGCTAGGTCACTCGTAAGTCTATACACTACTCATCTTACTCTCGTGGTCAATAATACCATTCTCCATAGCAATTATGGACTGATGTACAATAGTAGGTGCCAAGAGAAGCATAGTCTGAGGCGGTGTAGAGCGAATGAGATCGTCTTCGATACCTTCAGTGCCGTAGAAGGCTGTAATCCATGAAGAGATAAGTTTTTGGTGCTGGAGCGACAGGCCCTTCAGAGACTGCGCCTTGGCTAGAGATCTTGAGGAAGCAGTGATCGCCGAGGAGACGCTCAGGTTAAACGTTGAGAAAGGCTCTTGAAGAGAGTGCCGATAGACCAGAGTTCTCAAGGCTAGCAGAATACCACCGTAGAGCTCCATTGCTTGTCCAGCGCCATACTCATCCGAGCTGTCCCAATTGTCCAGGAGAAGGCACGTTGGCTTGAAGAGCGACTCGGCAGAGGAGTGCAGGAGCACATAGTCGATAATCCTGGGCGTGCCTTTGACTAGTGAAAGAAGAAAGTGATGTATAGCTGGCAAATCGGAGGCTGTAGCCCATGTTGACAGTTGCTGGACACGAAGTTTTGTCAGTCAAAACACTTACACAATGCCACTTTCGCATTCACATACTGTAACCATAGCTGCTGATGATAGTGCCTGCTTATCGTAATGAAGCATTCCATCTTCGAGCATATGAATCAAAGTCTCTGCAGAGTACTCCGATGGTTGCACTACCTGTAAGGGCACTGATCTCAGCCCAGCCCGTTCATACCAGACCGTGTAAGGTCAACATACCTTCTGCGGGTCTGCTGGCCCATCCTTGAGGCCTTTAATCCAGTCAGATAGGTCACTCGAGCCAGTCTGTCGTTGCCTGTCTTTCCAGTCTTGAAGCCCACAATCGATAGCCTTAGACCAATCCAGCCCGGCTGCACTGAGATGAGGATCACCCTTCAGGCTGTGTATTACAGTAGGTATTCGCCCAAACACGAAAGCTCGCCATCTTGCTTCGCTTCTGGTGCTCGCTTCATCGTGTAGACTATTATGTCTTGAACAGCATTGTATGAAGTCCGCGAACCACTCGCGAAGGACTTCTTGATGACTTGCAGCCTCGCCAGCGCTCGAGATAGCTCGTCGTAGCGCAAGACGTGCCATTACAGAGCCAGCCAGAGCGGTAGAGGTATCGTCACATTGACCGTACAGAGCAGACTGAAGCAGGAGCTCTATCTCGACTGGCATTGAAGGGTAGGTAGCTGGGCGAACAAAAGTGCTTCGCCGATAAGAGACGGCGTCATATTTTCGCTCCAGTTCGCTGAGTAGCTTGTGTGCCAGTTCAAATGGGTACGGAATGACCACAGCAGTACTGGTCATCGATATGAGTGCCTCGCGGCACGAGCTGATCTCGCTTCCTATAGCTTGGTGCATTTCGACGTCTTTGGAAGGGGTGGTAGCAGGCTGAGGCACTTGCAGAAGTTGAAGCATTAAGAGGAAGAGCGAAGATAGTTGATGCTGCGCTGCAATTGCAAGCAACCGAATTGCCGTCTTCAGCCCAGTAAGCGCTTGTATGGATGTCTTATGGGGTTGATATTTCGAGACGAGTGCTGGATCGCTCGCAAGCAAAGTAGCGGCGATACATTCAAGGTAGATATTGGTCTGAACCTCGATATCGGGCGAAGAGACCGAATCGACCAGTCCTCCCTCGAGTAGCTTCTTCAGAAGGCACCTTTTGGATTCATCTGCGATAAGACATCCTTGAAGATAGGTTTGGGCTAGAGGTGTGCCTGATGTCCGTAACAACGGCAATACCGAATCTAGCTCGCAGCAAGCCAGTCAATGCTTGAACACCTTTGAGCAGAATGACTGAGAGAGGTGACTCACCAATTGCGCGTAAGTAGACAGCATTGGTGGAAGCTTCCAAGGCATGTTTGCCGCTGGCATCTTCCGAGTATGCCTCCTTGAAGAGGCGCAGCCACTAGCGAGGCATGATATACATCAGCTAGGGCAGCCAGAGGAGTGGAACTACGCCTGGAAACTGACAGTTGCGGACGAGAGCTCTCTGGCGAGACATATGCGGGTCACCGAGTCGAGTGGCTCTATTGCCATAATGCACGACGAACCGCTCTTGCAAGCGGCCAACGAGGCTATTTCGGGTAGGACAGTCTACACTCCAGCGAACCAGCAACAGGATTCGGTATCGTCATGGGTTGCCATACCTTGCGAAATCGTAAGAGAGGCAAGCCGGGTTTACACTTTCGAAGTGTATATAATCTGTGATCGAGGCAAGTGACAGGGAAGCTCTCAGAAAGCTTTGATACGCGAGTACACGCTTCTGAAGGTTGCATTCGTATCATACTGCATCTCTGAATGCGGCCAGACTCGCGCTTCTTCCCGAAAGCTTTCAGTTTTCCGAAAGCAACGCCTCTTTTGCGCCTTGTTCTGGCAGGACACCGCACCGAGAGCAGGTCTACTTCACCACAATTGCAGCGACTGACAAGACGGCACCGCTCAAGACGACGTCATAGAGTGTTCCACGCACATATCAACCACCCTTGTTGAGCTAGACAGAAGCCCTGCAAGCTTGAACGAGCTTTGCCCGGCCTGCCATGGCCGATTTGGGTAAGGAACACACACACCTCTGCAGCCGAGTGTATTTAGAAGCTTCAACTACTGATGCCGCACAGCATCTCTCTTCACAGACAGCGATGCCAGCTCGACAACGAGCGATGCTATGCTCATCGTCCGTCCAGCTTCATCCGTCAAGCCAGACCCTCTGCGCTACGAGCGCTGCTATTCTAGAAGGCTCCTCCTGCAGCTGTCAAAGTCTGACAAGATCCGCCCACCTGCAGGCCTGAAGCCTCTGTCAGAATGGTACGGCGAGTATGAGCTCCCGTCACTGCATCCAGTCAACAGCTCGTCCACCCCCGGCGCCGCCAACGGCAGATTCGCTGGTCGAGAGCCTCAAGCAGGCGGCAGCAGAAGGGACCGCGAGCGAGACAGAGGTGCAGCAGCTCCAGCCAACACGGGCGAGCGATACAGCAATGAGAGAGATACACATGCGCGACCTGCCGCAGGAGCTCCTGCAACAGGCCAGATGGGAGACTTCAAGCTAGCCGGACAGAGACCTTTTACTCTGCCCAAAGACGGCGATAGTGGAGATGCGCTTTCCGCAAACAACAGGCGCAGGCAGAACCTGCGCGATACAGACCTGCGAGAGCGAGGTATCGATGGGAAGGAGAGAGATTGGCCAGCAACAGGTCCAAATGCCGACCGCCGGCGTCAGCTTGGCGGTGAATTCATCAAGAAGGATGGTAGAGCTGCCGAAGAAGGTGGATGGCGTAGCTCCAGAGAGACCATGCAGCTGGGCAGAGAAAGACCGCAAAGAGGAGATAGATTTGACAGGCTGGACAGACCAAGTTACAATGACCGTGACGCGCGCGGACAGCCGGGCAGCGGTTCAGACCGTCGTCGACAGCCTGCATGGATGGAAGAGGAGGAAGCCTCGACTTCATCAAGACATGGATCTTCGAACGCTTACCAGAGACGAGGCCAGAATGGTTATCGGGCTAATGATGCCGCCCCTGCTTGGATGGCTGATGAGCCTGCCAGTGGTAACGGTCGAGTAGACACTTCGCTAGAAGCTCTAGAATCGAGGCCAAGTGCTGGCCAGTCGGCGTCTGAAGCACCACACGTTGATTCGATACAAGCATTCAAAGCACAGATGAAGGAAATGGAGAGGAGACAGAAAGTTCAAGAGCAGAGGGACCTCCGTCGCGAGATGGGTCTTCCAGAAATGGCAGAAGAGGAGTACAGCAAGAAGTCTGGCGGTGAGTCTTGCACACTGACGCACACCGCTTCTTACTCCTACTTTCTGCTGACTGGCAATCTTTTGCGGCATTCGCTTAGAGAAAGACGAATCATTGCAGAAAACGCAGACGACAACCCAACAAGGTCAAACAGCGCCTCCAAAGTCTGTCTTTGCCGACTTTTTGATGCCGTCCTCGACTTCGAAAGAGAAGGAGAACAGCAAAGTAGCAGAGGATAAACCACGCTCGTCTCGATTCGCTCGCATGTTTGCAGCAGAAGCAGCAGCAGCCTCGCAGGCTTCCGACAGAGCCACAGCTGCTCCCAACGCTATTCCATCTCCGTCGCACGTACCATCAAACGCCTCCAATATTCCACAAAGCTCATCAAGCAACAATCTCCTTGCTGCTCTGCTGCCTGGTGCATCCCATTCACCAGCGCCTCAAGCAGCTCGCAGTGGAAACTCGCCGATGCCGCCTCCAGCTACACAAACCGATAATCAAAGCATGGCACGCTTGATGGAAATGCTGCATATGTCATCAGCGCCGCCAAGTGCTCACTCGCCTGTCGCAAATAATGGAGGAAATCCTCCAGGGATTTTAAGCCTATTCTCAGAAGGAGCGACAAATGGCCAGAGCCGAACATCCTCATCTTCGCAACCAGCACGTCAGCAAACGCGCAGTAAAGCCCAGAGTCATATTGATGGTCCCGCCAATAACAGACCCAGCAGGAACGACATGTACTCTCCTGAATTGCAGAACGGACAACACAACCCAAGTCAACAGATGCATGCTCACCACCAAGGCCAACCCACGTTGCAGCAACATTCTACTCAGTCAATGAGAGATGCCATCTTGTCGCCTCAGAACATGCCTCAATCAAGACTGAATCGCAGCAGCGGTTACGGCTTGAACTCGGCAGCTGATGGACCTACTCCGTCACAGACTGCCCGACACCAGGACCATATTCACGCCCCAATACCTCCTCCACAGAGGTCCATCAACCTTTTAGACCTCTTGGGAGGTCAAGGCACGCCTCCGCCCGGACCACATTTACACAATATGTTACCTCCGCAACATCAGCAACAGCAGCAGCAACACGTGAGAGGTCAGCCAGTGCAATCGCCGCCTCCGCATGGACACTTTCCACCTCCTGGCGGCCCTGAACAGCAACATGCTCAGATGGCGGCTTTCCTCCAAGCTCAAGCGGGTCATGCTGGGCGACCTCTTCCACCTCCCGGCGTTCCGGGCAGCGCCAACAACATGCAATTTGGCAGACCACCTGGGCAAGGCGGATTCATGCCTCCTCAGGGTCCTTATTCGCCTCAGCAAGGTCCTTTCTCACCTCCACAACAGCAACAACATCCAGGCCACATGCGATCCCCTAGCGGGCACATGAACGTCCCGCCACTCTTACAAGAGCAGCAACAACGATTACCGCACAATGCCCAGCAACAGCAACAACCTTACAATCCCATTAGAGGTGATGGTCCTGCCAACCAGCCTCTCCCACCGCCGCAGGCATTTGCTCAGCAAAATGCACTTGCACAACTTTTAGCTCAAGGTGGTCATCCCGGCCAGCAATACGGAGGATTGCGCTCTACATCGAACGGTCCACAAGGCTACCAGCCTCACCAGCAAATTCCACCACCGCCCATGCATATGCACCAGAACCCGTCACCTCTGCACATGCACCAAAGTCCACCACCTGTACAACAGAATCAGATCGACCTGATGGCCCTTCTGACTGGAGGTGGTCATGGAAATGGCTTCGTTGGTCGATGAGCATGAGGTACGGCCGCATCGGCAAACCGTCACAGCGGCGTCTTTATCGTGCGCCCGTGCACCATTAATTTTCATCCCTGAGCAGTCCGTGTCCTCATAGTTTCCTGCATTGGTGACTTGATATATTGTACCTGCATGCGGAATACTAGCCAAGCACCAATTGCGCAATAGAATCGCTCAGTCGTTGAAAAAGGCATATACACCTTCGGAGCTTTGTGATTGCTCGCACTTGATATATCTTGCAGACTTCCGACTGCTGGTGTTTTGCGTAACTATGGTACATTTACTGTTTGCACGAACGTCGAACTTTCAATTCCTTGATATTTTCGCTGAACTACTCGACTTTCTCCTGTACAGATGCAGCCGGTATTCTAGACAGATCCGCGACGAGAGATCCAGCTGCTCTTTCTGTGAACCACTTTTCGCTTAATAATTGATCTTTCTTAGTATAGAGAATTCTGCACGCGAGCCATGGATGACAATCAGTATCACTTGTACGAGTCTCGCCACAAGCTTTTGAGTCAACACTCACTTGTACACTGTCCGCAAGGTACTGTCACTGATGCCAACTACAGCACCTATCTCCTTGACAGTCTTTGGCACGCCAAACGCGTGACATGTGAAGTACACACACGCAGCAGCGACTGACAAGGGTGATCTTCCAGCAAGGATGCCAAACTCGTCTATGTTCCTGACAACCTCCGTAGTAGCTGACTGTACAGCTGGCGGTAGACCGAGATGGTTACCGAAGCGTGAAACGATGCCAGCCGCAGACGAAGCGTGAGAGGAAGTTGACGAAGCGGCAGTGCTCGTACCAAAAGCTTGCGAAAGTCTGCTGAACGCTTGTCCAATCTCCTTTTTTGGGACTCCTGATAGAGATACTATCTCTTTAAAGGTTCTGCCGACCTTTTGGTCTCTGCAAGCGATGAAGATGCACGCAGCTACGATTGCAGCCTGCTGTTTGCTCGTTGTAGTTCCCGCTTTCGAGCGAAAGACATGTTCCTCATCCTGACGTTTGAACAGCTGTTTTGCCGAATCCGAGACTGTTCGAGGTAGAGATATTCGGTCGCACATCTCGCTGATCTCCGCGTATGCATTGCTCAGCGTTTGCTCGCCCGATTTTTTGGCAGCCGCTTGAGAAGCTCGTTGAAGCGACTTGGCAACACCGGTATTATTGTCACGGAAGGATATGACGGACGAGAGCTGGTCGGCCCCTGATAGGAGGGGATCTCCTGGGCCACCGACACGAGATGGGTCATCGCCTTCTGAATCGGCAAAGGTACGCCCTGCATGACCATAGGCAGGCGAGTCAGTATTGTCTTTGCTGTAAGAAGAGCATATCAGCTAATAGTGGAGCCCACATTCGCTCCTCGTATCGACGATCTTGTCGCCTAGGACCTGCAAATGGTGTTTGCACAAAAAAGAGGCTTCCAAGGTCAACCTCGCTACCTTGTTTGCACATAGAGAACGAAAAAAGCTCAACGCACCAGACCACAGTTTCCGCATATGAGATCACCACTGGCGAATTGCTCAATGAGATAGCCTTGCTCTCTGCAGTCTGGACAGTTGACGCGGACGTTGAGATCAGGTCTGAAGTCGTCGCTGACTGCGCTGGCGGCGGGTGCTCTGCTGGGGTAGGCCTGCATGGCGCTCGAGGAGAAGACGAGAGGGTGTGTAGGTATTCGAATGTATACTAAAGGCTACAGGGAGGTATTCAAACGGGTCTATGAGGCGAGTCTGGCGGGCTTTTGGAATAGACAGCGGGCTGTTTCCAGACCTTGGACTCGCCGGAGGTAAATGAGCGTAGATGTGGGACGTGTATGCCGTCTTCTGAGACTCGGGCAGCGCGTAGTGTGCTCGTTCTGCAGGCAGTTGTTGAGATGGTGGTTGGTGTTGGAGCAAGACGAGTGAGGTTGCTTGTTCAGCTATTTTGTGCGGCTGGCGAGCGTGGCGAGCTTGATTATAATTGCAAACTCGCAAGGCTGACGCAGCAGGGGACCTCGGTGGCCATCTAGAGAAGCTTACTCAGCTCAAAGACAACTTGTACAGCTGTGAAAGCTTCGACGAGCAGCTTCCACTTTGACTCCAAGACGGCTTCCTCGATCAACCTCTTGCTTCACCTTGGAGCAACTCGCAACGAAGCACAGCATGAAGGACGGCGTCAAGCAGGCAAGCATGGCCAAGATAGCGTCCACATCTGCACTGCCGTATCGGAAACCCTCAAAGCCGCTTGCCGCTGCGTCCGACGTGATCACCTTTCCAAACTTCAAGCATACCGAACTGCTGCTCGAGTCGCGGATAAAGACAGAGATCCAGCCAGCACTCAAGCTCGACGCAGACAACCAGATATGCAAAGCCTTCTTATCCCCGAGCGGCTGTCCTCGTGGAGCTGCTTGTCCTCTCCGCCATACCACGCCCTCGACGGCAAACTACGTAGTGATACCACAACCTACGACGGTCCAAGGCAGGACAGTCTGCAAGCATTGGCTTCGTGGACTCTGCAAGAAGGGTGCAGACTGCGAGTTCTTGCACGAATACAATCTACGCAAGATGCCGGAATGCTACTTTTTTACAAAGCATGGCTTCTGCTCGTCCGGCGATGAATGCATGTACCTACATATCACTCCACATCAAAGAAGGCCAGAATGCCGCAGCTATACTGCGGGCTTTTGTAGGGCAGGTAAGAGTGTATCATTTGATGCCTAATTATGACTATCTCTGACTTGGATCATTACTGCCGTCGTTGTAGGCCCGTCATGTCCCAATAAGCATATCCGGAAAGTACCTTGCCCCCTCTACCTCGTCGGCTTTTGCCCTTCGGGGCTTGACTGCTCCTTCGCACAGTGAGCTTACTCAATTGAAGACTCATCGATATGATACTGACAGCTTTTCCGGCATCGCAGTCCACCATTCCTCCTTCCAGACATTGAACGTATAGCATCCCATTCCTTCGAGCGCGACAGCGACAATCCACTATATCGACATGCAGCCAGAGAAAGAGATCGTGGTCACAATAATGGTAGACCGATAGCAAGCTACATGGATGGGAATATGGTCGATGGAGATGGCATGATGGGAGACCGGCGGGCGGGTAACAAGAATGCAAGAGGGATGGTCTGTTTCAAGGTACGCAATACTGCTTGTAATACAGCAAACATCTACTTCGGTGCTAACTGACCCTGTTATTATCGATGTCCTCTCATACAATACTCGGTGCTACAGTGCGGGCAAGAAGGTCATCTAGCGAACCAATGCCCTAATCCTTCAGTGCCAGGAAATGTAAGTCGTGTTATTTGTTTTCGACTCTCACGGTATATCAAACGCATACTGACTAATACTACAGCGCGGAGGCGTGGAACGCGGTCCAGGAGGCAGACCTATGGCTTGAAGGGCGATCATCTGAAGCAAGCACAATGCAATTCCCGCAAAAATAACTGATTTCATCAACACATAATGTCCTTGTTGTTGTAACAACAAAGTACAGAAGAATACTACACTATTGTATCACCTGGCCGGATGCTTGAGGCTCCAATTGCCGAAGCCAGCAGTCTTGCCACAACTTCGACTATCAAATAGTGCACGTTACTTCAGCAAGCCGGTGGTCCATGTCTACTGACAACACGTGAGATGCCTACGAGCAACTACAATGCTGTCACGTAGCAGAACTCTGCTCTCTAAGCTGCTCTCTCCACCCTCTGTACATGGTTAGATCAGCGGCAGTCCTTTTCACAAGAAAACCCGCCACGTACTGCTACCTTTCGAGTCATTGTCGCAGTCTTGGCTTCTAAGTCGAGTCGATCAATCGTTTTGCCCTTCCTGTTAGTCCAGGCATGTCCGAACCCATTTTCGACCGCTTTTTGCCGTTTGATAAACCCAACCCATGTACAGTCAGGACAACTGTGAAACTTGACATACTTCCAGCGGTTCTGGCGCAACCATTCGAGGGCTTTGTTGGGAGAACATTGCGTCCGACTGGTGCCAGAACCCTTCGAGGGACAAACAGATGTCGGTGTGGATCTTGAAGCCAGCAGGAACCACCCCCAACGACATTTACGAGATCAACAGCGGTCATTGGACGACCCACGGTTGAAGTAAGTCGAGGGAATCCTTCTCATCCTTCTTGGATGCGAGGACCGTCATGCAAGGGCTCTGCAAGATGCGCGGTATCTGGGCTAGGATGTGACGCTTTAGATTGGAGTTGATCTGTTTTTTCCTGCTCCTTCCATAGGCAGTATACTTCGTGGGGTCGTTGACAAAGTTCCGCATGCTTTGGATTGTTGCTGCAAGTCTATTGCGATAAGTTTACTATCCTCTCCAAAATTAAGTATCACCATCTTCATCTGAGAGCACGGCGTTGATGGGAAAGCTAGATCGATTTTCTGAAAAGTGTCGAGATCCAGGGCGACGTTGACGATTCTGTTCTTAACTGCTGGATTGAGAAGCGAACCCCAATGCTTGGATAAGGTGTTCGGATCGCTTGCACGAACTCTAAAGTAGATGGGATGGTTGGCATGTGACCATTGATGAACCGCTTGTTCTCCAAATTCGGCGGTAAACTCTTGTGCGAACTGATAGAATAAAGAAAGCAGTGGAAGAACGATAAACAGCAATCTGCGTGGTACCTTCAAGGGTATATACGCCAATCACCGAGAGGACAACGATGGAAGGTGGAAGTGTGAGTTACAGAGACAGATCCAGTGACGGCAGTCGCAAGCGCTGTGGCAGATATACGTAGAGTTGGCATATAGTGACGAACATGTATGCGTGTGATACGCATGGTAGAGAGGGTGCTGCGAAACAAGTTACTGCTTTGAAGCTACCGCGAACTGGTGTCGGAGGCAGTATCGCCGGTAGGCAGCAGAGGTGATGCAGCACTCAGAGGAGTGCGTGCAGGCGTACAGGCAGACTCATCAAATCATGAGAACAATCTGACGGTGCTGGATGCCGAACAGATGCTTGCTAACCAGTTGCGCTGCTGCTGTCCCAAATCTCGCGGACGTTCTGCCGCGAACCCGGCCAAGATAGGCTCAGCTTTAGGTACCCCACATTGCGTCACGGCGTCGTTTCATATGCTTTTCCATCTGCGTCCCGCGAGCAACGAAAAGGCAGTCGAGCCACTACTGTGTTCTCGTTTCAAGCATGATTGAGTCGTGACACCAGAGTAGAAGATCCTCGCTCTAGTTTGACCGGCCGCTGTCTTCTGTTTCAAATCTTCAAGCTGAGTTTGAACCCACGCTGTATCGACAGGGTATTTTGACTCCATCGATCGCAACACGAGTTCGAGTTCCATAATGGGTAGTGCCGGTGTGCATCTGAATTAGAGAAGCAAGCACGTCTTAGTCACAATTTTAGAAGGTTCTTCAGGATCGTTATCTTCCCAAGCGCTATTATCCTGAGGTTTCTTCTTAGGAGGATCGTTATCTTCCCAAGCGCTATAATCCTGAGGTTTCTTCTTAGGAGTATCGTTATCTTCCCGAGGGCTATCATATTCCTCTGACGCAGGAGTATCTTCGCCAGCGGCAGCATCCTGAGTAGATTGCTTTGGTGCAGGAGTATCTTTGCCAGATATGGTATCTTGCGCCGACGCACTTTCAGTAGGAGTTCTCCCGGAAGCCACAGCGACAGGGTATTTTGACTCCATCGATCGCAACACGAGTTCGAGTTCCATAATGGGTAGTGCCGGTGTGCATCTGAATTAGAGAAGCAAGCACGTATTAGTCACAATTTTAGAAGGTTCTTCAGGAACGCTTACCTAAGATAGAATTGAAAGGTGACCTTTGCGCCGTTTGCTTGATGTTCGCGGATGTCCTTTTCATTTTCCCTGCGTAGAACGGTTGGGAAATTAGAAGGTTCGAAGGCTTTGCCATCGCCAGCCATCGCCAGCATAGTGCCTACGACAGTTATGTCGTCTACAGAGCTTCTTGATTCGGCATACGATTCTTTCTAGCGCCTCTGCCAACCTCTGGATCATCATACGTCTTAATTGGTACTAGTAAGAGCAATTCAATTAGGAAGGAGTAAGGACAATTCAGCTGTCTTTGGAGAAGTCGTACTCACTGTTCGATACAATATGAAATTAATGGATTGATGAGTTTTTGAAATGCTTGAAGCATGCGTCTACCATGTGTAGGCTTATGGATAGTGATAGCTTTTGAAATAGTCATTATGATCCTAGGGTAGTAGTTGGACTTTTAAGTATGTTATTAAGGATTAATTGAGTGGAGTGGGAGTGTAATTAGTTGTTGAGAGCAAAGACAAGAGACGTGCCCAGGATCCTACCTTCTTTTATAGGCAAAAAGTGGAAGGCATACGATTGGAAGGCTGATTCATCTTGGAAGAGGTAACTACTTTTAGTCATGTCCGACAGCTCATATGTGGATGCTTCCATCAGGTGGATATGAGAAGGATGGACATGAGAA
Organism: Cystobasidium ongulense; assembly: GCA_022835595.1. Taxonomy (NCBI): domain Eukaryota; kingdom Fungi; phylum Basidiomycota; class Cystobasidiomycetes; order Cystobasidiales; family Cystobasidiaceae; genus Cystobasidium; species Cystobasidium ongulense. The sequence goes on from BQUP01000001.1 coordinate 254,397, forward strand.
GGTCGATACTTCCAAAATTAGCAGAGAAGGGAAGCTGAGAAGGTGAAAGTTCTAGCCGCCATGTTTTCGATGCGGGGACTAGAGAAAGAGAATTAGTCTAGGCAAAGCAAGCGAGAGTCGCAGTAGCGAACTCACTATTGCAGATATTCTTCATAATTGTGTAGAAGCGTGCCCGCTTTCTACAAGCAGTAAGGGCAGATCAGTCAAGACAGCAAGCAAGGGCAATGAACGTCAGAAATATCACCAATGAGAAAGCTCGGCAATCACGCAGGGAGTGTACGAATGAAGGACTTATATTGCTCAGATTGGCTGGAGCATTGATCAAAAGGTAGAAAATCTAAAGAAAGTTACAAAAAGCAGCAATTTCTCCCTAATCAGTCAAAACAGTAACGCGATGAAGTGAAAGAAGTGGGAATAATGCACAGCGAAAAGGAGGAAGGATTGGGTGTTCGGACTTATCAAAAGCCCTTTTTGATTGGTTTCTGGAATGTTTATCGAACACAGGACAAAAAAGGAGGAAAAGATCTTAAAGTTGAAGGGTCTTGTTTCTTTGTTGTAGTAATATTCAATTCACACATAGAATCCTGTTGTTGTAGTGTTTACAAGGGAGCGATAGTATGCTAGCCTCCCATTGTTGTGTGGATGTGGTACCGAATGTTGTATTTAATTGGACAAGCAGCTTTTTTTGGTGTTGATATGGTGTGCAAATCAACGTATCAACGTAGTGGAATTCGGTAGTAGTTGCTTGCTGCATGGAAAGTTTGAAGGTGTTCCTGAAGTCCGTTCTCCAATATTCTTACACATTTTATCTAAACATATCTCTCGTCGGCATAGCACATTCGGCTTTCTTCTCTTCGCAATGACTTTCAGCTAGATCGAATATCTTCCGACCATCCAGCAGCCATTGCTCTCATCATCCAAACCATCTTCTCATTCTCCAACAAATTGACCCTTTCAGTCAATTGTCTAATACTATCCTCAAGGCCAGCTAGGTGCTCAGCTTTACGAGCTCTGGAACGCCTAGCAGCAACTGTATTTTGTCGTCTCTTTGCTTCAATAGACATCTCAATAGCTTCTTTGAAGACTCCCTCAATTTCGTCGCCATTCTCATCAAGATTTGCATTTCCATCTTCTTGCTCAGTTGGATCAACGATAGACACTGATCGACGAACTCGCTTGTATACTTCAGCTTGAGCTTTGATAGCCGCAACTTTGCGAGCAGCGGCAGCAGGTACAGCACGCTTGGAAGTTTTAGACTCTGGGCCGTAGTAGGTCCTCGGCTGTGTAGGAGCGTCGACTGGCAAAGGAGCATTGGAAGAATGTCTAGTGCCGTTGAATCGTCCGCCTGCAGGAGTTGCAGAAGCAGTGGATCGACGCCTTTTCTTCAAGCTCTGTCCCTGTTGCTCATCATTCTCTTCATCCTCATCAACCTCATCCACGGCACCAAAAGCAGGGGAGTCTCTGACACGCTTCTTGCTCGCCTTCTCTAGGTCGGAAGAAGAAGCGGGCTTGACCTGATCATTGAAAGGAGGTGTAGTACTGGTCTTGTCAGGCAAGGGAAGAGAGAGTTCCTTGGGTGAGATGGTGTGTAACGACGAAGCTTGCTGCAGTGTTGTATTGTTTGTGCTCTGCTGTAGTGGTGATTTCTGAAGTTGCTGCTGAGGGAAGAGGGAGATCGAGCCTAGGTCTAACTGACCCCACATAGGAGAGGTAGTCAAGGAAGTAGCAAGATCGTTGCCATCATCCGGAATGAGAGCCGGTGTGTCAACTCCCGAAAAGATAGGAGAGTTGTACAGCAAGCCACCATTTCCCATGTTGTTGAGGACAAATGGAAAATTGGACATCGCATCAAAAGCAGGCGAAGCTGCAGATGAAGATGAAGAACTTGAACTATTGCGAGTTGGCATTGGCTGGTGAGAAACAGAGATAGAAGAAGCATCGAGCATACTGTTTGCAGATGAGAAGTTGCGGAAGGCATTTTGGAGAGGTGGAGAGTTTGAGGTGTTGTTGAAATTCATTGGAGAACCGACAAGAGGCAAATTGGCGAAGAAAGAGTCCTTGTTGTTGTTGTTGTTATCGGAGCTGACTGGAAGCTGAGCAGAGAAATTATCGAAAGCTGCAACCTGATCATTGAGGAACGAGGCGGCCAGCATGTCTGTTTGACAAGGAGAGTACGGCAAGTCAGACAAATGTTGACAGATGGGATAATACCAATGATGCAACTCACCGAAATCAAAGTCTGCAGCAGACTTGTTGAGTCCTGCTCCTCCGAAGGTCGACGAAGGACCGAAGGAGGAGAGCAGAGCAGTGCCGTCACGTGGAGTCTGAGGAGACGAAGACATGACGTTTTTGCTTTTAATGAGGTGATTCGAAATATTGAATCCTTGTAGTTGTTGAAATACCGTGTTATCGATTGCGTTCGATATAGATTGACCGTTGTCCTGGACGATAGTACTTTCGGCTAGTGCAGAATTTCTTGTATTGATATCGTTGCTGAGCAAGCTTTCGATTGGGTTGTTGGTAATGCTATTTGATTGATAGTATTTGAACCACTGGTCGAAGCTGTTGCTGTCGTTGTTGTTACTATTACGAGTGTGACTGAAGTCGACGCCTAGGGCGTTTTGCTGGTATTGATTTAGGGTGGTGTCTTTTGGCGTGAATGGTGGTTCGTTGAGATCGTCGGACAGGCCAGTGTACGAAAAAAGAGGTGAGAAGAATGGCGAGGAAGAGTAGTCAGAAGCAGGGATGCAGGCATTAGTAGGGGGAGAGTGGGATTGGTTGCAGACGTGGTGGGGTCGAGAGGTACGAGGAGAGGAAGAAGAGCGCAGGTTGTAAGCATGGGAGGAAGACGACAAGGACGAAGGATGAGGAGCAAGCCTTACGGGTAGGGACAGGTCTGTCGCGAGAGACAGGTAGCTGCTGGTGCTGCTGCTTGGGAAGGCACGCGTCGTCGAGGCTTGGTTGGTTATTGGTGTTTGACGACACGGACAGGGGTATTGCTGGAGTTGTTGTAGCTGGGGAGCGATGGGGGGAACCATTGTGAATGAGGCCATGATGGGCTAGAAAGCTGTGGAGCTGGGTGAGTTTGCTGATGGTATCCGAAGATAGAGAGACCGGAGAAGGGCTGTGATTGGCTGACTGGGAGTAAGCGCAGGCGGTGGACGGGTGACCGTTTATAGGGAGAACATCGTGGGCAGGATGTCGTGGGTAGTGTGTGCTAATCGGAGGCTGAATCGGAGCAGCTGGTGTGCTCCTGGATGGCTAGACGGTCTTGCTGCCTGCTCGACGTGTGTTGGTTGGTTCCTTGGGATTGGCTCAACCGGGAGAGCTGAGAACGAGGTGAGCGGCAGACGAGGGGACTGCGAGCAGGTCGCTGTCTTGATGCAGTGGTGTGCGGAGAGTGCGATACTCGACCTGTGGATAGGCGATGCTGATGCGGTGGTGGTGTGGTCAAAGCAGAGCGAACCGTGGCCGCTGTCGCCTCTTCGGAGCTTTGAAGTTTGAAATTTGGACGAGTGTGACTCCAGCTCGCTCGCTCGCTCGGCTGATCGAACGAACCAACGCACTCGCCGAGCCTTGCTTGCCTTTCTCGAGCAATACCGCACATGGTTACTACTATCGAGCAAGCTGGCAAGAAGTGGTCAGTAGCACTACTGGCGGGGGATCGTTATCGCACAGCCTCCTTCCTGCCACCGAAAAGCCGGGCACTCTGGTGAACAACCACCTCTTTCCTACCTTGCTTTTAATCTTCAATCATGTTGACAGCTCTCGGTGAAAGCTTGCCCCAGCAGCGACCTGTTTGGAGTGTGGATAGCAGGGACCGCTGCAGAGAGGACATCAACGGCATCGACTTCTTTGTACCTGGTCCACCTCGTCTCCTTGTCTTGCTGCACGTGACCTTTTACGAGATTGCGGTCCATGCAGAAACCGGTTACCGTTGGAGCTGCTCATTCTCCGATAGATCCAGTCTGGACACCAGTACATCAGGCAAGATGCATTCGCGTCGCATAAAGCCAACCATGCAGGCAGCTTGCCAACAAGTTATCGATAACTTGGCCCACACTCTTCGCATACCGCTGAGAGGCGGGGTCAACAAGCTGCGAGGCACAACATACCGTACCATCAGGGCAATCAATCATCAGTCACCGTTCTTATAAGTACAGCATGCCAGCTTAATACTGGGCCGAACAATAAATAATGTACGGTAGTAACGGTACCGTAATTTGCAGCTCGATCATTCAAAAGGTGATTGCAGCCAGCATACCTCCACTCCGCTTGCACACCTGCCGAACGACCCGAACAATAAGATTTACATGCTACAGGCTGGACTTTGTTGACATGCTATCTACTGCTGCTTCCTCGAAATTGCTGTTCCACCCGTCGCGGCTCAAGGCAGAAGAATGCATGCTTGAAAAGTTCGGATGCCGCTCGCGTGAAATTCAGAGATGGGCGATTGTTGTTGTTTGCTACTTGGAGGGCAAGCAAGCAAAGCGCTTGTGCTAACTACCACCAGCCTATTGCTAATTTCGCGACGACGACTACCAAGCTTCAACTGCCGCTTTATGCTACAGAATCGCTCCCTTCGTACTCTTGGAGATCATCAAAGCTGAAAGCTCTCCACAATGATGGGACGGCATATCCTGTTGTCAATCATCCTGTCGCTATCCGTGCTCTTGCCAGCTGCCAGAGCTCAAGGAACGGGAACAGTCTGGTCAACTCTTATTGGAACAGATTCATCCCGTGCTGATTTCTATCCTGAAGTAAGCAGCCATTCTTTTGGAGCCTAGATAATATTTAGAGAGCAAACGCTAACGATGAGCCCCCGCATAGGGCTTCACTGGATTTGTCGACCCTGCCAATCCCGAGCAAGAGTGCAAAAAGTGGTGGTGGGTATCCATTTCATTATGCAGGGCACAGATAAGATTCCCTGGATTGTGCTGATGTGTTTCGATTATCCACGTGCTTCATCGGGCAGCCTGTCTATCGCGACATGTACAATGTTCCTTTACTATACAGATGATACAGGGACCTGTGTAAGTGGAACTACCCACATCGCATCAGAGCGTCTCAATTATCCTGCTTGGCTCACTCCTTTCGCACGGACTTGGTCTACGATTGCCGTATGTCGTTGGCAATATTGCAGTATATTAAGACCGGTTCACCCACCAACGTGATCTATCAAATCAACGATCCCGAATTGCCGTATGCCCTCGTGATACGCGATCTTCCATGTGACGTGTGAGCTCTATCCTTCCCGCCTGTCTCATTTGCCGTTTAAAATTGTGCAGATTTGGATAAAGCAGTTCCCGCTGACACAAAGCACTTTTTACTTTTGCCCTTCAGATCGTTGTCACTCGTCAGGCCGTTTCTCGAGGGCACGGATGTAGAACCGCAATGCATCGAAACGAGAGGCAATACGGACGATGGAGAGGATGAAGTTCCTCAAGGAGGTCAGTTTGGGCGCTTTTTAATCCCTTTCACAGACTTTTCACAGACAGCAGCTGATACGCTTGTGACCAAATAGCTTTGAATGAGCCATGCTTACCGGAGAACATTTGTCTCAATGGAAATGTATGCGACGTTCTCGCGGACGGCTCTAACATCTGCAAATCACCCTTGAATGGTGACTGCCGCGATATTTCGGACTGTAGCTATACCACAGCCAATCCCGAATTGGAATGTACATTACAAGGAGGTACCAATGACAACCGAATCTGTGCTATAGTTCCTCGGGGAGGTGGGTTTAAGGCCTAACTTTTCCAATGCTTAGCGCATACCAGCTGATGCCACGTTGTGTCCCACAGATTTGAACGAGCTATGCTTAACGGACAACACTTGTCGCAATGGAAACATTTGCGATGTCAACGCGGACGGCTCTACAATCTGCAAAGTCCCCTTGAGTGGCGTGTGTCTCAATGTCTCCGACTGTAGCTCTACCATAGCAGATCCGGACTTGGAGTGTACAATGCAAGGCAATAGCAACAGCGGAGTCTGTGCTATAGTCCCTCGGGGAGGTTAGTCTGGAATTCTTAAACTCCTCAAGCTCTTTTCTCACCTCAGCTGATGCCACCATGGCGACGACAGATCTAAATGAGCAGTGCTTTGCGGATAACACCTGTTTCAATGGAAACGTATGCGATACCTTTGAAGATGGCTCTACGATCTGTAAAGTACGCTTACGCGGCGTATGCAGCGACGTCTCGGACTGTAGCTCCACCATAGGAAATCCAGAATTTTTGGAGTGTGTACCACAAGCGGGCACCGGTACTGGAATCTGTGATAGAGTAATTCGAGGAGGTTAGTTTGAGACCCACTCCTACATGCTTCTGAGACAGCAGCTAAATGCGATTGTTGTGACAGGATGGAATCAGCCTTGCTTTGCGGATAACACCTGTTCCAATGGCAACATATGTGAAGTCTTCCAGGACGGCACTACGATATGCAAATCGCCCTTGTATGGCCTCTGTTTTGACATCTCCGACTGTAGCTCTACCTTAGCAGGTCCAGACTTGGAGTGTAATAAAGAAGGAGGCAGCGACTCTGGGTACTGTGCTGTGATTCCTCGGGGTGGTGAGTCTGGGATCCAACATCTTCACAGCTCTTCTCACACTATCTAATACCACCTTGTGACGTCAGCTTTGAACGAGCCGTGCTTACTGGACAGCACCTGTTCCGATGGAAATGTATGCGACGTCTTGACCTATGGCCCACCTATCTGCAAGTCATCCTTGAATGGCTTCTGTAGCGATCTCTCGGACTGCAGCAATACCATAGCAGATCCAGACCTGGCATGTACGCTACTAGGAGGTACCGATGGCAATCGAGTCTGCGCAATTGTAGCTGCTGCGCCGCCTGGTGCATCACAAGTTGCGCAAAGGAGAAAGAGGAACACGATCAAGGCTAGGATGGATGCGATGTTGGAAAACCAATGCCCAAAAAGATTTATCGCTTGTCCTATCCAATCAGGCCAGAACTTTGAATGTGTCAACCCTCTGGAAGAAGTGAGTCTGAACCTCCTCTGAGGCCTGCTATTTACAGAGAACTGACATGAGGGCTTGGTGTTTAGCTTGCACACTGTGGTACTTGCGGAAATGACTGTCAAGAAGTACCCGGAGTACACAAGACTGGAGTTTCGGTGAGCACTTATCATCAGCTGCGCTGGAATAGCAGAGTCGCAACTAACACTAAATGTACCCCAAGTGTTCACAAGGAGAATGTCTGATCTACCGGTGTAGGAAGGGATTCAAACGAGTGGGAAACCAATGCATCGCTAAGAGCAGGAGAGCACGTTAAATTTCGAAATGTTGACGAAAGTGGTCGCTGTTGTTATCTGTACCATGCCTTGTGAACTAGTAGTACGGTAGTACCTTAGTCATGTTATACTTATTGGTGGCGGATCTAGGTATGCCTTATGCATTCTACCAGTGCATCTCTGATGTTTGCTCGGACACTGATTGATTTGTAGAACTGAGGTACAGTAGTGATCAGTATTTGATATGGATTTGCCTTTCACCAATAATAAGCATCTTGCAGTTTGTGGCGAGTACGAGATCCTGCAGGACCACGCCTGAACACACGCACGCTCTGGCCTCGAGAGTAAATTCAGTGCCGACAAATAATATCACCGTAATTCACGAGCTCATATGGAATTATGAATGCTAGACACGTCTTTGAGATTTGTGAAGACAGAAAATGCGGCATGCAAATGCGGGTTAAGCCCAACCCACGCGTGCGCGCTACGAATGCCTGAGCTAATTTCGAGTTTTGCCGCCGAAGCGGGCGACCTTGCCGTCAATTCACTTCGGCCTAGGCCTAACGGCACTCACCGGTGCAGCCCTCATCTCTGCTCCAACCTCCAATCAGAAAATGGATTTCGACATATTTCTCGACCGTCGAAATCGCGAATAACTGTAAAGACGATGCATACGGTAGTCCCGTACTCGTCCGTGTTTACCAGCTAGGCTGCGGGTCTCCCAGGGAAGAAGAACAGGCGTACGGTACGGTATCTGCTAAAAGGCTTGGAACCTGGACGGAGACCGACCAGAAAATCCTCACCGCAGCTGACCTACGATCTAGCGTGCTTCAATCTGTCTTTTACTGGACTTCATCCGTTGTCAATGTGCTAAATTATTATCGTGACAGTTCCGTCCGAACGGAGTCCCGGGCAACTCTGCCGTTAACTATTCATAACGGTGAACACTCCAACCCCAGCAAAGTTACATGGACAAAAATATAGCGCAGCTTTCTAGGCATCCGTACCTTGCACGCGAGCTATGATAGAAAGAGAGGTCTATGAGATGTTCAGTCTAAAGACTTGACGGGTGATCCACTGCCTGGCTGTCGCCGTCCCCGGACACTAACGGTACCTGTCACTGAAAATGCCATGCGCTCTAGCTCAACCTGTAAGATTTGCGGATACCCGACCGGAAGCACGTTGTGGCAGAGCACGAATTGTCAACAAACATGAAGAAACAAACAAGAGAGAAAGGTATTCGATACCAGTGGGGTAGGAGGGGGTTAGATCTTCTTCCTCTTTGTTTCTTCACAAATGCACTTGAGACCTTCAGCATAAATCAATAGTTCGCTTAGTTTGCATTCCTTCACCACACTCATTTGAATCCACGCTCTCTATCTATCAAAGATCCTGTCCATCCCATTCCATCCTGCTAGTATCTAGCATCCTTATACAAGCCACACACAAGGCATCAAACCTCAATCACAGTTGCGCAATCCCATAAAATCTCCAACCAACGCTCTCCTCCTTCATCATGAAGAGCTATCTCATTTCATTGGGTCTCACCCTGGCTACGGCAACGAGCAGTCTCCTTGTTGCTGCTCAGGGCACTCAGTGGTCGACAATTGACGGTACCGATTCTTTCGGTGCAGACGTTTATCCCGAGGTGAGTGGATGGGTTGAAGGTATATCCTGTATCACCAGAGATAATGCATCGCAGATGGACACATCACCCATTTTGCCAATGCTCATCTATCGTTGCATCACATACCACAGGGTTTCACCGGCTCAGTAGATTCTACCAACACCGAGCAGGAGTGCAAAAGTTGGTGGTAAGCTAGTTTATCTACATTCTTTGCCGTTTGAAGCCCGCGCAAGAACTATACTGATCCCCTGTCTCATGCTACAGCTTGTCAGTCGCGACCTGCACAATGTTCCTGTACTACACAGGCAACTATGGAATCTGTGTAAGAGGAAGACAGACCTGTTGCTGATTAGCTAGCTTACTGACCGACCTTTGCATGCAGTACATCAAAACAGGCAATCCCTCAAATGTCGAATACCAATACGGTGGTCCCAGTGCGCCTTATAATCTAGTTATTCGAGATATGGACTGCCCCACGTAAGTCTATCCTCCTTTCATCGTACGAACCGCGACACTTGCCTGCTTCTATATATCGGTGTCCTGACGTTCTCTGCACCACCGACCCTGACCATATACATACCGCTCTGCAACATTGCTTTCCCCGATTCAGAGCACTGGCCCTTACTGGCGCATACCTGGGTGGAGCCGAAGGTCCTGCATGCACTGCAACCGTAGGAAACAATGCTGAAGGAACAGATGAAGTACCTCAAGGTTGTAAGTAAATTCTTCAGCACATCAGCGCTCTGCCATGCCAAAGTCTTGCACGATCATTAGGCTAAGAGTTCTCATATTACCCCTGCTAGCCCTCAACGCTGAATGTTTCGACGATAATACCTGCCTGAACGGAAACGTTTGCGATACGGTACAAGGCAGTGTTAATGTTTGCAAAGCACCTCTGGGAGGCAATTGCCGCGAACTTCCCGACTGCAGCAACAGCATCGCAGATCCGGATTTGGAGTGCACTTTGATGGGAGGAACCAATGATAATCGAATTTGTGCCATTGTTGCCGCTGTCGATCCCCCAGCACCAGGAGCGTCACAGCTAGCACAGGCCCAGAGGAAGAAGAGGAGCATGTTGAAGGCTCTCTCGTCAAGGAGCTTCGCCAACCAGTGCCCAAAGAAGACGATCGCGTGCCCAACCTTGTCAGGCAACAACTTCGAATGCGTCAACCCGAAGGAGGAGGTGAGTCTGGGACTTTGGAGAGAACTTATCGAGGACTATGCTAAGTGAATCATGGTTATTCTCAGTTGGCGCATTGTGGAACTTGCGGCAACGACTGTCAACAACTTGAGGGCGTCCACAAGACCGGAGTCATGGTGAGGGCTTAAGCAAGCTTAACAGAAGTGAACTGCATTCTAATCCGATAGGGCTTTGCCTACAGTGCTCTTCCGGCGAATGCCAGATTTACCGATGCCGCAAAGGCTACACATTGGCGAACAATACCTGCGTGCCTGTTTAGCTCGATTTGATTTAGCTTGACGGGATTATCTGGGCCGTACAGCTACGAACGAGCCATATCGCGGGTCCGGCAATCAGTTCGTCAAAGGGTGGTATCAGTCTCGGTTCCTCGGACAAAACGGTGTCTGCCCGGAGCAGTCTTCTCCTTCTACAGTGATGTGTTTGCGTGCTATGCATGTCTGGGCGTAGCGTAGGTGTCTTGTTGTAGCAGGAGTGCAATAGCAGCTTTTGGGCATTGTACACCATTCGTAGCATTCGTAGAGTCCGCAGCAATGGACAGTATATCATGTTAGAGGGCAGTCAAGGTCGGCTGCTCAAGCTTAGAGAATCGCATCTTTGCATCTTGCTGCGATTGCTTTTCCGACTTCCAGAGTGTTCAAGTGGCTGTTGAAGCCTGACCGACTCAACTCACACTGCATCACTTGCATATCCTCAAACTACAATGGCGAGCTTATCTACATACAGACAAGCTTGTAGTCGCTGACTTACCTTGGTCGTTCCTCCTCCAGTCGCTTTCAGTCAAGAGCATTCGATCCGTCATGCCCCTCCTCGACAGGGTGCTAGTTCAGCGCATGCAGCCTCAGCAGGTGCGGCTTGAAAGCTTTACCAGCCATTCTAGACACGATGTGCTGACGTTCTTGCTGCTGCTCTGCCTCTCGCTGCTCTCGCCGCCCGACGCTTCCACTTCATCCTGCTTTTTTTGCTCTTCGGACCTTTCTAGAAAACGGCATCAGGCATCTTCTTGCCCTCGTCAGAACACAAGGCTCTTCCAGAGGCACAGGTCGTCGCTGTAGGACCAGGTGCAAAGGACAAGGATGGCAAGGTCCTCGAAATGAGCGTCAAGGCCGGCGACAAGGTCCTCCTCCCCAGCTTTGGCGGGCAGTCGATCAAGGTCGGCGAAGACGAGTACACCTTGTTCAGAGATGCTGAGATCCTAGCCAAGCTTAGCGAGTAAATGTAAGTGTTATGGTGCTACCAAAAAAGTTTCCAATGGGGAGATTCTGATGTATGCTTTGCCATCGCTGCAGATGCGCTGTCGTCTTTGATATCGATATTCGTCCCAACATTGTCATTCTACGCCCGCATGTCGTTATTAAAAGCAGAAATAAAGAGCAGAAATAAAGATTTGAAAACTACCACTCCAATGATCATGCATATTTGACCTCGTGAAGCTGCCGTGATCAGCATGGCCCGGTCGACTTTTTCACATGCTGGCGCAGCGGAATTGTCACTGCGTTCCACTTCGTAAAGACAGAAGAAAGAGAGTTCTGTGAAGATAACAGCGATTGTCTCAACTGACAAGAGCAGGGTAAGCTGTGAAGATGAGTGTCGACAGTTGCACGGCGGCCGAGGACTATCCACCTTCAATATCGCGTGGCTTCCGGGTATTTGCCTAGCAGGCACTGTCGAGCTATCTCCAATATTCCAGAGAGCCCACACTCGGTAAAGGCTCTAGCTTGATCTAGCTCTTGCATGTATGATTTTTAACCTGCTACCCACCAATACACGCACTCGACTATGGGTGCGAATCAGTCGTGTCCAGATGTAAATACCACTATACCCGAAAACGGAGCACAATGGAGTGAGTCTGACCCTCATTCATTGGTTGAACTTTCGTCGAAAGCTAGCTCACACACTTGCCTCCAGGTCTATCCAGCGGCAAGTGGGACAATGTCAAGCTCGGCTGGCTTGTAGCTGGTCTGTCAACGCTGCTAGTGAGTCAACAAATGGCGGTTCAATTCCGCAGTGGCCTTGACTGTTCAATCCTCAACCAGACATCAGTGATCTGCATATATGCTACGTATCGTCACGCTCGCAACTACCATCGACCAAAAGGTATATTTTAGGCTTTTGCTGTCTGCACTAGTCCGCTAAGCTTACGGTCTTATCGTCAGAACAACGGCAAATCATTCGCATCCTTTGGATGCCCTGGGTATTCTCCATTATCAGCTTCTTCTCCTATCGTTACTATCGAAAATATATCTATTACAAGCTTGTCATCATCGTATACGAATCTTTCTGTCTGACTGCTTTCTTGGCACTGATGCTGGCTTACATTGGCTCCTCGACGGAGGAGCAAATGAAAGTCATGCAATCCAAGGATAAACGACCGTTGCCTTGGCCCTTTGGTGTGAGTCATGACTTTTCTCTACAGCTTGAGCCTAACTGACCTGTGGAGCTCTGTCCAACAGTGTATTCGCTACAGGTACAGTTCCTGTATCCAATGACCAGAATCTCGCCTGTATCTCACGTCTACCGTTTGGCAGGCCAAGCAAACCCTACTTCCTCTATGCCCTTAACGGGAGTGTCTTACAGTATGCATTTGTGCGACCGGCAATGTCTATAATTGCGATGGTGTGCGAAGCAGAGAAAGTCTTGTGTGCAGTAGGTCAAGCAAACCTTTCGTGGTAGCTAGAGCGGCTCCTGACAACCTTTCCCACGCAGCACAAGTTCAGCATTGTGAGTCCTTTCCTTCACATTACCCTAGTTAAACGGTCCTAAGCCCTGTCGTTCCTACAGTATTACGCGCATCTATACTTGGAGGTCGTCGACTTTACCAGTATAAGCATTGCACTTTATGGTCTTGTGGTCTTGTACACCCTGGTCAAGGAGCGTCTCGAAGGCAAGCGACCGATGACCAAATTCGCGGTCATAAAAGTCGTAGTCAGTCGGACTCGGACTTATCACACTCCGCCCTGCTTTCTTTTTTCACTGACACGGGTTCAATTGTGTACAGGTGGCTCTCACTTACTACCAAGCGTTCCTCTTTTCTGCCATGGCTTCAAATGGTGTTATCAAGGCGAACGGTAAGTCCTGCTATGTCACATAAGCTAGATTACGAAGCTCAATACGCCTACAACAGCGTACTGGAGCAAGAGCAACATTTCAAATGGCTTGAATGCCATTGTCATTTGCGTCGAGGTACATCTGCTTCGCCAATGTTTAACCACAGCCCGTCAGCTGACCCGATCATTAGATGGTCTTTGTTTCCGGTCTCATGTTCTGGGCGTACCCAGCCAGTGATTATATAGCAATCACAAAGGAAGAAGGAATTCCTCCGACGAAACCGTGGAGAGCGTTAGGCCAGGCGTTGAACTTCTTGGATTTCGTTATGGAGGTAAGTCTGTTGCTACGGCATCGCACATTTGGTTCTCAAACTAAAGTCCTGAGCGCAGGGCTGGCGAGCTCTGCTCTTCTTCAAGACTTGTTGGCAAACCAGAAGGAAAGCAAACGGAGCTGGTGGTGCAGTAGACGAGAAGCTCGGCGAGGACTATGATAGGGATACCAACCTCGACGCTTATCACGCCTTCAACGGACCGCCTCGACCTCAATCGGCAACTGCATCTAAATTCGAAATGTTTGATGTCGGTACCGAAACCCACAGCGGCCGCGTACAGTCACTTGCATACCGACAGCCAAGCGACTTTTCACGGGTAGGGAGCTATCTCGAAATGGATGAAGACGTTGGACGGAAAGCACTGATCCCCACAGGCAGGAGATCTGGCCTTTTCGGACGAAAGTCTGCCGATACAATGCCAAATTCACCCTCGTCGCTCGGACCAATTAGCTCGTGTCGAGCGGCAGTCACTCGCTCACCTGCAGCCGCAGATCAAGTACCAGAGGAGAAGAAACCAGTCTACTACAAACAGCCGTCTTCACCTGTATACCGGTCCTTGTTGGCTCCAAGAAACGCGACCTCATCAAGCCGACGTGTTGCGAGTCAATCTCTTCCGACAGCAAGCGACCTTCAACCCATGCGAGAGAGCTCCTTTAGTATGGTCCCTAATCCGGACAGTGACCGCCATGCGCCCATGAGATCAGCACTTTCGGGCAGACCATTTGCGAAAGCCACGTTCCAACAGGAGACAAGGAGCGATGCAACTCGCGAACAAGAATGCGTAGACTTCTCTCCATCGACTTCTAGTGTTATTGCTGCAGATAATGGAGTCGTACGAGCGTTGCAGTATGCTGCGTCTGGTCAGGTGGACTCTTCCAATGTCCCAGGACATGATGGCGGTAAAGACAGACCCAGGTCAGCCAGGGTCATGGCTTCGACGCTGCCCGAGATTGGCCAGTTCTCGCCTCTCAGGTTCTAGCACGAAGCAGCATGCGCCCAGCACGTTCTGCAACAAAGGTTCGCAGGCATTCTGCAGACCACGTACTAGATTTCCAGAACCAAAGCGTGCATCAGATACCCCGTCGATTGCTGAGTATTGTTTGCTAATAATGCAGAACCACTTAACAATGTACATCTCTGATACCCTATACCTAGCCTAACCACACGAACAACGACTATTTCTGTTAATTATAATTACCATACCTTGGACCTAGTGCCAATATTTTTCTCTTCACCGGACTAAGGCAGGGGTTCTTTTCCATCTTCACTTAAAGGAGGGCTAATGATGCCTCTGGCCTCTTCATTCTGAGCATCTTTCTTGTTCTTGTAACGGTAGTAAAGCGCCAGAGAGACAGCAGTAATGAGAGAAACAGCGAGGATCACAACGTCGATGGTTAGAGCTCGGTGATAGCGGGGTTTGTCGTCGGAGCGGAATAGCTGTGCTGCGTAAATACCCGCCATGTTGGCCGCCATGATGATCCTAATGCGTTGTTTGACATTAGTCTAATTTGCAAGGCCAAAGTTTGTGTTACGCTTACATGGCCATAGCGACCGCCCGCTCTTCACTGTTTCTAGCTTTGAGAGACATCCATGCCACGTTCAGTGGATGAGCCACGAACATCATGATTTGTACCAGCACCATAATTCCATACTTTTGATTCCTGTTGTTGGAGTCTGTATAGGCACGTAGGAGTATTTGGAACAGAAGGTTGAGAGTAAGAGCGAAGATCGTGGTAGCACCTCGCAAATTGCTGTGCAAGTCGATCTTAGCTCAGTTGACGTCTCCACGCCTGCAAGACTGCTTACAAATGATCCGACAGGTAGCTTAAAGTGACTGCTATGGGGATCTGGATCCACAAGCCTACGCTAGCCAGGGCGTTGCTCTTCAACTTCTCAAAGCCGAAACTGCTGATGATAGTTGGAGTATACGAGCCAAGAGCGGAAAGAGGTCCATTGTTCGTGAGAGTGATCAAGACGTGAACACTGTAGACGGACAACAGTTCGCACATCAGCCGTGACCGCGAAATACAAATTGCGGTGAAAAGGGGTACGCACTAAAGAGGCCAGTATGACAATGCTGACTTGAGTGCCTTTCCAGAGATATGCTTCTTCTTTTGTGACTTGGCCGGGTCGTCCTTCCAAACCCTGTATCGTAAAATGTGCAATTCACGCTCGGTGAACAAAGAAAATTTGGGAAGGAGGAAACTGGTTGGCTTCTGGAAAGAGTCGGGGAGAAGCAAAGCAAGAACGAAGCCAGACACAACGGTGAAGAGGCCCATCACGACGAAAAGCCTAGATATGCATGGAATAAGCTTGATTCCTTCGGATCGCCACTCTGGTCCTGCAATAAGGACTCACCAGAACCAACCCGGCTTGCCGCCGATGCCCCTCATCTGGAGGATTCCATAAGCGAGCAGATTTGATGTTGCACCTGCGGACAAGTTTCCAACGAAGAAGATCATGACACGCTTGGCTGTTTCCTTGCGCGTGTCTACGGACCAAAAATCAGTTAGGATTATACATGAGCCTCCTGTAAGTCTGCTTTCAAACTTACACCAGGTACTCAAGGTGTAAAGCGCGCCAGGAATGTAACCAGACTCGGTCAGGCCAAGAAGCAACCGCGTTGCCAAGAAACCGCCGTAGCTGCTTTGAAATGCTTGAAAGGTGCTAACGAGACCGAAAGCTACCACTTGTGAACTAAGCCACTTGCCGGGACCAATTCGGTAGAGGAGAAGGTTCGACGGCAGCTCAAAGAGAACAATACCCAAGGATAGAAGTTGCTGTCCAATATTGAACTGATTTTGCACGATACCCACGTCTTTGAACTGAGGGGGGCTTCGTTAGTTCCAAATTAGAGCCTGCTTGTGCAACCATAGAACACTCACCAATGTATCGGTTATAGCATTTGATATGTTTCCTCTGTCGAGTTCTGCAAAGACGACAGTCGCGTGAGAATGCATCGATATGAGCATGCAGGAAAAAGAACACACGTAGGCAGAAAAAGCCTAACATGAGCAATGGCATGATCGTAAAGTCGAGCCTGGTAATAGTCACAGGACTTAGCCACTTTCCTTGCTGTGCCAGGTGGATACGTTCGAGCTTACTTTCGTTTTGCCTTTGCCTCTTCCTGTGGAGTCCAATCAATCTGAAATGCCTCGACTTCGGCAACGTCGGGCGTACCAACGAAGAAGGACGCATCGTCCTTATCGCTCGACATGATGGTATGCAAAGGATAGTGTTGTGGAGACGAGCAGGGAAGATGTGTTGAAGCCAGATAACCACAGAAGAAGGGGAAAGAGCGACAGGAGTGCAAGAGGCCAGCAAGTGAAAGAAATGTCTCGTTGCAAGACAGTCAGTTCTACCGGTGCCTTCCTCAAGTGTTGAGTCTGCGAAATACTCCTCAAGATCGCGTGCTAGCAGTCCAGTATGGTCTCGATGGGTGAATACGGTACTGAGTTCTGCCTTTCCCTGCTGAAGATGTGCCCAACTGAGCGCAAGGCGTCATTTCAAGATCTATACTCGGAACCAAGTCAGCCCAGCGAATAATAAGGCTGCGTTTGTGAGGTGCTGCAGGCGATAGATTAAGGCTTTGGCGTCGAACACCTCAAGGCGACAAATTGCCAACCGATGGCGTGCTGCCACTTCATGTCTTGCGGATTGCGGCTACCCATGCAGGCCAGCTTTTTAAATACCAGTTCCGCCTATAATTAAAACGAGCTCTTTGGATGATAAGGCAACCAGGTATTGGTCTGAAACTGTAGTCATTCATGTGTCTAGAGTGGCAATTGCACCATATAATGCGACCGATCACTTGTTTGGCGGCAGAGTGGCGAATTCGGCCTGGACTATGGCGTGATGGACGTATCGTTTCTAAGGTTCTTCTCGCTTGATACTAATGCCAATTAGACAAATCGTGCGCCGTGGCTTTGGAGCCCGCAGCTTTGCCAGATGCCCGAAATTTTCCCAGTCTCAGAAACATTGCCGACAGCCTCCTGTTTCGTGCGAATGGTGCCATCAGTCTGCTACATAGACTGGATAGGAATCCAAGCTGGCACCGCTATTGCCTTTAAGCACAGCGAAGGCGCAATCATATGCTAGAGCCCGAACGAATGAGGAGGATCTGTAAGAGCGGGGCGCACCGGCCTTTGGCGGGATTCAGCTTGTTCGTGTGAACGTTTCTCAGAAAAGCACTGCAGGGGACCTACCGTATTGCTTCTCTTGTCTTGACTCCATATCTATCGCACTTTCGCTGTTCAACGCACCTAGCCGAATACATCTTCCTGACCATGTCATCCACATCAACCGTTACCACCTTAAGTGATATTACCGCCAGGTACAGCACCCTCAGGCTGCAGGTCAGCGACGAGGGCAAAACTCGACTCTCTGGACCCATTCAGAATCAAGGCTCTCTTGACTCTTTCAAGCACCACGAGCTTAGCTCGAATATCGGTAGAGAATATGGACCAGACTTTCAGCTTAGAGATCTTCTTGAGGCCGATGATACTATCTTGAGGGACTTTGCCAGTGTCGGCAAGTCGACATGCGATCTCCCTCTACCAGGCCGACTCTCCAGCTAATTACTTCATGTGTTGTACAGTCTCGTCGCGGGGAGTGTTGTTCCTAAAGGCGCAAAAGATTAGCGCAGAAGAAATGCAAAACTTCCTGAAGCGATTCCATACCGTTGCGGGTGCACCCAAATCCTCTGGTCTCCACATTCACCCTTCCATCAACGTAAACGGAGGCAGTAGCGAGGGCATCAAGATCCAGAAGATCAGTTCCGAGGCTCAAAAGAAGGCCGGTGGAAACTTTTGGCGTGCTGATGGACGCAAGTTCTGGGCTTCAGAAGGCTGGCACTCTGAGTAAGCTTTGTCCTTTTGAGAAATTGGAGAGGAAGAACGAAAGTAACCTAATGTCGTTCGTGCAGCGTTTCTTGGGAGAAGGCTCCGGCCGATTACTCCATGCTCAAGCTCGTCAAAATTCCAAAAGCGGGTGGCGACACCATGTTCGCCTCTGGAGAAGCTCTATACGAACGGCTGTCTCCCTCTTTCGCATCTTATCTCGAGACTCTAGAAGCCGTCCATGCCGGTACTGCTTTCCTCGAGGAGGTTCAGCGCAATGGCGGTGGACTGTACCAGGGCGAGCGAGGTGTAAGCTTTGTCGCGGAACTCTCCATCAATCGTTCTTAACTTACATCCTGTATTTTCTCGCAGTCGCCTTTCAACTCCAACCAGGATCTTGCTGCCGTCCACCCGGTTGTCCGCACAAATCCTGTGACTGGAAAGAAGGCCATTTTTGTCAACCGCTCCTTTACCAAGCACATTGTCGGCGTCACAGTAGGTTCCAGCGTCCCGTTTTTGAGTATCTTCTGCGGCTAAGCATGTTTAATACAGCCCTTCGAGTCAGAGTTGATCCTGAACTTCTTGTATACCGTTCTTGTAAACAACCACGACATTCAGGCGCGCGTTCGTTGGGAACAGGATGATCTAGCCAGTGAGTCCTTTTGATCTCTTGCCCAGATGTAGCGTCTTTGTCTGACGGCCTTTTGCGATTTGCAGTCTGGGACAATCGTAATACCTTCCACTCTGCTACTTTCGACTTTGATGAAGAGCGTCTAGGCGAGAGAGCTTGCTCTGTTGGTGAAGTGCCATTCTTTGATGCCAATTACGGCAAGAACTAGACGCGAGGGAGGCTTCGGCCGGTCACCTCGACGTCAATGTAGCTTAGGACGATAGTGGAGAGTCATCAGAATGGTAGAATAGCCGTGTAACCTGTCTAATGAAGCAGTTTGGAGCATGTCATTGCATCCCGCAGGTCTCTTGCATCGTAAGGCTTTGCCTGGATCGTCAGGCGTTTGCGACTCTTGCATCCAGCCCCGGGACGCTCCAGTCGAGCCTGTCTGCGAGGCGGCAGGCCAACGCGAACACTGTCGTCGCAGGTCTGACACTTGCAAGGCTGGACGAGGTGTGAAAGCAGTCGAGGTCGGTCGCGGTGTCGGGAGCAAGAAGCGCTTCGATTGCCTGCTCCAGCTTGCTCTTGTCAAGCAGGCCAATATGGGGACACTTCCAGTCGAGATACTGGACCTGCTGCGGTTCTTCTCGCCCGCCTCCAACTGCCCATCGCAGCCTCTTCCATTCCATAGGCTGGCTCTGTTCGGCGCGTCTGCCCCGTCAACACCCCTCCACCTTGCGCTTTCGTTTGCTCAAGGCAGAGGAGCAGCGGCAGCCCGTCAGACAGCAACAGGGCCAGACGACAAGTTGCCGCATGAAAAGCACGTATTGCTGCTATGCACATCAAGAAACAAGCTCTTTGAAGGGCTAGTGCTGGAAAATGAAGAATACCTGGCTGTTCACGGTGGCGATCCCAGTATTGCGCGTATATTGGAACAGAATGTGGAAATGAAATTCATGGACACAATGGCAAAATGGACCTTTTTTTGTTCTGCTGTTTCCGCTGGAGGCCAACGATATACCTCTTCCGACGAAGGACGAGTTCTGAACCTCAAGAACCCACCTGATCTGGTTATCGTTTCTGGCCTGAGTCTATTCCTTGACGAGAACAGGAATCAAGGGTAGGTCTTCCAGTTTGTATGCTCACTGATACTACCTATACTAATGCTCTATCTAGGGCCGGCATTGAAACCTACGCTTCCCTGGTCGCATCAACGCTAGCCGCCTTTCCATCCAGTACACGCTTTGTATTTTTTGATGACCCGTCCGAGCAGCACGTCACGCTTCCTCTCCTACCGCTTCAACATCAGAGCCAGCTTCGGCAGATCCAAAGGGACAAGAGAGGAAACACTACATCGCCCGAAAAGCCCAATACTGGCCCTGAGCCTCGCAGCATGGAACTGCAGAGTATGATGGAATACTTCTGCGATGGCGTGGGCGAAATAGCTCCGGAAGGTGGATCGGAAGATGTATTATGGTATTGCATGCGTATCAAGAAGACCGCAGCTTATATACCAGTTCAGTGCGATACATCTCGGTCGTGGGGGGATCTGGACAGACGGTATGCAGTGCATCGAGGAGAGGATGAAGCAGGGCACAGCGGGCGGGAGCGCTGGACCGTTAGATTCACCTGATGTACATAACCAGCCGCTCATATAGCCACATCGATGCATCAGGGCAGTTGCAACACACACTTCACGTCTACTTTCCATTTTCAGCCTTGCCACATCCCAGCGACGCGCCTGGCTTTCGCGTCAGACGACCAGAGCGACGGCTTGACTCTGCAGCGACACGACGAGACGAGGAGCGAGTGGTGGACAAGCGTGAGGAGACAGTACACTGGAGCTCTCAGGTGTAGTCTACACACTCGCCAGGAGCCAGGCTCTCCCTCAGGGTGCGCGGAAGCCAGCACGAGGGCGACAAGCAAGACCACATCCACACGCCAGCCTGTCAACAGCATAAAGACCACCCACAACGCAGACACCATGTCGTTCTTCTCTGATCAGGTAAGTCGTGCTGGGTCTCGGAGGCAAGTCGGACCAGGCCTCACCTTCCACTTCCCACTTCGCAGGTCTTGAACAAGAGGGGGCCGCTGGGAAAAGTATGGCTAGCCTCCCATCTCGAGCGCAAGCTATCCAAGTCTGCCCTACTACAAACAAACATCCCAAACTCAGTCACTGCTATCCTGGGCGGCGCGGACGACGCGGTGGTCCCAGTCATGGCTCTTCGCCTGTCCGGCCAACTTCTGCTCGGCGTAGCGCGCATCTACTCCAGAAAAGCAAAGTACCTACAAGACGACTGCTCTGAAGCGTACTTGAAGATTAAACTTGCTTTCAGGACTGCTCCCAACACTGGGGGACTCGCGGGGGGCAATGGCGCGCGTGCACGCGGAGCAAGGGGAGACGTCGATATGGTGGAAGACGACGCAGGCAGAGCGAACATCAACCTCAACCTCGGCGGCGACGCAAGAGGTGCCAATGATTTTGATGTGCTTTACAATGCAGAGTTTGGCGGATTCGGTATCTGGTAAGTCTTGAAGGTTCTTGCTACGAAGAACATCTCGATCTGACATTGCTATGCTCGCATCGCAGGGAGAACTTCAATATGAATCCCCTAGCCGCACCTCAATCGACTGGCAAAGATAGATCAAATCGCATCACTGTTGCCAATCCAGCAGATATTACACTGCGCGAAGACCATAATCTTGATCTGGATTATGACCGGACAATAGACCTCAACTTCGGGGACGAACTCGGTATTGGCTCACAAGAGTACCGTGCAAGAAGTGTAGAGACAGAAGGAGGTGTAGGATTCGGTGACGATTTCGAGCTTGGGCTGGATCTTGACCTTGAGTTGGATCTTGGTTTGATGGACGATGATCCGCCACTTGGTGGACGCGAAGGAACTGAAGCTACAGAAGACGGACGGGGCAGGGACGAATCTCCGGCTACGCACGTCGCAAGACAGCGGAGCAAAACAAATGGAACAAGCCGAGTAGCGTCCATCGCTGCACAAGCTAGAGAATTGTCAGAAGCGCCGTCTGAAGCCTTGTCAGAGGTACCATCAGTCGAACTTGGAAGAGATGCAGCTACACCTTTGAGCATCCGACATTCCGATATACTAGGGCAAGGTCAACAAGGTGTCGACAATTCGATGCTCAAGGGTGTTGATCAAGGCGATTCCTTCGACATGGATCTAGGAGGTCCAGACTTTGCACCTGCTGGAGATGATACCACCTTCGACTTTGGGGGTGATCAATACGATACTTCCTTACCTCAAGATGGTCAACACAGTATGTCTATCTAGATCGCGCACTTATGAGCAAAGCTTACAATTTCTTACAGCACCACGCGGCCCTTCGCGATCCGTCTCACTGCAACCAGAAGCAGGCTTGCAGGCGACAGATGAAGACCTAGGCAACGATGCACCTGCTGCAGACGGTGATGAGACACAAACGCAAATCGACATGACACCGAATACAGCTGCCCGTGTTGCAGATGCGGCAGCTTTAGGTTCGGCTCAACGCAAGCGAAAAGAAAATGTAGAGGGGGCTGCAGCACGCACTAAGCCTGCCAAAGTACGCAAACAGATTGTGGATAGCGTCACTGAGCTCGTCGAGCGAGGAAGAGGATTGGCTGGACGCGATAGTCAAAGCCAAGGTACTGTTGGCGGCGGAGGCTTGTCCTCCAGGGAAGAGCGAATGGCGCAAGGACTACTCAAAGAGCCCAAGTATTTACCGGCTACAACAGTCGAAATGCGGTTCCAGGAAATTTACGACAACCCAAACAAGTATTTCTTCGCTGGTATGGCTGGATTCGCTACCAATGGAAAGAATGCACCCGTCAATACTTTCTATGCCGGTCCACCCGGGATGCCCGTACAATTACAGGCACTCTTCCAATTCCGAGTTGGCGATAAAGGCCAAATCCTCGGTAGCAAGAGAGTGCCCGAGGTTACTGTAGAGGATTTGGACGAAGACAACACAAACCGACGAAAGCGAGCGAGGTCATCCGTCGTGCCTGACGTCGAACTCGGACGAGACCGCCAAGATTCACTCACACATGGCGAGGGCGACGTTTTATTCGATTTCGGGGGTGCTGCGGACAACTTTGACGACTTCGGGGCCGGAGGCGACTCCGCGAACGACTTCTCGCTGGATCTGGGCAACATGTCTCCTGGAATCGACATAGCCAATGCAGCTGCTGCTTTGGAGAAGACACCTTCTAGAATAGCAACACCCCATCCTACTCCTTCACCTGGCATGCTGGATGCTAGTCTTCAACTCAACTTCGACAACATCGACCGTGCAAACGGCTCAATACTTGCTGTCTTTGACGATACGCCGTTACCAAAGACGAAGAACGTTTCGACACCCGCTGGGACTGGACGTGCCGGCAAGAATGGCTATCTATCAGTGCCAGGAACAAGGCAGAGTGGGATATCGGAAGAACAATCTATGCTTGAAGAGTCGGTGCATTCAGCCAGTATCGCTGCCTCTCGTGGCAGGATGGGAGGATGGAACAAAAATACTGTCAAGGCGTTGAAGATCTTGGAACACGAGCTTGGACCAGCCCCGTCACATCAAGAAGAAGATGCCGGTGAAGCTGAAGGGGAGGCCAAGACAATCAGCTTTCAAGACTTGTCGGAAAAGGTATGTTTATGCTGATTCCGTAAGATACAGACAAACGTGCTGACCAAGCTTGTTCTCAGGCATCTCGCAAAGCGGCTGCGTCGATGTTCTTCGAAATGCTCATTCTCGGAACCCGCGACTGCATCAAGCTCAAGCAGCCAGAAGCGTACGGAGATATATCCGTCACCAGCAAAGACAAGCTTTGGCAAGTTTGTGATGGGCTTAATCAGCTCAGCATGGATAACGACGAGGATGAAGGTTCGCAGAGACCATCCAGACAGGCTACACCGATGGACGGTAGCAGTGAGGCTGGCGAGACACCTACCCGGCAAAGTCAAAGTCGAACGCGCGATAGCACGCCGGCGGTCTCATCTGCGCGGTCTCGGAGGACAGCACAGATGTCAATGTAGGAGGCTTGGCAAGTCTCGGTCTACTACAAAGTGCGGGAATATCGCGAACTTCTTGACGATGATAGTGTGTGTGTGTCGATTGATGCTACGAAATATTACGACAGGCTTTTTTGACTTAATTTATTTGTTGTAATCATATGTTCTCTACTCGTATTAGCCTAATTGATACCCTATTACATTCGAGCAAAGATTATTCTCCTGTTGTGAATGTTTAGCTGAAATGGAAGAAGTCCCACAAATAGGTAGTTCGCACGCCACCCAGTCGATCAACTCTGCATGGCGAGGAATATAGCTGATGATGTCTGTTACCGAGCCTCTAACCATCAACAACTTGTATGGCTGCTCTCGACCATGGAGACTCCACGGCTACGATGGTCTCGCCGTCGACGCCGAAGCAGCAGTCGGCAGCTATACGAAGCTCTGCCGCATCATCCGTTCCAAACTCGCCTGCCCGCTCGATAAGAAGAGTAGACGACTATGGCGACACGCTGGAAATGTACGACTCTCCGAGACACTCGCATGAGAGCTCAGTATCTTTGCTGCATGGCCAACACTCTCGCAACAGCTCGGCGGGCTCGTTCGACTCGTTTGTTGGGCCAGAGCGGAGCTTCGCGCCAGGCCTCGCTTCGCTGGCTGAAGAAGACAATATCGCTATATACGACGAGAATGGAGATTTTGATAATGACGACGAGTTCCCTCATCAGGTAGAGCGGAGAAATAGCCTGCACAGCAAGATTCAAAGTGATGCTGCCACAGGGCAAGCATCCAATTCGCAACGGAGACGCACTCGGCATCGCAAAAGCTCGTCTGTTGTGCCACTAGTCGTACAGGAGAGCGCCTCAAAAGCTGCCATATACGTCAAAGAGAACAGAGGTCTGTTGATGATAGCTGCTTCGCAAGCTGCCTTTGCAGCGATGAACGCAATGGTGAGTTGCTTGACGCTATTTTGGGGGCCTGTGTGTTCCCAACATTCATCGGCGTTCCAGTCACACAGAACTCTGACTTGAATCATTTCGCTACAATGCAGGTCAAAATCATGACCTCGAGCGAAGTTGCAGTGCCTATATGGGAACTCATCTTCACGCGTATGAGCATCACGTGGTTCTTCTGCTATCTATACATGAGAGTTAAAGGTGTAGAAGACCCATTATTGGGTCCAAAAGGCATTAGAAAATGGCTTGTTGTCAGAGGTAAGCCTTCAATGTTGCTTTCCTTGAGGAATACTTGCACTTCAACAAGTAATTGGCTTCACAGGCTTTGTCGGTTTCTTCGGGCTCTTCGGCAGTTATTACTCCCTACAATTCCTGTCACTGTCCGATGCAACTGTCCTCGCATTCTTGTCTCCTACCGTTACTGGCATACTGGCAGCTGTCTGTCTCAAAGAGCCTTATACCCCTAAAGAAGCAATTTCCGGCCTCATTTCATTGGGAGGTGCCATACTCGTTGCTCAGCCTAGCTTTCTTTTCGGCTCTCTGGCTGAAGAAGAAGACCCGGAAGAACGTCTGGTGGCAGTCGGAGTCGCTCTCTTTGGTGTCTGTGCTGCGTCCGCTGCATATGTAACAATACGACAGATCGGGAAGCGAGCACATGCATTGCATTCAGTCACATATTTTTGCATAGTGAGCACTAATTGTAACAAGTGATGCTTTAATGATGCTGAGGTTCGCAATAGGGCTGCGTCTGTACATCGATACTCATGCCAGTCTTCGTCAAAAGTCAAGAAGTCGTCCTTCCATACAAGCCAATCTTTTGGGTTTATCTCACCGGCATCGTAAGCGTCTACTGTCAAGCTTCAGCGTACTCTCTCCTAACACGTCTATCTATGCAGGGCATCTGCGGCTTCATTGCACAATTCCTTATGGCCAAAGCTCTTCAAATCGAACGAGTTGGGCGTGCACTTTTGGGAAATTACACACAACTACCTTGGGCATTGCTGCTCCAATACTTTATCTTCGGCGAAGTCATGGATCTTCTGTCTACGCTCGGTGCAGTCATCATCATGGGATCAACATGCTGGGTTGTCCTCACGCGCCAGAAGGATAAAGTCGAGATTGTCAAGCAAAAAGAACGCACTCTCAGCTTCAGCGGGAGTGTGGCTGGAGGTGATTTTGCTCGAGACGAGTTTGATTCGGACGAGGAAGATGGAGTCAGTGCTGGGCGTCCGCAAAGACCAACCCAAGTGGGAGGATCCGCTCGTTACACTGCCATCAGCGATCAGGAGGTAGTCGGCATGGAGGCTGGTCTGCTTCCCAATGGCCTAGCCTCTGCGCAACTGTCCGGAACCGATAGCAATCAAAAACAAAGCCCCGTGTAGATCTTGAGGCTCCACCATTGCTCGAGGCCCGTGTGGTGTGTCGGCAAGCCCATCTTCAAGAGCGAGAGCGCTCGTCTGTTCTGCAGCATTTGCGCAAGCATTCAACACAAGTCCAAGATGATGGCGCACTCGGTCTAGTGAGCGACCGTATGAAATACGCGATGTACATGGATTGTACCAAGGCTGTTAACATTTTACTTCTACATTCGCCCACATTTGATAACTGTAGCTATAGTTGTAGTTTCTAGTCATTATATACAGTTTTCTGTAGACATGTGACTCAATTAGTCCGCCACCAGTGCTATGCTCCGGACATAGGCTTCGAGCGGGCAGGTCACCGTGACCCAGCCCAGCCAGCTGCGGTCAGAGCCTGTGCACAAGTACGACTACCATTCGCAAGTACACAGATCCCGGCAAGTGGAAACTTGTTGGGCTTGTTTCGCCACCTTCTTCATACGTGAGACACACGCGTAGCCGCGAATCTCTCGACAGCTCTTCTCTTGCACCCGACATTTCGCAACCCACAGGCATACATCGCTTCAGCAGAGTTGATTCTTGCATTCACTCGCGAACATCATCAAGCCTGAAGAGACAGACTGCTTCCAAAATCTATGGCAAGGCTGATCGGGCATACGTAGGGATATAGCTGCACGGCCAGATTGGCAACCGTCTCTGGCAATATGAGCAGCTCTCGTGCTCTTCAACGTATGGGCGGTGCGGGCTTCGGGGGCATGGGCCAGTTTGGAGGAGCCTTTTTGCTCATCAATGCGCTGTCTGGCAAGATATACGAACTCATCAATGAAGCGAGCCAGGTGATCACAAAAGGCTACGAGACTGGCGGTGTACTAGGGTTGGCTCGCTCAGATGAGCTGAGAATACTTCTTAGAAGGTATTTATGGTTGCTTTCCTTGGTGTTTGCATATGAGAGGGTCAGATGGCTCTGGAGCTTTCTGAATGGCTTCAAAGCATTAACAAAGTGTATGCAATCGATTGTGTTCAGCATCACTATCTTCACTACAGCATATATTGAATAAGATGATTACTCTTCTCCCATTACAGACCTGTACATCGATGCTACCTTGAGAACTGGAGATCAAGCCTACGAATGCAAATGTTATACACTCAAATAAGCTCTTCCACAATGCTGACTCGGAGGTCTGATGTACAGGGATTCTAGCTTACTGGGAGCATTCTAGCGGGTTCCGCAAGAAAAGTCGCGACTTCATCGTTGAGACAGGTGCAAAGAGCTCAAAGAGACGCGCCGTCCAGGCCATGCTTCACGGTGGCGGAGAGACCATGTCAGTCCTACCTTTCCCAGCGTTTCCCCTCTTGCACAAGGTGCCTCAAACTATGGATGTTGCGCGCGCAGACCTTCTTTTCGGACTGCCGGCCCACCCCCTAAGTTTGGGTACAAGCCTGGCCATGTGGACCCTGTCCAAGCTCCAAGTGTGATACACCTCGTGTAGATGGGGCGAAACCGAGACAAAGAAGTCACGCAGTTAGTTAATTCTTCTTTCATTCCTCGTAGTTACTTGGACGCTCAGGTATCAACGGATTCCGACATACAAACTCGAATTACTCCAAAAGACGGTAAGTACACGTGCAAACGACTATAGATCTCGCCTTTACTGAGTGCAGACTGAATTTCGCAGAAGCGGAGCAATGGTGTAAGGTCTCTCTTCATAAGCCTTCAAGGAGATGGCTTATCTGATATTGCTCATTGTCCTCAGTCATTAACGCAGGCACTGTCTTCAGATTGCGAAGAAGAATGCAAACAACCCCTCCAAATTGGATGACGGGTGCCGAATCTTCTCAAAATCCAGTTATTACGATTCGCTGCTACTCTCTCACTCGTAGGCCACTCTTCAAGCTTCTCAAAGAAGCCAAAGCTGTCTATGAGCGAACTCGCCCTCAGATGATCACAATCCGAGTGCTCGACGCTCGCGGTACTTGGCGCAGGATAGCTTACAAGGCGCGAAGACCTTTAGCGAACATCATCATGGAAGCGAGCGTACGCGACTCCCTGCTCGAAGATGCTCGAGAGTTTCTCAAATCTGAAGACTGGTATGCTGCTCGAGGCTTGCGCTGGAACCGGGGTTATCTCTTGCACGGCGCTCCAGGAACGGGCAAATCTTCAACTATACAAGCCCTTGCAAGTGAACTCAAGCTAGATGTGTATATAATCTCCATCAACTCCCCCATGATGAGCGACTCCATCCTAACATCAACAATGAGATCCATCCCTCCTAAAAGTATCGTCGTTATGGAAGATGTAGATGCTGTTTTCTCTACTCAAAAGAGAGAGCTGGCCAATGTTCCAGCTGCTCCAGGTAGAGGGCCAGTCATGGGCATGTATCCAGGCATGAGAATGGGGATGCAAGGCGGTGGTGGCGGCGGATCCATCAGCTTGAGCGCTGCGCTGAATGCCATCGATGGAATCGAATCCGCCGACGGTGGGCGTATCTTGATGATGTCTACGAACGTAGAGCTGTCAGAGCTCGATGCTGCTCTCACACGACCTGGCCGTGTCGATCTCTTCATCAACTACAAGCGAGCTACTCGAGCCCAGGCTGAAGAACTATTCAATATATTCTATCGACCCGCACAGGCTGATGAATCGGAGTTGGAGGAAGAGCTTGTTGAACAAGATATTGACGCTCTCGAAGGGTTGGAAACGCCAGATATTCAGGAAAAACATTCCCCATCTTTGTTACCATCACTTGACTTCAAGTCTGTCGTGCAAAAAGCTACACGAAGCAAGCCGAACAGTCATCATCCTTTCGAATTACCATCTCATGTCACGCAGAGCAAAATTGCGGAATGGGCGCAATTGTGGGCTGCACAGCTTGAAGATGAACAGTTCACTATCGCAGAGCTGCAGGGCATGCTGTTGTTCTACAAGAAGGACCCAGAGACAGCTGTGAAGGAGATGTCTGGCTGGGTTGCCAAGGAACTCACCAAGAGGGAGGCCGAAGCTGAAAAGGAAAGGCTAAGACAGGAAGAAAAGAAAGTGCAAGCTGAGGCAGCTTCTTCTGCTCCTGCTCCTGCTCCTGCTGTCGTCATTGCAGGCTCAGCGCCGGTCAGTACGAGCAAGAAGGAGGGAAAGAAGGCCAGCAAGAAGGAAGATGAAAGGGAAGACGACAAAAAGGAGAAAGCAGAGGAAGCATCGCATCCCGTAGTGAAGCTGGGAAAAGTTCTCATTGACATTCAGGCCGAAGATTCCGCTTCTCTCTCGTCCGGGAGTGACGCTCTTGAATAAACTTGGGTCAAAGCACATGAACTCCATCGTTGCTATCGGAAGCAGTATCAGTACAATGTAGAATGGCTGGTCTCCCTTTTCGCAGTCTTGCTTGCAATATCAGATGTAGAAAATGATTGTCGACAACAGCGCTTTACGCCAAGTCCGCCGGGCTAGTTACGCTGAAACTTCCCATTTGACTGTGTAATCTACTGCTTGCAGTGCTTGCCGTGTTATGTTGCATTTCCCGGCGAGCTAGGTGGTACAGAGGAAAGAAAAGCCCGACTTTTAAAATGTACTTTTCGAGCTCTGCAACTTGCTTTCTGATCATCATCAACCAGCAAGATGGCAGCGACGCAAGCAGCACCCCAAGCAGCTGCAAGCAACGGGCAAGAGCACACTCTGCCGCCTCTGGATGCACTTCTGAAGAAGTCTGTCCTGCGCACCAGAGTGCTTTTCAGCTCGAATGATCCGCTGTTTTTGAACGAGAGCGGCCCATCATCAGCGTCAGCGTGAGTCTCCAGGCGTTGGCACAATTGTGCTACTGCAAAGGCCAGACGCTGATAGATTGCCTTACCATACGTCCGTCAAACCTCTATTACCTGGACCGTTGCCCTCGATCTCGTCTTCAATGCCGCATACACACTTGATGGCGCGAATCCTCCAGCTCAAAGGCAAGGGTAGCAAGCAAGATAGATACAGAATACAGGGATCTTACAACGCTACCTGCGGCCGTTGCTGCACAGCAAGGAGGAGCAGGGCCAGCAAGGCCGGGTGCAGCAGCCACTCCAGCAGCGGCGGTTCCAGCGAGCGCTGGCACGAAGCGAAAATTAATCGAGGGTAAGGGAGCGCCTGGAAGCTGTGACAGCTATACATATCACCTTCTATCGTATCTCTGGTACTGGGGTCCAGCTCGCTGACTTGCTCTGCCTTTGCTCTGGCGTCTGTGTATACAGGTCCTGGTGGCTCAAGTTCAGCAATCGTCGACGAAGTAGCGTCTGAAAAAGCGTAAGCCGGGCAGCATTTTGACTACTGTACTGCTAGCTCGGTACGATTTGGCTCACTTTCTCATACTTGCCTGCAGACTCGTCAGGCAACAACAGCAACACGCAGCACACGCTCAACCCACACTTCTCTCACAATCACTCATCAAGCGCAAAGAAGCAAGATCCATCAAACCAGATTACCACCCACAATGGAAGCTGTCAAGAGTCATTTCAGGTCACTTGGGATGGGTGCGAGCGGTTACTGTAGAGCCTGGTAATCAATGGTTCGCAACAGGTGCCGGAGACAGATTGATCAAGGTGCGTAGTTCTCGTCTGAATGCTGGTCAAAGAATTTCTGGCTGATCTTTTCGTCCTTCCTATTGTAGATTTGGGATCTAGCGTCAGGAGAACTCAAGCTATCTCTCACAGGACACATATCAACAGTACGCGGTCTTGCGGTTTCACCGCGACATCCATATCTCTTCTCGGCTGGTGAAGACAAGATGGTCAAATGCTGGGATTTAGAACAGAACAAGGTTATTCGCCATTATCATGGCCATCTGTCAGCGGTCTATTCTATGGCTCTGCACCCCACTCTCGATGTTCTCGTGACCGGTGGACGAGACGCAGCTGTCAGAGTTTGGGATATGCGGACGAAGCAGGCGATACATGTTATGACAGGACACACAGCAACTGTTGCCGACGTGAAATGTCAAGATAGCGACCCACAAATTATTTCAGGCTCAATGGATTCAACAATCCGTCTGTGGGATTTAGTCGCTGGAAAGACCATGACACAGCTCACTCATCATCACAAATCCGTTCGAAGTTTGACTATACACCCCACGGAATATTCATTCGCATCAGGTTCAGCTGGAGGTAACAACATCAAGAAATGGAAGTTCCCAGATGGAGATTTCGTCTTCAACTTTGCTGGTCACAACAGCATTATCAATACTGTGAATGTCAACGAAGATGGCGTTTTCTATAGCGGAGCCGATGATGGAAGTCAATGCTTCTGGGACTGGAAGACTGGGCTACCTTTCCAGACTATTCAAGATAAACCACAGCCTGGAAGTTTGGATGCGGAATCTGGAATCTTCTGCTCTACTTTCGATAGAAGTGGATCGCGCCTTATCACTGGGCAGGCAGACAAGACGATCCGTATATTCAAGGAGGTCACAGAATGATGGCAGCGTTAATGTGGTGGCGGTCACTTGTACTCATTGTATGCTGAAATGTAGCTTGATCTGTTGCAGTCATGCTTTCTGTTAATGCCCCTTTCCAGTTACCGAACGTGTAAGGCAGTCCCTCGCCGGTCAGTCTGTCTGACGACACACGAGGTGGTCAGAGATGCGAGCATCTGTTTGCATGTTTGCGAATTACATACGCTTGATAGAAGACTGTTATCTTGACTTGGGTATTTTTTCCAAGCCACATCACTCAAAAACAAGATCCTGCAATTCTGCCGAGACAACTCAAGATACCGGGCTATGCAGACGCTAGAGCATTGGCTTGCTGAAGCGTACTTCCCACTGTAGATATGAGAGAAGGATCAGCTGACGGTCTATACTGTATACGCCGCTGGATAGGAGCGTAAGCTTACTCCAGCTCAATATTGCGACAACTATTTGGGAAAAGGAAGAAAGGAATATAAGTCATTCACCCGAGGCCTACGGTTGGCAGTGCTCGCAGCTTACTGTCTCCTCCAATATTGATGAACTGGAAACCCTGTGCAAAACGGGCGGCTGCTTGTTCTGCACTAATGCAAAATATGCCCGACAGTTTTCCAGCTTTCTCAGCCGCATCGCGGATAACCTCGATAGCTTCTTGAACATCGGCGCAGTCCATATGATTCTTTGCTCCGTTGCCCATCGAACAGGCGAGGTCATTGGGTCCAATAAAGAGCATGTCTGTAGACCATGTGTACTCCAAAAGTCAATTTACACACCTTCCCATTTGTCAGACAGCGTGCCTAAACGAAGCTCACCGATACCAGGTACAGATGCGATTTCATTTGCATTCTTGAGCCCAAGTGGAGTCTCTATTTGCACAATGACCATGGTAGTCTTGTTGGCTGTGGCGAGGTATTCGGGCATGCTCTGACCAAAGTGAGCTGGGGCGAAGGGAGAGCCACAGCCTCTTATTCCCTGGGGCGGGAACTTGCACATTCTGACTACAGCTTCGGCTTGTTCCTGTGCACAACCTTCCAAGGTAAGACTTTCGGAGCATGGAGGATAGGGTTTACAATACGATTACCTACCTTCGTCTCGACCATGGGCACCATGACACCGAACGCGCCCGCGTCGAGAGCACGCTTGAAGAAAGCAAGCTCTGGTGCTGGCACGCGTACGATGGGTGCAGCACCTGTGCCAGCTATTGCGGGTATCATGTTGTGCATTTCGGTATCGCCGATTGCTCCATGCTCTGCATCAATGAGGATCCACTGCATTTAAGTAAACAGGATGGTGACCGACAATGAATTAGCGACGGGTTGACCGGGCCATCTATAAAGGCACAAGGCGCATACCTGGTATCCGAAGCTTGCGACAATCTTTGCAAGGCCAGGTCTGCAGGCATTTCCGCAAAATGCCGATAAGCCTGACGCTGCTGATAGCTGGCTGGAAAGCTAGCCGTGACAGGAAGCTCCGGGACTCACCCAGGGAACTGCATCCACGAGCCCCAGACGGGCTTCCTTCCAGAGACGCCAGGTCTGCCAGCCTCGCACGCAGCAGCTAGAGCTTGTGCGCCTGTCAGCTGCGAGCGAGGTGCGCCTGTCGCTGCCGACGGAGCAGCTGGTCCATAGCCGGCCATTTTGTTTGAGGGATAGTGAGAAGGAAGGTTGCTGTTGTTAAGACGATGAGCGGTAAGCGGGCGTTGCACCGACTATTGAAGGATGGGAGATTCGCTATCGAGTCTGACCTACTTGCTTGCAGCGTGTTGCAGTCTTCCTGAATTCCATCGCTCGTCCATGTCTTCCTCGACTCCGCCTTGCCCGAATTGTCGATCACGCTGCTATCGGCACAGGCCGACGAACCGACGCGGCAAGACGGACGGCAAGTAGGTACGCTGTAGCCTCACCTGACCTGAAGTGGCCGATCTTGCTGCTGGTAGGATGGATAGCGTGCACCAGTCCAGCCTGTTGTAGTCTGGCAGCCTTCTAAATAGTCTTTCCCGCTTCGGCCGTACGTTCCTGGGCCTGTGCAGACGGACGGCAGATTCAATTCTCGTTGAACATACATGCAGAGTGTTGGACAAGCCCGATACCCATTACATCCATGAGAGTTACCACAAGATGCGAGTAGAACGGGCTTACCAAGCCTTGCGTATCCACATAATCCCTGCTTGTGCTGGGGTAAAGCTTGCATCTATTCTACATATGTCTGGACTGGCATAACGGTACAACGACTTGCTTCTCATCCCATAACTTTGCTCTGTGTGGCTTTACGATATATCCGTTTGATTGACTCTCCGCCAATTTGGAGCCCACACTCCAAGTAGCGGGTTTGAAAATCCGAGTGGTGCACTACACGAGTAGCGGAGAAGCTATCGTTTTATGGGATGGCGAGTCACTCTCGTCTAACATTAACTCCCACGTCATCAAGCAACTCATCGTCGTCTTCGACAGTAAACAGGACCCGAGCAGTCTCATCTATCGAGTCCTTCTGCGTGCGCTTCTTTCCGGTCGCTGGTTGAGGATAGAACCGGTCATGCCCAGATGATCCATCTCTACCTGGTGTCCTCAAGGGACTTCCAGGCCTGTTCTCGGCTGGAAAATGTCTTGCTCTTCTGCCGTGATAAGTCGACGAGCCGGGAGGTGGCGAAGTACCTATTTTACCAAGTCTATATCCAGATTCTGATCTAGCCATAATATGATGCTTATTTTCCGCGTGTTTCGGCATCCATCCCTTTCTTTGATGCCTTGTTCTCGCACGCCAGCGCAAAACACCATAGATAGCCAAAGTGACTGTAAGGACGATCAGAAAGAGTACGGCTGAACGCCGTGGTCCGTATACCAGCTCCCTCTCTTTATCTACAGGTTGTCCTTCTGATCCCGCCTTATCGACCGCATCAGAAGCAGCTTTGTCAACTGCAGCGGCTTGCTTTTCCAACTCGTCCTTAACGCTTTCCAGAGTCTCGCCTTCGGGAGAGATCTTGCCAAGCACATTGCCATCGCCTTGACCTATTGTAGACGGAACCTTGGATCCGGCTCCTGCTGCATTGAGAGTGTCTATGCCCGTGAAACGAAGTAAGATGTCGTGCGCTTCGTATGGCTTATCAATTGGCACCTGCAAACACACATCGTCAGCATGCTTGTTTGGTAAATGCTAAATAAGTGTAAGTGACTCACCATATGGCCTGCCTCCTTTACAATCACCCATGTCAAATTCCTGTCCTCTCTCCAGCTTCCCGCCAATGTGCCATTAACGAACCAGTCTTTAGCAGTAGCATTTTCTCCAAATCCAACTGCCCCGTTCCACCTCAGGTCATTGATCATACTCTCAATTCCGACCCAGTTGCACATCAAGTCAGCATCTCCAGCGAACAGTAAGATAGGCATAGTTTGCAACAATTCTGGAAGTAATTCAACCGAAGGAAAAGAGTGCGGACTCCACATTTGATTGCCAACAGTATCGTTGCATTGTTGCCAAGGTGAAGATTTCCGCAATGCATGGAAAGAGTCGAGGACGTCTTCGCGCTGGAGGTAAGGCGTAGCATAGTCTAATCCAGGTGGGTATTCGCCGCAAAAGGCTGCAGGTCTGACATCATATTCGTTGATGCAGTATTTCTTAGTGTCGAAGCTGTGAGAGTGCAATGTCAACAGGTGCCATAGCTCAGAGAATGACATGAGATGGCAGAGAAGGGCGGCATACGTAGTCTTTGCTGCTCTCATGACGCCTTCGATTAGCCGCTCGCAAGAGCCAACAAGTACATGATGTTGACCCGCAGTACTGTTCAGATCCATCTCGCAACCTTGAAGTGTAGTCATGACCTCTTTGACCTCTTGACTTTTTGTCTCCTTCAAGAATCCACGTTCTTTGGCATATTCGACGTAGCCTGGGTATTGATGAGTGGGCGAGAACCACCCATTGCCCATGAGAAGGCCTTTCAGTGTTTTAGGCATAGCCTTATTTGAACTGATGGCCCTTGCGAGATAGGGTATCGTTGTACCAGCGTATGATTCGCCAGAGAGGTAGGTCTGAAGATGAGAGGCGGCATGTGCGCGATATTAGCAAGGCTCATCAATGAATGTACCTCTTTCCAGACTTGCATCGACACTTTCATACTCCGGGAATACCGAGTAGAAATTTGACAGGAAAGTCACAATCTGCTCCGCTGCCTGTCAAGTTAATTCAAGATTAGATTGTGCGCAAGTTAAACTGGCCCAGTTGTATTCCAGTCAGTCAATGCAAGACTCACCGGAGCCAACTCCCTGACAGCTTGTCCTTTATTGATGTAGCTATATCCAGTACCAGCAGGTTGGTCCACGAATAAGACGTTTGCATATTCGTTCCATTTGCCGGGATTGTCACGTAATGTCGCTTGCGAACCTTTGCCCTGTACGGTTATAGGTCCTACTTCAAGCAGGGCTCCATCGAAGGAGGAGCAGCCGGGGCCTAAACCCGACAAACGATGCTCAGCTTTGCTGTGTCCCGTATAGAGGATCAAAACAGATTACACCTACCTCCATTGAACCAAATCACGAGTTTCTGTCGATCAGCTACGTGCTTCGCTTTAACGAGAAGCTGTGTAGACAAGGCCAGCTTTAGCTCTCGGGAAGCTTGTCGCATTGCATCAAAATGTGCTCACAAAGAACAAATGAGCATCCGAAACAGCGTCGTCTGGCATTACATCTCTTGATTGTGCGTCAAGAGCGTATGAGGCTGGAAGGTGACCAGAGTACATAGGTGCCAGGAGGAGATTGGAGCTCGATGCGGCTGGCAGCGCTGGCACATAGAATGAAGCTGCTGATACAACATCATTGCCGCTATCGATCTTGCTGTTAGGCCTTGTGCTATTGGCATCGCGGTGCTGCTGAAGCTGGCTTCGCTCATGCTGTTCATGCTGTTCAAGAGCCTGGGCTCTTTGAATGAGCGAAACGAGACTTTCGGACCCTCGAAGGTGGGCCATCTACTTGCGCATGGAGAGTGCGGCAAGCGTTATATTGGGCGTTTTGGTACGTATTGGCTGTTTGTAGGAGTGAAGGCCAGTCGAGCAACTGCTGAACTCCGCTGCGATCACCTTTCCACCTCCAAAGGTCAGATTCTCGTGCTTCTACAACCAAGGTATACGATACCTAGCTAATTCATGCGCGTAATGTCTGTCAGCTATACTGCGGCATGCCAGGGTGCCTGTCAAACAATCCTGAACAAAAAGACGTGACTTCAACGATAATCCACTTTGCTGGTGGGTCACGAGTCGGACTTCGAGACCTTGCTGCAAGGCGGATTTCCCAACATCTCTAGTGTGGTACACTGAGCAGCGTATCTACTAGTATACTCCACAAAGGGCATAATATGTGCTCAGGACCCAATAAACCGTCCTCCTTTCGCTAAGCTAGCAGAAGCACGATGTACGCATATACAGTCTTCTATTAGACAAAGACCCCATGGGTCTGTATGCGTGCTTGAGCCCATGGTAACGTATTCCAGTCTTTCGAGGTCCATATAGAGGGTCCTTCCAGCTCTCATTGTGCGTTTGGGAAATGTAGTACGGAAAATGCTCTAACCACCTGAACTAATAGCCGGCTCTTGGAGTGGACCCATCGCAAACTTACCACAGAGACAGGCAGAGTATATTCTGTGTCGGCTAGAGTCGACCTTGTATATACTGAACTCACTGAATACTGCTGGCTATTTGCGCAGTAGCCTTTTCGTCTGACTTTATCGAATGGTACGCATTTTCCTGGCAGTCGCGTACAAGAAAGCAGCCAAAAGGCAAGAAACAAACGATTTGCCAGGTCATGGTTGATTTCATCTTGCTTAGATTTGGTTACTGTGTCATGTAGGCATGGGCAATCCGACGCTTGTTACAAGTGATTGTAGCGATGCCTGAAGTGTTCCGCTGTCTGTCCGGTGAATTCCCGATCATGCACCAAAGTGACAGCTTATCTCCTCCGACAGCTACTCACCACAGCACCCACACCTGACACAGGTATCAGCCCCAACATGGCATCTACATCTGACAAGAAGAAACCTTTCGACCTAGCCTCCTTGCTCATGTCCGTGCCGTACTGAATCCAAAACAGACGATGGCTTTCCGTTGACTCTTGATCTTTCTGCAGCCATGCAGACACGCTAGATGATGAAGAGATTCCAGTAGGAGTGCCGATAAGGTGTGTAGTGACGGCTCCCTCCTCTGCGATGCTGTGAGACGGGGAGCTGAATAGTGCGCCCAGTACATCGACGACCTTCCGGCATCCACTTCCTTCGACTACCGGACAAGGAGCAGGCAACTTCACCGAAGATAAAGGTGTGCTGTACCCAGATAAAGCTGAGGGCTACACTGGCACCGAAGGAGATGATGCTCCACCGTATGACCCGCAACAGCCGGACAGGCATATCTATTCCAGATATACTCAGCCTGTTATGACTAGGGCCGAGAAGGTACTTGGTGCTGCTCTAGTGCGTTTCTCTATACCTTGAGGGCGTGTTTGGAATCATGGCCGATATAGCTAATCCAAACAACCGTTTGTCCCGTGCTTAACAGAACGGGCACGCCATCATTTTTACTACAGGTCTTTCGGTTGGTCCCAATGTCTCCGCTTATAAAGATTTCAGGCTGATTCTGTCATGTATCCCTGCCTCTGCTCGTACCTCTCCATCAGTCTATCTTGGCAGCTTTGCTACTCTATCAGCCTGAGGTAGTCGCCATCTCAGAAGGATATCACGGTACCCACTGCACACTAGATATCTACACCCGCACACGGGAAGGAGTCAAGATCATCACCATAGACGACGACTTTACTCAATATAAGGACAAAAGGCTGCTTTGTTGGCTAGAAACACCTGTGAATCCCACAGGACTTTGCAGAGACATCGAGAAATGTAAGATCGTCGCCCTTTATGAGGACACATACTGTGGCCACTTTCTCCAATTACTCATTCCGTTGCACTTTACAGATGAGAAGAAAACGCACGCTATCCCCCATGGTAAACTTGCGATAGATTCAACTTTCGCTCCTCCTCCCCTGCAAGATCCCTTTGAGTTTGGTGCGGATCTGGTTATGCACAGCGGTACAAAGTCAGTTCAGCGCACCAGGCCTCGTCATTACGGCCTTCGCTAAACTCTGTCAATCCTTGCGATTATACAGGTACTTCAACGGTCACTCAGATGCTCTGTTAGGTGTTCTCGCAACTAAAAGCAAGGAAGAGTGGCTCAAAGTTAGTTCTCCGCACTTGTTCCACGACCATTGTGGAATACTGACTCCATGCAATTTTCGTGCAGCTATGGGAGATCAGGACGTACTCTGGTATGGTGCCTGGTTCGCTTGAAGCATGGCTTGTGCTTCGATCAATGAGAACACTCAACTTGGTAGGTTTCGTTGCTTGCAAAGGCACGAATATCCACCGCGGTCGGCTGATACTGGGACTATAGCGTGTCGTTCGGCAATCTACAACCGCCACGGCACTAGCAACATGGCTCAACGAAGTAGCGACAAATGCTCCACAAGCAGGACAGTCCTATGACGGCTGTCCCGGAGGAGTCCTGAAAACAGTTTGGCATGCA
Source organism: Cystobasidium ongulense (assembly GCA_022835595.1). Lineage (NCBI taxonomy): Eukaryota > Fungi > Basidiomycota > Cystobasidiomycetes > Cystobasidiales > Cystobasidiaceae > Cystobasidium > Cystobasidium ongulense. The sequence goes on from BQUP01000001.1 coordinate 293,608, forward strand.
GCACTGCAAGGTCTAGATGGAGCTACGGGCGACGGTTTCAATCCACTTGCTGGAAGTGCCGTTGGAGACGAGAAGACTATCAAGAAACCCCAGATGAACGGCGGTCCCGCTTGTTTCGGTCTTCTGACTACAAAGAAGGAATACGCTACTTGGTTACCGCACAAGCTGAAGCTCATGGTGGTAAGTTTCCGTCAAATCGCATGACAGAGGTCAAAGATCTAGTAGCTAAACCAATGCTTCCTCACCAGCCTGCTACCTCCCTAGGTGGAGTGGAGTCCTTGATTGAGCACCGCATTCTCTCGGACGCAGGTGCCGATCCTTGCCTCAGTAAGTCGTTCACTCTGTGTGCAGCGCTGGACTGGGCAGATACTGACGAGCATACCTTCTTACCTCTTCAGTCCGACTCTCCATTGGATTAGAGGACTTGGAAGACCTGAAGGAGGACTTCAGAACTGCTTTCAAGCAGCTTGTATCTTCAGGCGCAGAGAGGACTAGCAAGCTATAGTCTAGTACGGGATCCAATCATTGTATCAATCAGATCCAACATGAAAGAGATTAGAATAATACTGTTTGAAGGACTTATTTATGCAATGTCTACAATCAATCAAGTCTCTTTGTCCGCGTCTCCGTAATTTACTACTTCTCGCATCCATCACTTGCCACCATACTTTGTTCCTGCACCTACTGTGTAACGCTGTATTGAGCACGACCCGAACAGCATGGCCGCGACAAGACTGCCCACGCTGAAGCGCATACCGCACGAAGTGTGGGAAGAAGGGACATCTCGTGGAATTAGGATTGGGCAATGGGAAATAGAGACTCGCAAGCAGGCAATACTGAATGCCAGCGAGATTGACGAGTGAGCGAGGCTGATCGATATCCTCGGTGCAAGAGCAGGACCGATAGCTGATGGGACTGGTTGATGCATTGCGGGCAACAGAGCAACAGCGACACTTGATATACCCCTTCCTGAAATCACCTTCGGTAACAATTTGGTCTCTCTGAAGCGCAAAGGCAAACAGCGCGCCCTCGAGAATCACCAGAATGACAATGTTGCGGGACAAGCGGAAGAAGCGTACAGCGAGTTCAAGAGTATCGTCTTCAATGGTCTAGATGCACTTGCACAGGTAGATACAACAGGAGAAGATACTATCAAAGTCTCTTATGCGGATGAATGGGCAAAGAGCCGTAATTTGGAAAGCGCAGGCGGTGACCACGAGAGCACTAGCACATCAGTCATTGAGACCGTAAAAGATTACGACTGGACGTACTCTACGACCTACTCCGGAACGTGCGAAGGATCTTTAGTAGGTTTAGTTGCCGTGGTCCCCACTCTGCCTGGCACATGATACTGAGGCTATACCCAAATTGCCACAGTCCTTTCGCCCTGCACCTCCACAACATGATGGAATACCCTTATCCAAGCTTGCAAGGCAGGATGAACCCATCCTCTTCTTTGATGAAGTCACTTTGTTCGAAGATGAGCTGCACGATAACGGGGTTGCGAATCTGACCGTCCGAATTGTGAGTCCACTCAGCCCTAGAACCGAAGCAAGATTGGCATCTGCACTCGGTGCATAGACCTTGTGGCATGAAACAATTCAGCTCAGATACGCATCCGAGGCGAGGGCGCCTATGCCCTTGTGCCAGCTGCCCTCTCTCGCTCAAGCGACATGGAAGTGAAACAATATCTGCTTCTCCCAGCTGACATGCTACATCTGTTCTCAGCGAGTGATGCCTTCGGGCATGTTCATCCTCTCTCGCTTCTTTTTACGAGTGGATAATGTCCTCTTCAGAATTCACGATGTTCGTTTATACCATGATTTTTCGAGTGGCGAGATTATTCGGGAAACCAAAGGGAAAGAAGCGCCTTATGATGCTGTCAAAAAGGTACTTGTTCATTCCTTCCCTTCATGAGTGAATCTAGCATGAGGCTAACAGCATCTATCTTGACCGTTTCAGCGACTGCCGCGAGAACGCGCAGATGATTTGACGCCTCTTACAGATCACAACTGGATCGCCAATGTTCTAGGTATGCTGGAGAATGATGCGGCACCGTCGACACAGGAAAGCCCTCTATCAGACATGTCAGCACGAAGCACGTCTCGTGTTCCGCCTGGTTCTACCGCATCCAGTAGTGCCGTACCTACCGTTGCTCCTTGGGCGAGGGCACCAAGACAGGCGGTTGCAAGCAACATGAACACGATGCCTGCAAGCAGGGTGCCTGGTCCAGCGAGCTTGCCACGAGATGCTGCAGTGCTGGCAAAGATTCGGTCAAACACATACGGTGCAAAGAGGTCTTGGACTGGATTGGAAACTAGGCTAGAGGTCTTGCCACTGTTGTAGATCTAGGCTGCCACCTACAAGCCCGGTAAGGTAGCTGGGTACAATCGCACAAAAGAGAACCAACCCTGGAAGGTGTTGTGAGCCCTGACCTCTCCGTCGTAAATTAACAAATGTAGTATATTGTTGTAATACTAGGCAAGGCGAAGCGTCTCCGTCGGGACAATCGAAACGCAGAAGTGTAAACCTTGCACACAGTAGATTTGCAGAGAGAGAGGTGTCACATATAATTTCTACAACCAGCGCTTTATGCTTTGCCAGTCATGAGAACGAGAAAAGCGTTCCACCATGCGTGAATGAGAAACGACGGGTGCTGTATATCAGGAGTAGGCCAGAACTCTGAATAATATTACTGGGCATCCTCCGGGGGCTTTGCCGCACCGGAAGGACTGACTCGTCAGAGCATCAGGACGATCTTTTCCCTGGGACCCTTCACCGCGGCTATGATGTGTCGCCTCCAACGATCTGGGCCGGACTAGCAATATTATAAAAGAGTTGCGACCCCATCGACTTGCTGCTTGCTTTCGCTACCTGTCCGCACACCCATCGCTCGTCGCTCTGAAATATCAAGCTTCAAACACCGCCCATTGGGACCTTGGAATAGAGCCACTTTCACCTAAGACCTACCTCAATAGCACAATCGCATGCAATTGTCGTACAGATCAATTAGGTCGTAAAGACCTCGCCTTTGCTCGTCCAGCCTAGGAGCAAGCTCGCGGCAAGGTCTATACTTCCAAATGCAAAGGTACCACCCTAGGCACAATAACCGGTGTTGACCGACAAGAGATGGGCAGGATAGGGGTGAGTCAGCCTCCTGAACTGCAAGGAATGGCCAACCTCTTGCGATACGACAACTTGAGAGACCTCTCTCGCCCGCCTTCGATTGCAGGGTACAGCCCACTGCATGTGGTCTTGATGAAGAAGAAGGAGCAGGGGGATGAGGATGAGGAGGGACAGGGCAGGGAATGGGAATGGGACTGATAGAGTGAGATAGTCAACCAGACAGTTAACGGCATACTGGCCTCACGCAGGCCCGTCACGCCGCTAATAACTTCGCAGAAATTCCAGATCCTCCGATACTTGTACATCGCCCGTACAATCGCACACAACAGTGGCGATTTAGAATTCCCGTTCAAAGAGCAGCAGATCAATATTACTGCATTTTCCTGGGCTGTCAAGGAGGAGAAGGTCTCGTCAATGAAAAGCTGCATCCACTGCTTAGCAGTACCGTGGTATACGGCTATCACGCAAGGTGTCTCTCCTCCGATCGCCACCAAAACTCCCCCATGACCGGTGTGTGTCTCACGACCTCGACAGCTCTGTCATCAATGATTTGCGAAGAGGAGTGATCGTCAGCCACCGCAAATCCATCATGATACACAGACCCGGTAAGGACTTGAGCGTCGACCTCCGGTAGGCATTGAGGTCGGCCAAAATGGGGCTGGACACACTCCCGTAGTTGCTGCTAAGTCGGCCGCAGACACAAGAGAGGAAGACAACAGTCAGATAGCAGCCCCGGGCGTTGGACTATCTTGCACGGCGATTTCTTGCATGTACTCACTTCACTATAGGAAAGCCGTAGACAGACATTCCTCTGCTAAAGAATCGGCACTCGGACTCTCTCGGTGAGGCTCGACGTTCCAGCAGGATACGGCCTTGTGGGTCAGTAACTATGCCTATCCCTTACTGGCCGGTAGCAGCAGAACAAGAGGTGGTAGACCCGTCCCCGCCCAAAAATGCTCCTGGTGGCGTTGATATCCGTGTGTGGTGGTGGCAAAGCCAGTGAGCCTGAGACAAACCTTTCTTCCTCCCTCTGTGTGCCGAAATGGAGTGGAGTGCGCTGGCAGCCTCTTTTTTGTGGCGTGCGTTGCAGGTGTAGCCTGAAAATCGTGCTGATTACCTTCTTTTTTGGTCTGTTCTGTTGTCTGCATTTTCAGGCGTTGACACATCCTACTATCTGCAGCGTACGGTACGGTAGAGCCATTCAGGACTCCTATCGGCCAGAGTAGAGTACGGAGGCCTGTTCTGGAGCAACATTTGAACGTAGTGGGCGGGCCTGGTCTACTTTCTCGTCGTTGTGGGTGGGGCAGCTGGCTGGGGAGCACCTCGGCTATGGCCTGCAAGCGGGCGTATGGACGTGCATAGATGGTTACAGCAGCAGCAGCAGCAGCATCGTAGTAGTCCTGAGGAGAGAAGCTTCTTACTCAACTGGGATCCAATACCGCCCGACAGCTAGAAGCGGCACCAACAAACGCCACCGATTTAATATCCCATCAAAGCCATTATCATCATCTCGAGGCTTGCCAGACGGGGCAGCGACAGGAAAGGGAAGGAAGAAGTAAAGAAGGAAGCAAGACGCATCCCGACTGCCGCACTGCTCTATTCCCTCGTCGCCTGTCAGGCGAATCGACGCTTCATCTCAGGCAACGGAGAAGACTCTCCGGCCTCGCGACGGCTGAGCGAACGAGCTCGCATGAAACTGCGACCGAGATATCGAAAGCGACGAGAGAATCTATCTGCGAGGCAGTACCGTACTCGACTTGACCGCAGACGTAGCTCCTATAATTATTATCCATCGTATCGTACAGCAGCCCGAGTCGCTTGCTGGACACTGGCTGGCTGGATATCGCAAGCTGATCCTCTTCTGAACGGTCAATTCCCCCAGGGCCGTTCAAGCAGGACCGTACAACGAAGCCGGTCATCAATCAACGCACAATTTTGCCAGCAGTGGTGAAGAAGGGAAGATTGCACTGGCAAGACAAGACACAGGAAGAGCTATATATACAACACAGAGTACCGACAGCCACTGCTGCACCGGTACCTTAGCCATGGATCACATCGAGTGGGAGAGCGATCCAGCGAACCCTCGTAGTTCAGTGATGGACACTTCGTCGGCAACACCAACATCGTCAAGCAATCCGCGCCAGACAGACGGCCAAGCTCCCCAGCAGTCGCAGCAGCAACGGTACTTCAATGACCAACCCCCACAAGGCAGTCAGGCGGCCCTCCCAATTCCAGCTCGCCATAACGCAGGACTGCCCGGTACATATGCGAGTGTGACGACTTCCTCGTCGTCCGTACAAGAGTCTGCTTCGAGGACCGATATGCACACCCACGAGCCGCAGTATGGTCATCAGTATACCCATGGTCCATTAGCCTCGTCTGCTGCTGGCCCAAATTGGACTTACGAAGGTCAGACAGCGCCGCCGCCGCAGGCTCCCTCCTTTCAACAGTACACGCCAACAGCCTTTTTACATCGACTATCGCCAGCAGACGATTCTCAAACCTTCGGACAGTCCCCCAGCGCCTTCCCTTATGATGCGTCACAGGCCTGGGCTTCGTGGCCTCAAGCCCAAGGGTCACAGCAGCCACTTTCATGGAATGACTATCAAGCAAATTCAGTCCTTTCATCCACGTTCGTCTCCCGTCCTTCAACCACCAACACCGCTGCTTCTGGCGGCAGTAACAGTGCCTTGCAAGGTCGACGTAGCTATCAAGACCAAGCGCTAGGGCGGCTCGACATTGCGCCTCCCCAGGAAGCGTTCGAGCAGTACCCTCAATCTCGGCAGCGGCCACCACCCTTCCCGTCTCAACAGTATCAGGCACAACCCATACAGCAAGGCTTGCAGTTTGCTCCGACGGAGCCACAGTCTCCCTGGGCTGCTGAACAGACGGCAGCTTCTATCCTGCCGCTTCCTCCTTATGCGATTGCCCCACAACAACTAGATGTTCCAACATGGTCGAAACTGTCTGGGATAGAAACGAGCCCCGTCACGGCGCCAGTCGCTGACTTGCCATCTACTTCCGTCCCGTCTAAAAGGCGGATCGCTCAATCAGCCTGCGAAACCTGCCGTCGGAAGCGAACAAAATGCGTTACGGACCGAGGCCAAATAGGCTGTAATGTATGCAGAAGCTTGCGGATTCCGTGTCTTTTCTCGGGAGTAGACAAACGCAAAGAAAGCGTGCGTGTCTTACGAACTCGTCTAGCTCAGCTAGAAGACCTGGTCAGCAAACTGCAGAGTTGCGATGAAACAGATTTGCGGGACATCCTTTCCAAGCTCCGGAATGGTGTTGAGAGCCCTCAGGCCGAGAAATCAACTTGGCTCGCTGCTGTTGCATCTCAAAAAGTGTCTCCATTAAAACCGTTCAAGATGGAAGGAGTAGCCGACCCAAAATTAGAGGACGTACTAGATGGAAGCGGGGACGAAACGACATTCAAGAGGTCTGCCACAGCGCCGCACAAGTCAAAGTCTAGGGGAAACGAGCTAAATGAAGGCTCTAAAACAAGCAAAGGGAAAAACATGAAGCCAGACTCCTATGGCTCCGATGCGACGGAAAACACGCTGATAGAGCTTACCGATCGGTAAGTTTACTCAAATTACTACGCTATGCTCAATTTTGCTCAATTTTATATATATCTGATGCTGAAATCGCCAACTCTATAGGTTGACAGTGGACGCTAGTGGTGCTATTCGTGCTGAGAGCGCAGCATCGAGTCTTGCCTTTGAGCCTTCGCAAAGTATAGGGTCGGAGCAATCCACGAGCGAAGGGGACACAACCAAGTCTATCAGTTCCGGCCGTTCTGGCCATCTGGAAATTGTCATAGGCCCAGGAGTTGAACTTCCCGAAGGTACAACCACAGAGACAGTAGAACATCTTCTCAATACCTACTTTCTTTGGGAGCTCCCGCTACATCCAGTTATTAGCCGACCGGCCTTTCTCAAGCATATGGCCGATGGACAAGGCGTTTACTTCAGTTCTATGTTGCTCAACGTGAGTTCAGCCAACACCGTCCGCTTCTGCCTTGCTGAAAGCTTCGCTGGGAGCTGACACACCATTTAATCCACCAGGCGATACTCGCTTTTGCCTGTACTTTGTCGGATCGCTTCGTAGAGTGAGTGACCCCGACTGGCTGAACCTTCTTCGTACGGAATGCTCACTTTATGTCTCGTGCCTACTCGTTTCCTCTCTACCTCCGCACCCTGGACCCACACACGAAACAGCCATCAAGCTCGAGCCGATGCACACACTGCTGGAGAAGACTTCTTTACAATGGCGGACGATCTGCTCACCGAAGAAATAGACGGTGCCGTCGGACCGATACGCGTCCCCATCACAACGGTGCAAGCATTAATCTTATTAGTCTCACGCCTTTTATCTACTGGAAACCAATTGAAATCTTGGATGCTTATGGGCACTTGCGCTCGTATGGCTCTCGAAATGGGTCTACATCTTGACGCCCAAGCCTTTCTTCGAGGTAACTCGCAGTCTAAATTACATGTTCTCACCCGGAACGATCTCTATGTCCGTGCCAAAACCTTTTGGGCGGTGTGGATATTCGAACAAGAGTAAGCCGCCAAATCCCAAGGGACGCTTGTGAGATATGGCTAACAATATTGCACTGCGTTTTGTCACAGAATGTGCTCCATATTTGGGCGAACAGGCATTCTGCGCGATATCGTTATCACCTCGCCCTTCGTCGAGTCCATCGACACTGATTGGAGCAGGTTAGAGGACCTTGAATGGAAGTACACGAAGATGGACGGACTTTTAGCAGATTGGGACCCTGAGTTCGTAGGCTGCGTGCCCACTAGTAAAGGGCGACTCAATCCACTCTGTACGTTTATCGCTATATCCGTTCCGCGCAGACGGTCGCACTGACGCCTTTTCCTGCGCATCAGGGTCAATGTCAAGGCAGATTGCAACCGTATTCGCCCACTCTATGCGTCTCATATACTACCAGATCGCTATGGATTCGTCGCGTAAGCCCGAACAGGTGCAGATGGCCTTGGACAAAGTCATGCATCGCACGCGAGAACTCGTGAAGACCCTACCTCCAATTTCGATACTTGACGGTGACTCCAAGGTATTGAAGGAGAACGAGGCACCGCCACATAAGTTGATTTTCTTGCAGTAAGTGTTCGAACATCCACTGCACATAAAGGCCTGGGATGTTTACTTAGCTTACTTTTCATCGATCGCTTCAATAGTCTGTTACTGCACTCGCATATCATACTCATCAACCGACCTTTCATGACAGGGTCCGCATATGCGGAAAACGCAGACAATAACCCAGCACTGTCTTCACCTTCCGCTGGTGCAGCTGAAGACTGTCCGCGCTCTCGGTGTATTCAATCCGCTCAGACCATTGTCGACCTATTGCGCAAATGGCGCTCGGTTTTTGATGACGACCTAAGAACCATGTGCATTGCCGCCGCGCACATCCTCATGTCTGCTGGTACCATTTACCTAAACGAAATCAGCAGCGTTATTAGTACAAAGGCCACAAATGCTGTTGGTGGTGGCGATTCGCAAATGTCGAAGAAAGGAAAGAAAGAAAGTCGGCATGTCCACGATTCTCATCCGCTAGAATACGACTATAAAGGGAGACGAGAATACGGGAAGAAACAATTGCGAGAAGGCGTATATCCTTTGTTGCAAGCCATGGGAAAGTACCGCCCAGCTCCCATAGAGCTTCTAGGGAGACTTAAAGCGGCTGAACGTGAGCGAGAGAATCTGGTAATGCGTCACGGTACGAGTCAAGAGGCTCGAGGAAGCAAAGCCGAAGAACCTCGAAACAAAGCAGAAGAACCTCAACCAGATCTCCCAAAAACTTCGGAGCATGCTAGAGATGAGACAAATTCTACGCCATCAAGACAAAGTTTACCTGGGTTGCCTGCTGCAGCTTCTAACCTTCTGCCGGACCAGTCAGAGTTTGCCTGGCACGTTCCTGGCCTGACGAACCCGGACGTAGCACTTTTTTCCTCCGATCTTCCACCGCTACTATGGGATCCCGAACTCGTCGACACTCTTGCGACTACTTCTCCCTATGCGAATAATAGTCAAAATTATCAGGACGGCTCTATGGATTACGCGATGTAGCCTCAAGATTAATTAAGATTAGTGCTTTCGTGAGGAGTGACAGTCATAAGGAAGGGGTCAAGACCCGATAGATTCCATTCTTGTAGCCTGAAAGTATCGTAGTGATCTTGGGGACCATTTGTGCTGCAGTCATATCAGTTTAGCCATATACCGCGGTATCTAATTACCGTCGATTACAATTATGAGGGGTATCTGCTGCAAGCGGCGTCATTCATACTTTTCAAGATCTTGTTGTTATGTAGAATGTTACATTTGAATTTACTGCTCAATTAGACGTTATTTCAGAAATTTCCCCAGCTCTAAACGAATGACACGCAGACCTTTCACGAGATAAGACAAGTAACGACTCGTGCAACTTTTGAGTACTGATATTTGCCTCCAGTTCTATGTTCGGTTCTGGGGTACAGCTTCTGATAAGCATTCACCAGGCGGTTACATCCGCTTCCGCCTCCCCAAACAGACTCTCCTTTTTCTCTTTCAATTTCTCCTCCACAGTTTCTTCGATGTCCCCTGTAGCTAACAATCCCTTGGTTGAATAGATGTCAGGCAAATGCTCTCTCAGATGGTCCAGTATATGCTCGTTGATCTGCTCGAACTCTAGCAGGAAGCCATCATGCCCTTCTGGTGAGTCAATGACAACTAATCTTGCCTTTGGAAGGCTTGCTGTGAGCTCCTTTTGCTCTCCTAGAGTGAACAGCGCATCACTCGATATGGCCATGACGAGTGCGTGGGAAGGAGCTTCGTTAAGTGGGTGCCAATCTGGATTATCGGCGGGAGACGGCCTCCCCCGACAAACATCATGCGAGTCCATCTTCCGCGTGATAGCGATATAACAATTGGCATCGAACCTCGAGACAAACTTGTCGCCTTGATAGCGAAGGTAACCCTGCGCAGAGTACACAAGAGGTTGACGGCCAGCTCCGGTCAGGCTCGTAGACTTTGATGATTCACTTGGAAGATCTGCAATAATTTTAGAAGGAAGGGATGCACCAGTAGGTGGTAAGGTTGATACTGAAGCAGTTGACCCTGTCCGCCGAGGCCGGTATCCATCATTGTGTGCATGTCGGGCCTGCTCTGCTGGCGTTGACGGCGTGCTGTCTTCTTCGCCTGAATTGGCTTCCAATACACCATTTTTGAGTATCGTAGTGGGACTAGGCACCCTTCGCTGTTGCTCTTTCCTGCCGAATCTGCTCTCGAATGAATCTCTACTTCGGTATGTAAGAAGGGCTGCCATTCTTGCTGCTCCAAGTCCATATTTAGGTGGATCTTCGTCCGTATAGTAGCCCTCCTCGTAGTTTGGGTCTGAGTAAATGGATTGTCGTTGCGCTTCGCCCCATGATATGCCCCAAGCGGAATGATGTGGCGATGTCGCCATAGGGATAATGTTGCGTACGTAAGGTGGTGGATAGCATAATGCCCATTCAAGCACCTGCATGCCACCCATGGAGCCGCCTATTACTACCGCTACACTCAGTACGCCAAGGTAGTCGAGCACGATTCGGTGCAGCCGAACGTCGTCTCGTATGGTTGCCAGAGGGAATTCCGGACCCCACCGACGGCCTGTAGATGGGTTGATAGTGACGGGAGAGGAACTGCCATACGGAGAGCCAAGGACGTTGCAGCAGACTATAAAGTACCGCGAAGGATCGAAGGCAAGTCCACGGCCCATCATTGGCCCCCACCTGTGAAGCCAGAGCACGTCAGACAGGAACAGTAATGATTTATTACAGATGTGTACGCACCAGTCTTCGACGTCTGCGCTCCCTGTCAGTGCGTGGCATATGACCATGCAGTTGTCCCGTCTCTTGTTCAATTTACCCCAGGTCTTGTAGGCGACCTGCACGTCTTGCAGGACGTCGCCATTCTCAAGTTCAAAGTGGTCGATTGTAGCGATTTCTTGCGAAGCTATCAGGCGAGAATACCTGTTCGACGGCTGTGGATCCGGATGCGACAGCCTGTATTCGATGGTTTTCGAGCTGCCGGCGGCTGCAGTAGTCACAGGCAGCTGAGCAGGTTCCGGCGACAGCACTGCGCCTGCTCCATGCGCACTAGACTGAGCCATGGTCTTGAAGGCCTGCAAGTTGTATCGGGAGAAACGCGGATTGGCTGAAGCAGAGCATGAAGCTGGTTTCGAGTACAGTAGCCGGTTCTCTCGACAAGGTGGTTGATCGAGAAATTCATTATCACTTGTCTTCTTGACTTGCTCTGCTCTGCTCTGGTCTGCTTGCGTATCTCGGGCACCACGTCGACGATAGCTGCTACAATGGCCGCCTCCACGCCAGTGCCAGAGTACCAGATTGTGGCCGCTCCATTCGACTCGGCTCTCTTTGAGCATGTTCGCAGGATCCGGATAGATGTCTTTGTACACGAGCAAGGCTATCCCATGGAGGATGAGATGGACGAACACGATGCAGATTGCTTTCACATGCTCCTCCTACATCGGACGTCCACATCAAAGTCTGAATTTCCCGAACTTGAAGGCTACGAACCTGCTGGAACCCTCCGCTACTTTCCACCACCAAAAAACAAGATTGGACGAGTTGCGGTGCTCAGGAAGTTTAGAGGGAAAGGCCTGGGTGGTATAATGATGAATGGCCTCGAAGCCATGCTTAAGGGAGAATTCGTGGAAGCTCCCAAATTCCCTGGTGGCAAAGCTACCGAGATCAAGATGCATGCACAAGGTGTGTAGCCCGGTCTCGATAAGGATACCGCGCAAGGGCTTGATCACAGCTAGCTGACCACACTGTCTTCGTTTGTAGTTCCGGTCGTTCCTTTCTACAAGAGTTTAGGATACGCCACCGAGGGAGACGAGTTCATGTGAGTACTTGTTTGCTCGTGTAGCAGGGTCCGTACGCTTACCGGGTGTATATGGCTTGCAGTGAAGACGGTACTCCGCATATTGCGATGCGAAAGAGCCTAGTCTAGAGAGAACTCCTCTCTAGAAAATACTTTTATCACTCACATTACTTGAAGTCTTTTCTAGAGAGGTACGCTCTCTAGAAAAGACCGCATAAATCAAGTGAACTGTAATATTATTAAGTATCGATCATAGCAGTGACAGCGAGACGCAAGTCAGGGCTACAGTGTTGCATATTGACAAGACATGGTCCTTTATTGGCTATTTACAACTTGATTGGCCATTCGAGTGGCTCACCGTAGTAGTGATGGACAGACTTGGTCGTTAAATACTCATCTATACCCTGCATACCGAGCTCCCTTCCATAGCCGGACGACTTCATGCCTCCGAAAGGCACTTGCGCATGTAGCATTACATACTGGTTCACCCAAGTCGTACCAGCTTTGAGCTTTCTGGTTACTCGCTGCACCTGACCGTAATCTAGAATAAGTTAAGTACAAAAAGACAGTATCAGTCACTTTGTCTTGTGCACAGCGTCGCGATGCACTCTTATTTTGGAAGAAACACAAGCCTCACCATTGCTATGAACGGCTGCGGCGAGCCCATATTGCGTGCCGTTCGCAATCTTGAGCGCTTCTGCTTCATCCTTGAACTTGATGATGCACGCAACCGGTCCTGTACCATCATCGCATCGTCAGTTAAAACCACAACAGGATCTTTCGAGAGTGTTCGAAAACATACCAAAGATTTCCTCTTTGACAATCTTCATGTCCAAGGTAACATTGCTAAAGACGGTTGGTTGGACAAAGAAACCCTTGTTCCCAATACGTTCGCCTCCGGTTTCTACCTTTGCGCCTGATTTTTTACCTTCTTCAATGTATGATATTATAGTGTCGAATTGTCTCTTGTTGGCCTGAGCTCCTTGGAAAACTTCGGGATCTAGTGGGTCGCCTACTTTGGGTGCATTGGTCGCTTTGACGAAAAGTTCAACGAATTTATCGCTGGTGACAATAGCAAGCACTCAGTCAGGGCTCTGTAAGAAGCTGAAGATCTTAAACTCACTAGACAGTATCCTGTACCAGAATACGGGAGCCTGCTGTGCATGATTGGCCTGTGTTTGAGGGAAAAGCATCGAGTCTATCAATTAGCACCGACCTCGTCACAAAGACCACGAGATTAGTAACCTACCTGCATTCTCGAAAATACCAAAGGCAGCCCATTTAGCAGCTTCTTCCAGATTAGCAGATTCGAATACGACATTTGCACTTTTACCACCCAATTCGAGAGATACTTTTTTCAGATTACTCTGAGCGGCAGCAATAGCAATTTGTCTTCCTGTATTTGTTGATCCTGTGAATGCTATTTTGTCGATGTCCATATGGGTAGAAAGAGCTTTGCCGACTGTTGTACCTAGTCCATTGACGAGGTTGAAAGCGCCGGCTGGAAAGCCGACACTGTCTAGGATCTCGGTAAACTTGAGGGTGGAAAGTGTGGTGGACTCGGCGGGCTTGAATATGATTGCACATCCTGCTGCTAGAGCGGGTCCGACTTTCCTGGAAAAGGCGACAGTCACTTAGTATTATCTTTTGTGGATAAGCAAGTTCAAAGCGACTTACCAGCCTAACATGACCAGTGGGTAATTCTACAGCGAGTCCATCTCAGCATTGCAACTCGAAAAGACAGAGAGGCACATTACGACGAACCCATGGGCATATCTGAGCGCAAACACCAATAGGCTCCTTGCGGGCTACAGCATACTTGCTCTTGTCGTCCAGTTCGATAACCGTTCCGTGGATCTTGTCGGCGGCACCTGGAGGAATCAACCAAGGGGCGGAGCATACGTATCAGCAATGCACCCTCTAAGGAACGACACTGAAGCAGTCAAAAGGACCACGCACCTGCATAATATCGCAAGCACGCTGTGAAGTCTGCAATGTCTGCTTTGCACCATGCGATCGGCTTTCCAGCATCTGCATGGAGGGGCAGAAGTGCAGTTTGGAGAGAAGCAAGAGCGCGTTAGGACACTCGTACAACCACGAAGTAGGATATGAGATGGTGACTACTGACCTAGCGACTCCAGCATGGCTAGATCATCCGTGTGCTTGTCGACGGCATCCGCAAGCTTGAACATGAGGGCCCCTCGGTCCGTACCAGGCATCTCGAGTCCCCAAGTCGTGTCCAGACATTCTCTGGCTGCAGCGACTGCCTTATCGACATCCTCATCTGTTGCTGTTGATATGCTGCCGAGAACTTCTTCCGTTGCGGGATTGATGGTCTCCAATGGCTCCCCGGATCCTTGGACCCATTTGCCGTTGATGTAAAGCCCTACTGGGACTTGAATGCCACTGACGGTGATGCTCTGTGACATGCTGTACGATTTCTTTGCTGATTTTCTTCTTCTAGAAGAGAATAGGCGGTTCTTTCTCAGCGGGTCCTGTTTGATGGTCGGTAGAAAGTCTAAATCAAATCAAATCACTGAGGAAGTAAACTGGGGACGGCCGGCTCACTAAATTAATGTTATGATAGCTTAGAAAGAGCGTAGATTGAGATATTATGTAGGTATCTGCTCGATTACTAGACCAGAGCAGAGAACGCTGTCAGAAGGTTGGTTGGCAGATGCAATAATATATTAAGAAGCCGAAAGAACAATCTGCAAAGATAAGCAAAAAGCGGGTTTGGCAGGCAGGCAACAATGCAAGGGGAGATAGGAGAGATCAGGTAGACTCAGAACACAGTCTGTGTGGTATAGCTAAGGGCTGGCTCGTCGCCTGTCTCTCATTACTCACTACTGTAAAGTTACCTACTCGATAAAGCACCTCGCTTGAAGGCGGATATCGCGGATATTATCTTCGACAAGCACGTGACACATCGGCAGCCGAGGCTTTGCCACCATTATCCAGTAATTTGCCCGTGAGGATCTAGTCTCGAGCCGCCCTGTTGGTGCTGACAGGTCGCGATGGCTGCCTGCGCGTACGTACGCTGATGGTGTGGTAACAGTTTGGGGCCTACCTGTCCAGTCCAGCTATTACCGTAAGCCTCATGTTTCGAATGGCGGCGGGATAGAGAAATCCGTAGCACACCATTCATAGCCACGGCAGTATGGGTTGCAATTGTCGACGTGTACGGTAACGTTATGTCGCTCGCCAGCCAGCCAGACGGAGAGAATAGCTAGCTTATAAGGAGATCATCCTGCCTGGCCCGACTGACTCAAGCGGCAATTGACTCTCGGCTTTCTTGCAGGATCACCAGCTGTCACGGTCTGTTGTTGCATGTGCATCGCGGTGCTGTAGGTAGAGGTGGCATTATATTATCGAAGCTTGAAGCTTGGGAAGCCCGCGACTTGGCTTTTCACTTCAAACCACGTCCACCATGCCGGCGGACTCTCCCCTGCTTGTCCTGCCCAACGAGCTCCAGCTCGCCATCGTCGAGCACCTCCGTCAGCCGCAAGACATCCTCCATCTCGGTTCCAGTTGTCAAGCACTTCACGCCATCGCAATTTCCGACGACGTCTGGCGACCTCGCGTGGAGGCCTTGGTCCACCGCCATGCACGAACAGACACCTTTGCGCTTTATGCAGCATCGTCGACCTCTGCCAGCTGGAATCCCGGCACTGATATCTACGCCAGGCTCGTCGATTGCCTTCTGGGCGATGGCGCAAAATACCTAGGTGAGAGAGAGAGCAGCATGAACACAGCTGAAGGGCTATATCTGCAGTGCAGTGCTGACCTGCAATGTGCCATTCCTGCAGGCTGGTGGGCAAGCACACAGCCCTATCGAGGTCGGCTAATCCGCACATCGATTCACCTTCGCCACGATACCGGCTCGCTCGCCATAGTAGCAGAAGAAGCACATTGCATCAACGCTTTCGAGACCCAGCCAGCAATGGGTGAGAAACGTCCTAAACGATGGAAGCCTGCTGCTGCCCACTGGCATAACCCTGGAGGGTTATCGTATAGGTACGGCAAAATTATCCGTTTACACCTACTAGTTCAGCCAGGCTGAAGTATTTATTGGACGTGCCAGACTACCCATCAATCATCTATCTCCACATGCAGGGCTATCGGTCGACGTCCTCTACCCAGTCTTGCAATTCACACCCATCTTCTGCCTCACTCCCGAACGCGGCTTCACCTTGATCTCGACAGACGATGGCTCGCCCAAGCCAAGTCTTCCCATATCAGTTCCGCTTAACCATGCATTTCGGCGCGAGCTTGAAGATACCTCTGGTACTTCTGAACATCCCCCATCCCGATATACAATGGAAAGTGGACCCTCTTTCCCTGGGCATGATGCTTTAAGTGCAGGACTGCTGCGAAGTGTCGCAAGTTGGGATGACGCTACCGGAGAGGAGGGCTCAAATCTGCAGAATGATACAAGCAGTGCCGTTTATTTGCAAGGGGACATGCTCACGGCACCCTCTTTTACACTCAAGGCCCGCCGTGCAGCGTCTGTTGGGGACGAAGTACCATCCTCTTCGGGGAGGTCTGCGAATAGTCAACGGCCGGCACACGCCGGTGACCGCATGGACTTCATCTATCAGTCGCGCCAAGAGGTACCTCTCCCACCGACACAGCCACCCATCTTGCTTTCAAACCCCGGAGGCAACCAATTATTTCGAGCTTTCCTAGAAGGGATCGGCGCAGTATTGCCACAGCAAATGCGGGATGCTCTCTTCGACGAGCCCGATGAGCGTGATCTACAAGAGTACTTCTATCCTATATCACGGTGTCCGTTACCAGATGACAAAATCAAACCAAGACCACTATCTAAACCCGTCTTAGCTGCATCGTTAGAGGGTCTTTGGGTAGGATGTTATTCCACGCACGGTTACGAATTTGGAATCATCAATGTCCGCAATGCGTGGATACCTACGGAAGCCAGTAGAGAAGGTTCCAGTATCATCGAGCAATTCTACCACGATCAGCGCTTACAAGAGGGGAACGCTGATTTATCGGTAAATCGGGAGCCATTAGCACCTAATTTAGCTGGCAGTACAAGAGTGCTGCGTACCATCATAGAACTAGTCAAAGTAACAGGTGATGTCAATGTTCCAGCCGGCCAGGTCAGTTGGTGCGCTGTGTTACCGCGTCCCTTTGATCAAGACTACACGTCTGCCTCATCGGATGCAAGCGATGAAATAACGGAAGAAATCGAAGATTTGGATATCAGTAATATTGCGAATATAGAACTACCCACCGTTCGAAGATCAGATTGGCAAGAGTGGTCAGATGCCCCACCTCATACGGCTGAACAGCATTATGGACTACATAATCCACCGAGATGGGACGAGGGATCCTTTGAAGCCGCCGGTCGAATCGCATTTACTGGATTCATCGATACTCGATTCATCGATGCTGTTGCTACTTTCGTCAGAGAGGATACCGGAGAGGTGGATGAAATCCGTATTACCTGGTATGTTATTTGCCTCATGACCGTAATAAATGCGACACTCCTTGATGACCACTTTGTTTTACTGCATTTAGGCATGAAATGGTAAGGTATCGGATTGTGATTGAAAGGCACTGAGGCTAACGAACGCTATTCATCCTCCTTCCTTTCTCTTCTGTCGTCTGTGCAGGGCAAAGTCTCTTGCTTCCGTCGTTGTCACCTAGATTAGGTGGCTTCATGCCGGCCGCCCTTTTAGACTCCGCCTACAAGCCCATCCGGTGAAATGGCAGTGGCCCAAGACGCGGTTTACTTCCGCAAGACCGAGAGTATTGAAAATCGTCGCAGATAGCTGGACGATCCCTTCACTGTCTTGCAACTTGGTCAATCACTAAACAGGGAGGGCTCATGCATCCGCCCGGAGCGAAGTGATGTATTTATCCGTTTCTAGGCCACATAAGCGCATAGCCTTGCTAGTGACTACAACGGCACTGTCTTTACAATTTGTTCGAGCCTCGTCAAACTCAAGTCCGTCCACGACTCTTCCAACCCAATCAAGCAATCAGTATACCCATCAGCCACGGCAAATTAATTTTCCGGAAGTCAGGCATGGGCTTGAAGGCACGGTCGCTGGAGGACAGATAATCAAGATTGAATTAGAGATCGACCAAGCTGGGCAGGAGATTAGTGCTCCGTGCGCTGCTGCCGGTTCACCTACTTTGCTGCCCATCTCTCCATTCGTCAACCGTACTGAGAGTACAGATGCAACAACAACTGTCACGTTACCCAATGGGGACTTAGTAGAGATTGAACAGCATGTCAACTTTGCCTTTGGAATGAGCACTCGACCTACACTTCCGAATACTGAAGCAGTGGGCGGAGCATCGCCTGCGCCTCCCCATCTTATATCGATTTCTCTCCCTTCTCCTGCGTCGCTAGAGCAGCTTACTCGGAAAATCTGCAGTCCTCGGGAGACTGTCACGATCACACGCACTGCATATGTCACGTCCACGGCCACACAGATCTCTACGAAATACATAACGTCAACCCACACGGTCACGCGAGAGCAAGCCGAGAGCATGGCAGTCGCGAAAGTATCTACTAAGAGGATGACGCAGGTACAGGTTAGTTGTCACTAATATCGTCCCGTTCACGTTCTATATGTATGTCAGCTAAACTGTGTTTATCGGGACAGCCTGTATTGCTATCAACCCGCAAATCGGTATCTTCCATCAAAGTCATGACTAAAGCTAAAGCCAAAATTAAAACTTACGTCAAACCGCAACCGACACCCATACCTAAATCAAAACCCACACCTATAGCTGAGCCTAAGCCTGCAACGGAGCCCGCACCTATCCCCCAGTCTAAACCTGAGCCTGAGCCTAAGCCTGCACCTCAACCTCAACCTGAACCTAAGCCGGCCGAGGCACCGACCCCCTTCGACAATGAGATGGTCAGCCAACATAACCGTTGGCGGGCTAAGTACAGTGCTGGACCTTTGGCCCACGATCCTGTACTTGTAGGGAAGGCACAAGAATGGCTGAAACAGTAAGTCGATTTCCTCTCTTCTGATCTGACGATATAATTTAGCTGATTATCCTCTTCTGATGCAGATGTGTTTGGGAGCATCCGTGCGTCTGGCATTCCCAATGCCTTGATGATATAGCTAATTCTCTGACTCAGACCGGGATTGTCTTCCAATCTCTATTCCGCCGGCGGAGCTATTGCAAATTCGGTGGCCATGGCGAACAAGGCTGTAAATGCCTGGGTAAACGGTCCGGGAGAGGTAGAAAGCTGGGATCCTAATAATCCTACAGCAAGCCATTTCACCCAAGTGAGCTGCTCGCTGAAGCGAAAGACTCGTCGTCTCTATCAAAAGCTGAACTTGTAAACCAGGTCGTGTGGAAGAGCGCTACAAAGGTACATTGTTTAACCTCCAGCGTTTTACGAAATGAGAATTGATCACGGTCATGCTTACGCCCAACAGATTGGCTGTGCGTACTCTGCCTGCAATTTGGCTATATATGATCCGAAATGGTGGCCCGCTACAGTGAGCATCTTGTAAAACGTACGCTCTCTGGAGTTCCAGCTGACAGTCACACGCAGAACACAAGTAGGCATCAGAACACAGGATGGCTAGGATTAAGCTGACGCATCTCTGCCACTTCGCAACATATCAGTTTGTGTAGGTCGCCGCTTGCCACTGACATTTGCAGCACGGTCTGACTCGTGCTTTCCAGATTTACGATGCAGGCAATTTGATTGGCGCATTCCCTCAGAATGTTGGTAGCCCGCAGTGAAACTTATGCTCCAACTTCAGGATGTCTATTGTCAAGAAGAGGAGTGTAAAGCATGTTCTCGGGCACAGATCGTCCTCACCGGATCCACTCACTATACACGCAGAGCTGAGGCCGCTGTATTCGCATCGCAAAGAGATCACGATGTCAACGACCCAAGCACGGTCTTGCTATACGTACAGGGTGAATCTAACGGGTATGAAACGAAGGGTTTGTTTATGCTCTAGGGCATCGCAGAAAATAGGACGTCGAAGCGCTCAGATTGAGTCTGTGTGCTGGTCACCCGAGTGGAGTGTAGATGTTTGGGTTATCGCAATAGGTATTGTAGATTCTTTTTGTAAAATTGCGCGGAGACGGTATAGTATGGTTTGAAAGACGTGTTTGCACCATGCGACGGAGTAATTCAAGCGCAGTACTTGCTTTACATGCGCGATGTCTTCAATGAGGGAGTTGCATGAGGTTGCGATGGCTCATATCGAGCCGCAGAAGGATTGAGATTGGATGAACGGATTTGACTACTCTTGTGACTGACCCGCCAACCTAAGTGGGCTGGGGTTGTTTGCTCGGGTACCGCTTCTCGGGGTGAGGTAGGTGTGTCTGCCCGGGCGAAATGGCTTTGCACACTTGGTCCGGCTTCTCTATCAGCTGTTATAATCACCTCTCTCGCAACCCCGCTTTCCGGGAGCCACCCTGGCACCACGGTTCTGACTAGATCACACAGCTGGATGAGAGCAGCGTCTGATTGATCCGCCGTAGGCGCATCAATGGTCACCTTGCCTTCCACCACCAAATCCAGATGCAAAAATTGCGCAAGATGTGACGAATGCGCCGCTTTTGATTGCGTCAGACACGCAGGAGATGCTTTCTTTGGGAATGAAAGTTAAGAGTCCGATATTCCACCTCTTACTGAAGTCCTGCGGCGAATCCGCCAACTTTTGCGCTTCGAGCACCTTTAAGTGTTGAATTACTCGTTGGACGTCAAAGGAGAATCGCCACTTCGGAAACTGCGTGAGTACAGCTGTTTTCGACATTTGTATAGCTCGGTTAACGTTTCTTGGCTGGCCTATAATCCGTATGGGTCTGTCTTCTTCTTGCTGGCCAGCTTGCAGCGGCGCGAGGCTCACTCCGGCTCCAGTGTGGATACTGATTTGTTGGAGAACGTACTGACTCTCCCCCAGGATGGCCATCCTCAACTTCTTGTCGCTTGGTATGTTGAGTTCGACGGTGACCTTGTCAGTCTGTGGGAGCTGGAGACGCAGTCAGTGCCATGCATGGTATTCACAGTGCTTGGCTAACATACTGCAAAAGGGGAAGTAACGTGCTTGTCACCAGTCCAGTTGTTTTCTAGCCGGCTCGTTGCTATGGGCTTATCGGAAGATTCTGCATCGCGGACGAAAGGACGCTCATCGGGTATTTCTTTAACCCAGTTTTGTATCCTGGGTTGAAGGCCATCAGCAGCTGCGACTTGGTCTCGTGCAGCCTCCCATCCCGAATAGTCGGTCTCCCCACGTCTGTCGAAGGGGCTTGCGTGCGAAATAGTACTACCACTTGAAGCCCCTCCCACCTGAGAAGCGGAGGGACCGATCGATGTAGCGTCACTCAGTATGCCTTTCGCTCTTGATAGCAGTGGTTCAACGCATCTCAACGCCCAGCATGCCGATCCTATCAGACTCATACGTTGCTGGTAGTGGAGGTCTGCCCAGTGTGGTGACGTGTCTTCAAACAGATCCTCATCGAGGGGCGTCATATATCCGTCGTCTACAGGATACACCCATGCGAACTCTGTAATGTCTCGAAGAGACCGGTATCCATCGTATGGAGCGGTTTCTTCTAAAGTGGTTGTTGTGATACCAGAACTGCAAGTGGAAGTGTGGGACTCGTTTGTCGGGCATACTCGAGAGGCGGAAGAATCACCGAAAAGATGCGATGCGATGTTTAAGAGAGTCTTGCTTGATATTCCACCATTGATTAAAGCACTGGGAAGGGTAGCAATAATTACGTCATCGCTCCTTGCGAGATCGAACGCCTCCGCTGCGAAACTCGAGGCACATAGATTGTCGACTGTTGGAAACAGCGAGACGAAGGAGAGCATCTTCATAGCGGCCACTAGTAAGCGGAAGGACTGCAGAAGGGAGTGAAGCTCTTGCTCTGCCAAGACTGGATTTATCGAGCCAAGAAGGTAAATTCGACAGGTATTTTGCCCGTAGCGGCGTTCATTATTGTCGAACTTGATGGCGGCGACACCGGATATAGTCTCAATTGTTCTCATATGCTCATGATTTCTTCCCCCAAAATGCTGAACTTGTTGCAGTCCCTTGACTGTCCAAGAAATGGAATTGTCTTCGGTAGAAAGCTCCGAGATGACGCCTGGCCACATGGACCGCGGGAAGATTGGGCAAGGTATCAAATTGTGGGCATGTGGCCTCCTACAGGACTCAACAAGTTTATCAAGAGCTCCTTCTCGAGTAGCTGACTGTTCGGCCCAGGGCAGGCGTTTCTGTGCGACTGCTCCATTCCAGGCTTCTCCTAGTTCGAACAAGTCGAGACGGAACGCAGAATCCTGTCGCAGGGCTTGAGGCAGATCTTCATGGAGCGGTAACATGTCCGGAGCGAACATCATTATTGCCCAGCTCTTGCATATCCGGAAGGCGTGCCCGAGCTGTCTTCGCTGCTCATCCGTCAAGGTTTGCTTTTGGGAGGCAAGCAAAATGAGAAACCATCCGCTCCCGTGACCTGATTCGGACTTCCAAAAGATATCCGCTATGCCGGTAGCGCGGCGAATGGTTTTCAGATGCTTGGCCCCCTTGCCGATGAAGCGGCCACGGCTTGGACCCTCTGGCAGGTACCAACAGATAGAGTTGCTTTCCGTAACAACACCCTCCACATCTTGGATACCAAGCTGAGCCACGTCTATCGCATCTTTCGGATTCTGGATGGCTTCCGCCAAACGTACATCGTGAGGTGGGTTTGAAGTCATAGATTGTATGCTTGACACTGCCGGCTCCGCTAGCGACTCCGATTCATTCACTGAAGCTCCTACATTGACATTCAGATGCTCGGGCTTCTTCGGTTGGACAGTTTCCGAGGACGGCTGTCTGGAGTGCACTGCTACTGTGGTTACTGGCTTTCGAATGACAGGAGAGTCCACAACTAGACTTTTACTGCTGCTGTGCAGATTTGCGAGAGCATGTAGCCTCTTGATGACATAGGCTGTTAAATCACCCATTCTCATGCTAGACAACGGAGCTTGCGGATCTTCACGTAATTCCTGGAGAAGAACATGTGCAGGTGTGCGCTGTTCCAATTGTAGCACAGGGTTGGATGATGAGAATTCAGGGGCTTTGAAGTAGATAATAACCAGCAGGACAGAGCGAGCAAATTCTAATTTATGCGCATTAGCATCGCGGAGGATGTATTGACCTCTGGAGGATGCGTATGCAGTTTGTGCGATTGGAATTCGTTCTTCGAGGCGACAGTTTCGACCTGTCTTGTGGACCAATTGCTCAGGGAGAGGCAGGCATATCTCGAATAGCCCCACTTGTGTTCGATTTCTTCTCATATAAGGATATCTCATAACATCGAGTTCACCGGAAAAGGCAGAGTTCTCCTGCGGCTTGGGGGAGGTTTTTTCACTTTCGCCTGTCTTGAGAGCATGCACTAAGATTGGCTCTTGGGTAGGAATATCGTGTGAATCATCGTTCGGAGTAATGGTAGTAGACGTTCCAACGGGAGCTAGCTTTATTCCGGCAGTAACTTCTGAAGCACAAGCAGGTTCTGACCTAGCCGAGCTTGCTAGTTGAAGGAGGGTGGAAGTTGTGTTGACGGTGCTTGGCATTGCGCTAGATGTAGCATGTAAAACGGTGGATTCCTTCGACATAGACAGGAGTAGCTCGAGTGCGTTGGTGTGCATCTTCTGGTTCAAAGTATCGGCATTGGAAGACGCTGCATCCATTGAAGCTAGCGGAAGCGAACTTAGAGTATGTTCTTCGTCTGTTTGATGCTCCTCTGGGGCATCTAGTACCTCGAATTCTAGTAGCTTTCTGGTAGGAAAGTCTTCAACTTCGCACATTTCAGGAGCACAAGCATCTTTCAAGGCATCGAGTGCGATATTGATCAAGAACTTGCAATGTTGTCGTATATCCGCTGTATCTCCTTTCATCTGGAATTCGATTGTCCTAGTTTGTAGACTAACATCGATTTTCACCTTTTCGCCGCCAAATGCTACAAGATTAACGAAATCTAGAGCAAGCAGAGCTTTCGGAACTGAGAGTGTCTTAGGTATCGAGAGCTTGAATTTGGTTTGTTGTGATTCCAAGTTCATTTGATTTCCCGAAACGCCAGTGGACTGCTTCATAGGACAAGGAGATTGCTGCTCTTTCTGTTCATAATGGGGAAGGTTGACTTTTGGTCTAGTAGAAATCACCGATGAAGCGAGAATTGTGGATGGCACTTCAACTGACGAGGCATGACCACTGTCCGCACTAGCGGAATTATCAAGAATGGTGCTGTGATCGTCCATCGGTGGCTCGACTGCACTGAGTACGCCATTACCACCTTTGATGGAAGAGACATGATTGCAATCACTCTTCTGGGCAACTGAGATCTTGTTTGAGAAAGGTGATGTGACCTTCCGAACCCCTGTTTCGGCGGATGAAGTTGGTTGGGGCGATGCCCAATTCGCATGTCCAGATGTAGAATTTTGGAGCTGGGGAGGTGTGAAGTCCAGAGCAGAATCGGTGGGGAGAGTAGTGCTGGTAATAGCAGGTGTGACATTGGAAGCCACTTTCCCATACTGGAACGTGGGACGGGTGGAATAGGTAACCGGTACAGGATGAAGCTGTCTCATATTGCAATTGACGTTAACCTGCGATGTCGGGGTAGTCTGGTAGGGAGAAGGTTGCTGTATGAAGGTGGCTGGCGAGAGCTTGACCGTCTTAGCGGCAAGAGCGGGATCTCGACTGACCAAACTGGCAGGAGCAAGTGGAGCTGGTGTAGGATGGTCGATTTTGGGAGAAGAAGCACCGTTATCACCTGCATTACGAGTCGTATTGCTGACTACGTTTCGCAACTTACCGTGAGTGGGGCCGGGACGCTGAACTTGGTCTTCCTCCTTCTTGATGCGTGAGGGATCTTCACCCCAGCATGCCCACCCTGGGTCAGGAATAGCGTTCAGACTCGGCATAGGGGAGAACTCGTCATTTGGAGAAATAGCTGGTGCTGTTGCTGGGTGAGTGGTGTGTGCAGGTGTGATTAAAGAAGTATGTTTCGGTTGTGAGGGAGCATCAGCTAGGATCTCCCAACCATTTCCGCTCGAGGCAGGAGGGTCCAGCTCCCAACCTATCGAGACAGTCTGTGGGATGCTAGGAGAAGACATCGCAGATGACGCTGATGGTGATTGTAGACGGCAGGAGGTTTGCGAGAGTATGGTAGATTGTCAATTGTGAGAAGCTTTCTGAGCGCTGCACAATGGACCGGGGATCAGCCAGAGCCAGCCAGCGGGTCGCGGATGACGGCACCGTACGCGTACAGGTCTGCTTTGTGGTTTCGAGTCTGGTTGAAGGTATCTCTGTAGTGAAGCTTGCGCAGGTCGATGCTGCAAGGAAAATAGTAAAGCTTGTCAGACGGTCAGGCAGGAAGCAGCGTGAGTGGACCAAAGCGGGAATCAGATCCGCTTAGGATGAGCAGAGAGAGGCTATGCAGCTACTTGGGAACTGCGAACCTCTCCCGCTCTACTTGTAGTAGTAGACCTCGATGCCTTTCAGCTTGTTCAATCGTCTTGCTTTGGAGGAAGAAGAGAAGCAACTCTTTCTCGAGTCGGCGCTGCTTTTCAGCTTTCAAGCGACTCGACATTACCGCATCCACAGCAACCACGCAGCTTAGATAGCAACCTGCTGGCATATAGCAGCATCTTGTACGCTTGCTCACCCTTCCACCGTCAAGCAGGCAATAACTCGCAGAGATGGCGAAACCAGCGAACCCAGAGCGTGAGTGAGGTGCACGACGAGGCAGAGTCGAGGCACAACAACAGCAAACTAACACACCCACATACCATAACACAGTCAAGAAGTTCATGGACAAGCGTCTGCTCATCAATGTTCAAGGAGGACGCAAAGTGACCGGCATCCTGCGCGGATTCGATATTTTCCTGAACCTCGTCCTGGACGAAGCACGAGACGAGACATACCCTGGACAAGAGGTGGATCAGTATGGTGGTTCAATGGTGAGTGCTCTCGCCCTTCTGGCCATGCTCCTGCTGTCGTTGTTGCTGCAGCCCCGAGAAAGCAATACTGATGGATGATCATGCTTCTTTCAATCCAGATCATTCGCGGCAACTCTGTCTCGAGCATCGAAGTCATCTCTGCATAAATGCGTCATTGAGTTGAATGGATGAGATGGATATGATTGAATCGATGGAAGTGTTCGAAAGCAGTAAACCGTGTATCAACAGCTGTACCAGTATGAATGGATAGGCGACTGTCGCAAATACCAGACAAATCGCGACACAACAGACACGCAGGCATCACACGAACAGAGCAGAGTAAACTGTGGTGTTCAATGGCTAAGTGATACATTACAGCAGAGACTCTCATGCTTCGCCCGCATGCTTGTCACTGGAAGAGCATTCTCGAAAAGCGCGACTTGACACGGCACGGTGCAAGCAGGCACTTTATGGAGCAACAGCTATGAACTAAAAGATGGACAGCATGCAAAGTTGGTGTAATTTGCGATGCACCTGCTCTCGCTATTGATTTGATCGTCCCGCTCGACGTGATTAATTGCTTTGCAAAGACGATACGTGCCCAAATGAATGCTACAATGATATGGCTACAATGCTTTCAGCTGAAACTGACTGTGAAAGGACGAATGATGGAAGACAACACAAAGTTAGCGATTGTACCCTTGTAAACGATGCGTGGTTGGGAGAGAAGTATGGTAAATTGTGAATGGATGATTGGTTGTTCAGTGGTTTCGTAATGTAATGAAATAGAAGGCAATCGTTCATGAATATCTCAAAAGGCGTTCCACACAATATCCCCAAAAACGCAGCCAGATATATAGTTTTTTCACGACTATATTCTTTTATACCCTTTGCGATATTGGTGAGGACACGCCCTTTGATTTGTCCGAATTGCAGAATTCTGATATCACATCCTTTTTGAGACTTTGGGTGGAAATGGATAAAGAAGAAGGAGATGAAGTGGAGTGGAAAGAGAGTGGAGACATAGTAGACGCGAAATCTCGGCAGACTTACAAAGATGCTTTGACTTTTTTTCCGTCTTGACGGTACTTGCTACACTTGGATCCCCAGTCCTAGCGATAATATGCTACAAAGTAGAAAGTAGGGCAGGTCAGTCGAGTAACGCGGCGGCGAGAGGCAGTGACGAAAAGATGAAAGAGAATAGAAATTCGACGGGAACAAGGGAAGAGAGGGGATGAGAGAACTCAGGCTAATAGGTTACGTGTTATATAATGGTGTCATTCCGTCCTTTTAACAGGTTCGGAGATCCGAAGTTTGTTCGACTTCATTTGAAAATTGTCATCTTTGAAATTGGGTGCGTGTGAGGAGCAGCAGGAGGTGATAATTGTGAGAGATGTAGTGATGTTGTGAAGTCGAATGGGCAAGGGAAAGATTGTAGAAGGAATGAAAATCGCAACTTACAGATCGATAGCAAGACTAACATAACAAGCTCACGCAACAGAAACAGGAATGTGCATCTGTTTCTCTTCCGTAGCAAGACCCGCAGCAGCTGCTGCTGCTGCTAGATTCTTCTGTCTATCTCTTTCTTCCTTTTTCCTCTTTCTTTCCAATTCTTGTTGTCCTACATGCCAACGAGGTGTCCATGCACCTAATGACATATCAGCATAAAAATCCATAGGATAATCGTGTTCTTCTCCATCTTCCATCTTCTTTCTCCCTCCGGGTGCTGTAGAAGTTTTCTTGTCTACTATTGATGAAGAATTTATCCAACGACTTTGAACCTTTCCTAAAGCAACAGAAGCTTCATAAGTTGATAATAAAGGTCTAGGAAAAGCATATCCCCAGTCTATAGAAAGACGAGGACAAGAAGTCTGTACGAATGTAGATATATAAGGAGCTAAGATTGCTAATTTAGCAGGTGAAAGTTCGGATAATAATATAGGTATAGTATTGAGTGAGGGAAGCGAGGATGTGATAGTCTTCAAGACGGATAAAGAACCTTGCCGACCTAACGTTCCCAGCACAATACCCCAATTACATGAATCGGATAAAGTATCAGGCTTTGTCGTTGAAGAAGGTAATGTCTGGCGAGCAGAGGCCACTGCTTCACCTCTCAATTTGAGCATTTCATCATGCTCGTACCCTTCTCTGGTGAGTTTCTTGCTATATGGATCATAACGATATGCAGGAACATGTGGATTTGCAATCATGATAGATTCCAGGTGGAAACGTCCGTCACCAATGTATAACAGACCATCTACGTCCTTTGGCAGTTTCGGTGCTGTGCAGCCTAAGATTTCACCTGGCGAGAGAGGCTTGACTTGGGGTATAGTAACGCGCCAACGTACTTCTGATTGAGTATCTTGATTTTCTACTTCGTTTCCAACTTGTTCGCTTCCCGTGATAGCTTTGCGCGTGTTTGGTATGGACTTCGTCTTTTCAGGATTTTCAAGATCTGACTTGAGACCGTGTACTGCATTCAAGAATTGAACAGTGCCAACAACAGCGAGGTGACATTCGCGTCCTTTGCCTTTGACATTGTTGATGTCATCTGGATCAGAGTCAATTGACAACGCAGGTGCGCCATTGGACGACCTTGATGCGGCAGGCGGAGGAGAGGTGAGACACGATGGGAAGTTGAGAAGTATGGTTGAGAAGAGATGTTGTGTATCTACTCCAATCTCGACAAAGACATATAAACATCGGATGGCAGTGGTGTCGATGGGTACTGTTTAATGAATGCGATTTAGCAAGAGTACAGAGCCAGGAAGCGGAGAAGCGACAATGAGACTCACTCAGACAACTATGCCCGTAATGTACCAGCATGTCGCACCCCAAAGCCCTTGCAGTGTAGTCGTCCACACAGCAAGCGCCGTATGTGACATCGGCCAGGATGACTGCTCTACATTACAAGAAAGCAAAGTCAGCATGGAAACACGAGAGAAAGGTAGCAAAATGGACAAGGAAGGAGAGTAAGTGACTCACTCGGCATCAGTATGCATCTCAATCAAATCAGAGATACCAGTCCCAAACATAGCTAATCCCTCTGGCATTTGCAGTGCTACTTTTTTAACATGAAATTTTCGAATTTGATGGATCGTCTTGTGAATTTCAAACGAGTAGTTTTTGGGCAGTAAGGCGTTGATGGAGGTGTTAATGAGTGTGTCTTGCAGTATTTCAGGGGGAACTGCGTTGAGTGGGAGTGATGGTGCCTTGTTGCTACTGCTGCTTGCGCCCGCACCTGAAGAGACGGAAGCTGGAGACCGGCCTATGAAGCGTCGCTTGGGAGGCACGCCGGCAGGAGCAGAAGCAGGAACAGACGCCATACTGCGAGGCGTGCGTCTTGCTGCTCTGCTCTGCTCTGCCTGTAGGTATACAAAATACAGAAATGTGGATGGATTGGGTGAGTGGGAGAGAGAAGAAAGACAAGATGGTCACGGAGAGAAGAAGCGCCTTTCTGGACGAAGACCATCGACATCATCAATCCAATCAACAAGCATGGCAGAATACGACAAGAGCACGCTGCTCGACGTAGGTGTGGCTTCCAATCTAGCAAGACTGCCTGCGCTTACAAGCATTCCCCTGCAGCTCTCCAAGCAGGCGCCCAACGACAGATGCATGGACTGTGCAAGCCCCCATCCACAGTGGGCGAGCGTCAAGTGGGCCATACAACGCATGCACTATCTCATCCATTGCGTTAGCTGACATTCTCCCAGCCATGGAACCTTTATCTGCCTCGAGTGCTCGGGCGAGCATAGGTGGGTCGAGTGACATGCATGTCGCGTAGGAAGAGTAGGATAGAAGGACTGATTAGCGACGTGTTCGTACAGGAGTCTGGGCGTACATATCAGGTGAGGATGTGCTACTGATTACCTGCGTAACGATGCTTCAAACTGACTTGTATCCCGTCTCATAGCTTCGTCAGGTGAGAATAACGCGTGTCGGGTAGATATAACTCGAGCTGAAGACCTGCTTCCTGTCTGGACTCGCTGCTCATAGGAGCTTGACAATGGACAAGTGTAAGTATGCTCCTCAGCTGTCGTAGATCTGCGATATACCGTGTTGACACCTGGTCTGTCTGTCTCTCTACCTTTGCACGTGCAGGGACACCCGAGCAGATACGCAAGATGCAAACAGGAGGCAATGGTGAGGCCAAACATTCTGCGACTATTATATACATTACAAGCTAAGCTTCTCCTTTCGAATACTCGACTCATAGCCAAAGCGACCACTTTCTTCCAGGCATCTCCCGACTACTCGTCCAACATGAGCATAACGCAAAAGTATAATACCCATTTCGCAGCCCAGTATCGCGAGAAGGTGAGATATTGCGCGCATTTTGTCTTGCACTCTCGTCTACATCATTACTGATTCATAAACATCACACAGCTCCTCTGCGACGTCGAAGGGAGGGAGTTCGTACCGTCCGCTGCACCACCTCCATCAGAATCGACCTCTTCCTTACGCAAACCGCGTAGCAACAATACCAACTCCGGCCGAGCCTCACCGAACCCTGTTTCTCGGTCAAACACACCAATAAGCAATGCCTCGAGTGTAGGAGGTCAGTCGAACCCATACGCCTCGGAACAGTCTGGAATGGCGTCCCAGAAGACAGCGAACGAGACGTACTTTGCTAGTCTCGGACAAGCCAATGCTTATAGAAGTGCAGACTTACACCCGTCTCAAGGAGGGAAATATACTGGTTTTGGGAGTTCACCCATGCCTTCACCTGGTCAATCTAATTCAAGCGCATCACATCCAAGTAATATAACTTCATCAAGAGCATTACCTACCTTTAACGATTTACAATCTGACCCTTTGAAAGCAATGAGTAAAGGATGGGGTTTATTCAGTAATACATTATCACAAGCTACAAAAACTATAAATGAAACTGTTATTCAACCTGGTTTAGTTAAAATGAATGATCCAAATTTACAATCTTCTTTGCAAGGATATTATTCTAAAGGAGGTGAATTCATTAGTTATGGTTTACAACAAGGTCAAGCTGTACTAGGTGAAGGAATAAAGAATGCTGGTGAAATTGCTAAATCTAGAGGTATTGATACTTCCTATCTTGACAGATTTGGTAATGTTATTTCTACTGGTCAATCGAATGCGTACGAACATGATAATAGAGGTGGTGATGGAGCTATGGGATATGATAGTCTATCACAACAAGAACCCCATCAGACAAGCTTGGAAAGTCAAGAAGCTGGATTTGCAGATTTAGATAGTCCTCCTATATCGAGGGCGAAGACTGTTAATCAGACTTACCCAAGTTATGGTACCTCTACTGCGTCTTCATCTGCAAACGGCAAAGGCAATCAAGGCAGAGAAGAGGAAGATTTCTTTGATTCACATTTGAAAACTTCAGGTGCTTCAACGCCATCGGGTCTGAATGTGGAAGATGGATTCAAAGGAATGAGCATTGGAAGTGCGAGTGCGAGTACAAATGGGACTGCGCCTGTCAAAAGACCCCTTGGCAGAAAAGGACTAGGTGCAGTTAGAAGTGCGACTCCACCAATTGCGAAGAAGAAGAATGACGATGATGAGTGGGCAAAGTTCGATTAGCTAGAAGTTTAAGCTGACGAGGAGTAGTATCTTGTTATTGAGCACTCTTTCATCTAGAGCACACTGGTAGAGGTGGACACACATTGCTATCCTACACGTATAAGCGGCATCTTGCAATTGTAAATTCACCGGACACCTCTCCCTCGCATCAAATAGACGGACGGCGAGTCCATCGCTTCTAACATATTCTCCTGCTAATGGGGCGTGTAACTACAATCCTTGTAGTCGCACTGTCGCTGTATCATGATATCGAGCTGCTTTGCCACTAAGTGGAAGGCGAGGCTGGCTGGCTTTTGACATCTTTCGTCTAATTATAGCAATGGTCAAGTATAGCGATCTTTCGCAAAGACAATTCTCACTTTGTTTCAGTCCTTCTTCAACATAAATACAACTATTAGACAGCTATAGTTGCGCATACTCGCATCACTCGCATCACTTGTCCATATCCCGAGAAAGCTTGCAAATCGACAAGGCCGATCAACCAACCCACTCGAAGATGGCTGCGAGAGGATACTATGATGGCCAACAGCCTCAGCAGGGTGGATGTAAGCGAGCTTGCTTGCTTGCTTATCTAGCTATATATCCTCCTACTGTCTGCTAATCCTGGCTATTCTCCATTCCAGACGGACCTCCACAAGGCCAATACGGTAGGGCTGCTCAGACCGATGCAGGCGGCCATCACATCGTACACAGAGACGACATGCTGAGCTCGAAGCTAATCGGTGTTGCTTCCAGGACCTCCACAAGGACAATACTACGGTCAACAGCCGCAACAGGGATGTGGGTCATGTTCACCTCTTGATCGGAATAGTAGAGTCGCGTAGACTGATCCCACTCTTCGCAAATTATTCAATCTACCACGGCATAGATGGTCAACCTCGTATGCATATTCTCTTGCATTCAGATGTATCCGATGCGGTCTCTGACCCTTCCATTCTTGGCAGAATACTATCAGCAACCTCCGATGCAACAGCAACAACCCGTTTACATCCAAGTAGGTGATAAGTTTGATAGAACGCACTAAGGCGATGGCAATTTTCAACTTGACAATTGACTGGTCTTGAAAATAGCAACAGGCACCTCCTCAAAAGTCCAAGGGAACGGGTCCTTGCGGTGGTTGCTGTAAGTTCTTCCTCCTAAGTCAAAAGTACGCTGCTTGAAATCGGCGTCTGACCTTTGTTTGATATGGGGATCAACAGGCGCGTGTCTAGCGGGAGCGTGAGCTTTTCTCTCACCTCATACTTATACAAATCATTTCGACCGCTCATTTACATTCTTTCGTTTGACAGCTGCTTGTGTTGCTGCGCTGAAGAAGCCCTTTGGTATGTTTGGCATGTTCTTTAAATTGACGATAAAATAGCGTCAGCTGATGCTAAAAATTGGGTTTTTTGTTTTGTTTTTCTTCCCCAGTGACTGCCTTTTTTGATTAAGGTATAGGAGTAATCAACTTCTGTCTTGACCGGGAATGACCTAGAGTATCGAAGAGGCTCATCCTTGAAGACTCGGTACAAACCTGCCACTTGTAAATCAGTCTACATCAGCTCACGAATATATAGAGACTTTCCGGCACCATAAGTCAGTACCCTTCTTTCATCATCTCGTAACATCATTGCGTTTCATACAAACAAGACACTTAGGTACTACCCCTGAAACAGTTGCGCCTCGTTTATCTATCATCTCGTTTCATATAACATCTCCTTGGCCATTGCCCATCCTTCGTTTGGAAAGCACATATCGTAAATTTGAAGCTTGGTATCTACCGTAATCTCGAGCATACGAACCAGATTGTCCACCCAAACCTCTCAAATCCAACCTCTGGTATTTAGACTAGACGCCTCTTGCCAGGTTGAGAGAAGAAATGTCTAACAACGAAAACTTGAAACATTGACATTGCAATCATAAGTAAACTTTCGCAGATTGAGAATAATGAAATACGCCAAGCTGTTGAATGTACTGTTGATTTATTTCTATGATCCCGAGTTCGGAAGTCTGGCATCGGAAAGTCAGTTCTCTGGATGGAAGGCGCTGTCCAAACACAACTGGAGGGATGTTTTCCGCAACTGCTTTAAACTCACATTTCTGTGTCCGTTGAATGCTACTCAAACTTCCAGATAGCTTGTATATACTCTCTTCTAGACTGCTCGTTTGCTCAGTGATACTGGTAGGTTTAGCGGGTGCTACATTTCTAGGTTCTGTTTCAACCATGATATCGAAATCGACTAGTTTTTCCGAAAAGGATGACATGTCGTTGCTGCCAGTTTACAATTGCGTTATTTGTGTCAGTCGAGCTGGAGCGCGCCGCCTTTGAATGAAATGTTACTGAACCCACCTGAAGCAGAAGCTGTATTCGCCGACGAGTTGAGCGGTGAAGATGTAGTCGCCTTGTCTATCGCGTTCTCCTTCTATGACTATCGTGTCTTTGGGATCTGTGACTACCCAGTCTACATCGAATGAGCCTCCAGATTGGACCTAGATGGGCGCACATACACACTCAAGTCAGTCGCGCGTCTTCAACGAGCAGAGGGAGCTCGTGGGCAGGCCTGCACTCACAGCAAAGTAGAAGCCGACCTTCTCGCCAGCTTTGTCGACCCAGGCGTAGAAGCAGGAGCGGTCGTGTGCGGATATCGTCGTGGTCAACGCGGATCCATCGACGCGGCCGAGGTTGTTTGAAGCTGTGAGGACGAGGGCGGCGAGCAGACAGCAGAGCAGCGAGCACGCCGAGGAGAGAGTGTGCTGCGTCATCTTTGCTTCTCTGCCGCTTGACAGCGTGAAAGTTGGTGTGGGATGGTGGTGGATGCAAGGACAAGAAGGTCGAGCTGGATTGAAATGCCTTGCTCTCTCTTCTCTTCAGCACCGACAGACAACAATGAAGAGACTGCGCGACGATGACGGACAGCAAGAGCAGGAGCAGGAACTGGAGGAAGGCGAGGAGCAAGACGAGTATCAGCCCATTTCTGGTCCGTCCGTGTTCAGTCTGCCACCACCGCCGCCTCCACTGCTCAGACTGGTGGTCCATCATTCCAGCCAGAACCCATCTGCAAACCTCCTACCGCCTCATCAGGCTCTGGCGCTCGTCCACGACACAACAACAATAGGGAGGGATAAGTCCTATGAACCGAGGATACGCTTAAAGACGCTCGAAGTGTCAAGGACGCACGCCACATTATTCCAACAAGAGGCAATGGAAGATACATCCATGCAATTCAACGACGATAATATGTGGTTCATCGTTGATAATGCAAGTACACATGGGACATACCTGCGCAGATGTGGAGAGGGAGAATATACGAGACTGAGTGCAAAGGGACAGAGTAGCCTACCGAGGCAATTAAGACACTTGGAGTAAATCAATCGCACCCTCACACAACAAGCTATACTTTGGCTTTCTGATCCCCGTTCTATGGGTCACTGCCCTGACTTGGATTATTGCTTGCTTGGTTCCGCACAACCAGACAATAGCGGACCATTAGCTGACTTATTGCCTTGCTCACTCATTTCATTTTACCCATTTCAATGGCACCGAACTATACTACAGCACCATCAAAGTCGCGAATCAACGCTTCATAGTGCATCTACATGGGTTGAAAGAAGGAGGTCTATGTGAATCATGCACCGTCAATGAAGATCGAAGCAACCTGATACCTCTCCTGGAAGACACGACGACTACTGCTTTGAACAGCAGTACAAGCGTGGCTCCTCCTCCCAACACAGCAGGGTTGCAGCATACCCCAATGGACGAACCTACAGCGAAAACATACTCCAAGGAAGAAAAGAGGCAGAATTTTAGGAGTAATATGCATTCATTACGGAAGAACCTACTAGCAGGAGGCGACTCAACGTCAAATACATCATCATCAGGTCCATCGAAACCGAAACCGAAAGCACAAGAGACAATCATTCCTACCTCTTCTGTAGGGAACAGCGGTGATGAAGGGAGTGCAACCTCGATAATAGAGACGCCGCGCTATGTAGATCGCGCGAAATTGAGGCGCTCAATATATCCGCCTCAACATGGATTAAGCGATGCAGATCCACCGCAGGGTAAAAAATCTCGATTATCTTCTCCCTCATCATCATCATCAAATAGCACTGCGAGAAGAACAGAACCATCTTATGGACCAGGTGCGGCTTTATTTGATAAAATGATGAAACAAGGCAATAGCGATATACTTGCCGGTAGAGACGAGACTGAAGGTAGCAACTCGGATGGATCAACTATAAATACATCAAAACAGAAAGAAGTTAGAATGGGTAAGGTCATTCAAGTCAGAACTATGGCGGAACGTACTGCTGGACTGGGTAGTGGAGCTGTGAGAGAAGGCGTTGAACAGCATGCGGGGACAACGGATTGGAGAGATGCCGCTAGACAGCGGAGATGGAGGGAGGCGAATCGATAGTGCAAATCGCATGAGAACGTGTAGCATGATGTTATGATACTCAGAAATTAATGAAAAAATGTATCGTTCTTATCGCAATGTCAATCTGGATTGCCGAGTTTCACACTGGGAACTCAGAACTAAGCCTTAATGAAACAGCACAAGGGAGGGAGCGGCGTTGCAAAAGGAATGCAAGAGCAGGAGGAATAATTTCCTATAACTTAAATTACACTGAAACATCTTTTGAACTATTGTATCAGATTTAAAAGGGGAAAAGGTGATTTGCGAAAGCTGGAAAAACTAATTGACAACATCATTTAAATCAAAAGATTCACTTCACTTTCGATGCTCCAACGTATCAATGCTGCACGTAAGATGGATGAAGGGTCCGAAAGAAGATGATTTGCAGCGGAAAAGGAACGATTTGTGTGAAACGACGATGGTGAAATACTTTCTTGCTTTACTGGCGTTTGCCATTTGTGGAATAAAGTAGTGGATGGATAGATGGTATGCTTATTGAGGTGGTGCAGTGTGACAGCGGTAGCATTGCACTGTTCCATCTGGACATCTATATAGGAGGGAACGTCACCCTGTTAGTATCATGAAGGAAGTTTTAATCATTAACAGTACCACTCTGACTTACTCGACGGAACAGCCTCTGCAGACGGGTTTCCCGCAGCTTCCTGAATGGCTATCGCAATCTGAGGAACGATCTTTGGAGAATGCAGTCCTGTGACTAGACTTGTCCGCATCTACATCTATGATGGGTGCGTGACGGTGCTTTCTGGCTGTATCGGCTTCCAAGTCTTCGGAGGTCCGGCAGCTTCTGGAACATATAGGGCAGGATAGACCACCGCACAGCGAACACTTGTGGAATTTAGCTAATTGAAGAAGAGAGGTTGCAGTTCTTCGACACGAGATGCAAGTTCTTGCATCGGGCGTGAGTATTCCACTGCCATGAATAGTAGTAGTAGTATCACCACTCGGCAGGTTTGTGCTTGTGGCGTTGGAACGGATGATCTGCACAGGCGAGGGCGAACGGCGTAGTTGTGAAGGCTGCCGCAGGAACGGGGATTGTTGACGAGGAGGAGAAGCTGACGAGCGTGCTAGAGGGTGGGAATGCGACATTCGAGCTCGTTTGTTGCCGGCTAACTGACGTGCACCCACTGCGGTGTTCTTCGCTGCTGCTCTGCCTGGGCCTGTCAAGGTGGGACAAGTCAGCTGACAGATCAGTCTGAACAGACAGAATGGAGGGCATGACTCACTCATAGTCACCTGAGAGCCAAAGAGCTTTCGCTTTCTGGCTGGAGAGTTGCTCTGCAGCGAGTCGGCCATCAAAGCGCCAGCGAGCTCAGCTGCATCTGGCCAGGCGCCCGAGACCAAGGACGGAGCGCCATAGTCCGAGTCCCACTCCATCTTGGTAGGTCTTGGATGGTCCTCGTGGATGATGAGCCAGCCAGCCAGCCAGTCGTGTTGATGTGGGTGACTTGACTGCTGCTGGTCAGAAGGCAAGCAAGAAGCACGCCGCGATGGCGCTGGATGATGCAAGCTGGCCACTCGAGTTGGACGGCAGACGTGCGGACATGGATAGACACTGCGACAACAAGTACAGCTAGCTCGTCAAGGACCACGCCATGCTCATTGCGAACAAGCTTTGCACGAGCACGCCGGCATTTGCAGACCCTGTCGCCACCATTCTCTACGGCGGATCCAACAACACTTCGCTCCAGTGATTGATCTGCATCTATACCATGCAGCACTGTGTCTAATCTATTCTATCTGGCCTCTACTCAGCCTGCTGTCGTAGACTATGCTATACGCGTCCCAGTGCAGACGTGATCGAGAATTTGCACCCACTCTCCAGAATCCTTCTTGAAGTCCGCATCTTGGATCCAGATTCACTGCTACGTGCACACACACACACCATGCTATAGCTACTCTTGTCAATTAGCCACGCTAAGCACGCAAACGCCCGGGAACGATGGCCCGCCCGCATGCAATCACCGACCATACGACCCTGTTCAAGCGAAGAGGATGGGCTGGACGGCCAGACGGCAGGAGCAATGCAGATCCACTCGTCGAGATTGACAGCATGACTACGACCGAGAGGCGAATTGTTACGGCGTGTGAGCCTACTTCTGAGAGCTAGGTTTGAAGGAAGTCGAGCTGACTTGTTACTTCGCAATAGTCAAACAGGCACTTGGGGACCACAAAACACACAAGCTATCCACGCTCATGCTGCAAAGCGATTTGAAAGCTTTGACTGGTAAGAAAGCACTTTTGATATTCATACGTGCTGACTATCCAAGCAATTGCTAACCGCAAAGAACCCCCTTAATAGCCGAACTGAAACTACCACATACCAAAGTTCGGCATATACTCAAGAACGTACCTAAAGAGATCATGTCCTTTGACGACCCGAAATCTGGTCATACACTTCTGGCTCTCAAGCAGGCGAGCACAGCGGCATCATCGCAAGATCGTCGAGCTAGTACAAGCAGGCTAGATAGTCAGGCTCCATCTACTTCGATGCATAACAACAGCGCGCCAGCTTGGGATTCGCTCTTTCGCGCGGTTTCTCCGGACGATAGTCGGGCAGGCTCCTCTGAAGCTGACAGCGCGACTTCAGACAGCGGCTCAGACCGTTCTACAAGACGTGCAGCGAAATCAAGGTTGAGAGACGAGGGCCCAAGAAGACATTCTGATTCTACTTGGGGCATGCAAAGACCTCATGAGCGACAGCAACATACGAAAGAAGTTGCAAGTGCCTCCATATCGCCTCAGAAGAAAGACAGGACTGTGAGACCCGGATCAAGGCGCTCTGAGCCTGTTGCCAGCACTTCTGCATCGATACAACGCGATGTAGACCTTGCAAATCATGGAGGCGGTAGGAATGTAGGTGGAGATAGTGACGATGAAGAAGATCTCCTTCGCGCTATTCGACAGTCGATGAGCGCAGCTCCGCCTTCTAGGTCGCAGCAGCTACCCTCAGTCGTTCCAGTCAGGAAACAGCCAGCATCACCTTCAGTAGCTGCGATTCGCGAAACGGCAGCTGAACACGGACTGGAACTTCCAGAGGATACTGCTATACTTGGACGAGCTAGCCTTGCGAATGGAAATAGCGATATGGCTATAGACGAAGATGCAGATGTGACATTTGTACCTTCGCATGTACAAGGAAATGGCCAAGAAGAGTATGGGATTGAGATACCGATTGATCAACTAGCAAGTCAATCTCATCGTAGTAGACCACAAGAGAGTGACGAGGAGAATGCAGATGACTTTGATTTGGACATGGAAAGTGCTCGGCGTTCTCAGTCTGTGCGATCGCATCATAGAACAAGTAGCGGTGGCGGAAGTGCACGCAAGGATATGCCGGATTTGTTATTCGATGGGTATAAAGCTACTCGAGCACGTGGTAGATCGTTGAGACCTGGTCCGCCTGGGATGGAGGAAGCATCAGTGAGTTTTCCGATACCATATCGATCTGTTCAGGAGCTGATTTCACCCTTTACAGACACGAGACTCGTCCGTCCAAGACGCTGAGTCCGTTGAAGACCGTGATCTGGACGATGACAAAATTGAAGATATCAAGCCTGTCGTACAGAAGCGGGGGCCTACTAAGCCAGGTCGACGTCACGTTAGCGATGGCTCGTCAAGTGACGATGTCGTAGTAGTCACATCAGTCCGAGTAGGAGCACCACCGTCCAAATCACGAGAGGAACGCGAATTAGAGCGAGAAGAGAGGCGCAAATTCCGCAAGGAAAAAGAAGCTAAAAAACTAGAACAGGAAAAATCTAGAAAGCGAAGGGAAAGGAATCCACTTCCAACTTTTAGACATACCCAAGGTCAAGAAGCTGCTGAATTGAAATTAGCCTATCAAGCTTATTTGACAGACCTTCAAAAATCAAAATCAAAAGCTGGATCATCTATGCAGGAGATTATTGATTTGGACGCAGAAGCTACGGTTGAAGAATTACCGGATTTGATCACTGAGGCTGAGAAGAACGCAAGCTGGACTCAAATGTTCTCGTATGAATCTTTGAAAGGAAGAGGAAATCGACCAGATTATAATACAGTCAAATTCTGGCCCTATAATTTGCCCTTTCCAGGCCGTGCTAAGAATGAGGCTATTGTCGCTGTAGCTGGCGGAGGAATAGTAAGTTCTAATCTTTGTAACAGTCACGGACTACCTACTGACAAAGCATCATTATTACAGGTTCGAATATTTCGTCTTTCAGAAAAGCGTGGAGTCACAGAGCTCTGGAATGCAGTTGATGAGAGTGTCAACTGGGAGAAAGAGGTGAGATAACTCTCTGAACAAGTCAGACAAGTCGAACCTGATCAATCTCACTACTAGTCTTGGCGGGAAACATTCTACACATGCGCTTGGACACATGACGTCCGTGAAGATAATAATATAGCGCCTCATTGGCGGAAGTGGCCTATTCTATGCGTGGCTGGGAAAGGCGCGGAAGTTAAGATCCTAGATGGATACTCTGGCGCAACACTAAAGATAATACAAGGACATGGTGGGGTAAGATCCTGCGAGAAATCTACAATCTGATCCGTTGCTGATATACTCGTTCCTATCAGGCGATATACTCCCTTGCTGTTCATCCAAATCTGCCACATATAATCGCTACAGCTTCCGGAGACGAGGCTATCTCTTTGTGGGACATCAGCGTACCAGTGTCGAAGCCTGAGGTAGAAGCTGGTCATGGTACCCTTGACGAAGCTGACAAGCGGCGAAAAGGCTATGTTGAAGGAGAACGACTATGCTTGTTCGGAGGATACGCTGGACATGTGGAAGCGGTTTTGTCGATAGTAAGTCTTGCTTCATCGAGTGCTTACAGTTCTCCTGACTTCCGCCTGTATTTCCGTACAACAGGCTATACATCCATCTCTACCCTTGCTGGTTTCCGGTGGTGGTGACTGCAAGCTTCGCATCTGGCGTCTGCCGGATAATCTACCCGTGCATCCAACCTCTAGCCTTACCGATCCAATCCCTGTCGACCCTCCCGAAAAATCTAGAAGACCGCCGTCTAACGCCTTCCCCATCTTCACTCAAACATCACTCCACTCTCATCACATCGACCACGTTGAATGGATCGGCAATCACGGGCATATCTTGACTCGGTCCTTGTGCTTCAGCGCGCCCGGCAAAAGAGTGGTCAGAGTATTCAGACCTAAGTTCTTCGATATCTTGGAGAGATCTTTGTCAAAGCCACTGGATATAGTTGGCTTTGGCGTTGATTTTCCTTCACAAGTTGATTTGCTGGCGAGATGGACAACGCCTTCTTGTTCTGGAGGTATAGGCGATGGAGTAATGTG
Organism: Cystobasidium ongulense; assembly: GCA_022835595.1. Classification (NCBI taxonomy): domain Eukaryota; kingdom Fungi; phylum Basidiomycota; class Cystobasidiomycetes; order Cystobasidiales; family Cystobasidiaceae; genus Cystobasidium; species Cystobasidium ongulense. Next base: position 334,852 of record BQUP01000001.1, read on the forward strand.
CAGTGCTATCGAGCTAGTGCGGGGTGAAGATGGTAAAATGACCTCACGGCGGCGTGTCTACGCACCTTCTATCGAACCTGCGGTACACGTATACGATCTTGATCTCAAGACTAAACAGCCGAACCTTGAAGCTTTAGTGCATGAGTATCCTTTCAAGCTAGGCGAAGAAATGCTGTTCGAGGAAGATAAAGGCAAGAATAGTGCGCTCAGGGCTGTTGACTGCCAAAACTCTGGCAGAGGGTGGCTCGTAAGCGTAGGAGAGGGTGAGAAGATAGTAGTATGGCTACGCAAACGCAATTCTGAATGGGAAAGAACCAAAACTGGAATACATCAGCTTCTGCGAAGCCTTAAGCTGTCGGATCAGCAGGAAGGCGAGCACACTGTCAATGGCGGAGCACATGCCTCGCCATCTTCCAGTCACGAGGACATTCACACATCGCAAGTCAACGGCGGCAGACGCGGCCACTCACCCGTAGACATGGATGAAGACCTGCAAGTGCCGCAAACTAACGAGGATCAGCATTCCCGCAATGACACTGGCGCAGATGCAGCCTTCCTGAAGGGCACTGCACCAAGCTCGTTCAACGGACGAGTAGCTCCGCCTGAGTCTCCTGCTGCGGCTTCTTTGACGCAAAATGTTGCCGATATAAGCAGCATCCTTCGCAATTCTGAAGAAATTGCGTCTGTTCCACACCCTACACACCAGAATGGCTTGGGGAATGGCTTTGCAAGTAGTAGTACGACGCTGGTAAATGGTACGGCCAACGAACACTCTACCAACTTCCAAGCTTTCGATGCGGAGATATATATGAGGAGTTCTTCGGTGGAGTATGTAAGCTACTAGCATGATTTAGTATCTTGATATTGCTAATATCCGCAATCAACACGGAGAAGAAAGACAGCCAGCTATCGCATCATTTGGTTTTTCCGACTAACGCTTCTGCCAGCTTCCCTTCTCTGGAAACCTTTGGAAGTATCCATCCTTCTGTTATCCACCTGATGGAAGTATCACGTATGCGCTGTCGGACATGTCTAAAAATGGCGTACCTCTTCCAAGATCAATAAGCCTTCCAATCTTGTGCCTTCCACTTTTGGGCTATAAAAGAATGGTGATTTCCCAAGTCGCCTCTTGCCTCTTCAATTAATTATCGTCAAACTCCACTCCTCTTATCCTGCTTAATTTAATCAAGTTCTAATACTCGACTGCTATTATAAGCCTGTCCAGGTGACAGATGCATCGGGTATACAAGAACATCAAATAAGTCTTCAAGGTCAGTTGTTTCGACCAGGTGAGTTGCAAATGAAGGTAACGACTATATTTTCCAACTAACCTTTCTTCACGGCCCCTGGCAGGCAGCAGCAAGTGGATGATGCCTCCAGCACTTGGTGGGACGGCTGACATACGCAGGTTAATCTCACGCGTCTTCAAGAAACATCCAACCTTCTGTGAACATAAAGCAAGGTCACCCTTCTACTTCAAGATGATCTATTTTCAGGGTGAGACTAATTGCCTGAAGTAAATCGACCAGGACTACCAGACGTCAAATGGCCAGGCTTTTGGCAAATCGAGCCAGCAAGAAGACCTACACGTGTCGAAGCATTAATGCTTACCATTCTTCGACAGGACCGATTCGTTCGGTTCACCTCATCTTCTGTATGGTTTGGTCGAGAAGCCTAGAGCAGCCAATCCGGATCCGGCAAATATCCGGCTTGTGGTGTGGTGATGGTTCTCGTCGAGGCACTACTATCGCCACAATCATGGGGTCGAAATCGTCGGCTTTCTGCAAAGCTACGAGGCTTTCAACTTTAAAGACAGAAGAGACTTCGTCAATTATGAGCAGCAAGCTCTCAGCACGAGCTACACAAAAAGCATGTCAGGATTCTGACGCTACCGAAATCTCCGAGAGATCCCAAGAATTAAGCGTCGAGAGTTCATCCTGTCCACCGCAAGATTGGGAAGGTCTATTGCAGAACAATATTGCTGCATTGGGTGATTCCTTAGCGGATATGATGGAAGGTCTTCCCGCTAATTACATGGCTGGCATAAATAAACTCACGCCTGGCGATTACTACCCTGCACCAGCCGCTGCCTTTGATGCGGCTATGACGGGTACCTAGGAGGTGTTATGGCTGGTGTCGATGAGACCGGTAATTTCAGAGGTCGGTACGGAAGTTATTTGCAACCTTTTGGGAGCACTAATAACAAGACAAACACGGCCCGAGGTGAGCCAGAATTGTCTTCCGCGTATCGAACCACATTAAATCCTGCCAACAGAAATTACCATTCAGAATGATACTGTGGATTGCTTTAAGGCATTCGCTCGTAAAGTGGTACTAGTGATACCGCATGCCTCCCTCAATGGCCTTCCTACAGACCGCATCCATCGCCAGACTGCAGAAACCATCACGAATCTCCTCTTCGGTCTCACTCACTCACCTAGACGTCCATGGGGTCTCCAGATGCATTTTATTGACGGTAATACTTACCCGAACAAAATCGACATGGACGAAGCTATAGCTGTGCTGTGGAAGGTCTACGCAGACCATGCCATCAGAGACGACGACGGGAACGTCAAAGGCATCCGCCCGCGAACACCCTGCAGCAATGTCGAGTACTGGGATGGCGTTGTCCAATATATCCAAACCATCGCAAGACGAGAATGCGCATCGGACTACTCCGTTGGATCCGTCTATGCCCTGGTTAATGGAAACAGCTTCAAATACGGTAGCGATGCAGCTCCGCCGTTACCTCTTTCCTTCTGGGGTGGAAGTGTGAACGCTGTGCCTGTCAATCGACTGGCTAACGTCGCAGAAGAAGTTGGCTCTTCCACTCACGAGCTCAAAGTCACAAGCACAAGAAGGAAAGGTTGGCAGCTGTAGGGGGAAAAAGGCTGGCGATCAAAACTGGAAATTCCATCCATTACATACGACGCTCGAGAATGGCTTAAGGATGGCTGTGGAAGTAGTAACACGACTCTGGTCAATGGTACGAGCAAACGGAAGCTTGCCAAGTACCCAGGCTTCAGATGCGGAGCTATTCCTGAGCAATCCTTCGGTGGAGTTGTAACGTACTAGCATCAATTGGCGTTTTGCATATTGCGTACTTTTGGCACATTGATAACGCAGAAGCAGAAATGAAGTCAGCCATCACTAGGGATTTTGCGAGGTCCATGCCAGCAGCGGTAGCTTGTCGAGCCTTGCTGTCTGTGTTGGCCACCGGGTATGTCGAATCATATAGTTACGGGGGACTTGCATAACACACACAGCTCTTCGTCAGTGTCCAGAACTCCAATTGAATTGATTGGGCACCTCTGGATCCAGAGTCGCGTTATCCTGCTCCAGGCATCTTGGTAACAACAGCGAGGTGATCGCGCATCCTGCTTGTACACCGCTGAACTGTCGACAGCACTCAAATCACTGTGCTGTGCTCAGGGCCACCATGCTTCAGGCGTTGTGGATCTTCTCGGCAGTGCTTGCTCCGTGCTTGTATGCCCAACAGGCGAGTGGGAACGGCTCTTGACGAGGAGCATCCAGCTGAAGATGGAATCACACCCCACTGCAGACGCCGTTCCAGCAGCCTGGCAGCAGCAAGCACGTCGACGTCTGGCATCGTGTGATCTCGTATGCGTCTGGAGCGACCGACAGCGAGCCTGCATGGACGAAGCGAGGCAGTGTCGCCCTGCAAGAAGGTCAAGCGACATGGACGGCGGACGGAGCTGCCTTTGCCACCCTATCCGACGAGGGAGACATCTACCAGATTGGCTTTGCTGGCAGACACTCGCCTTTGGATGCTCAGGTCTCAATAACGAACTTCGTCAGCGTGCCCGAGGTCCGTTGAAGCCAAGTTGCCCTACATGTGGAAGACATGGCAAGCGGCTAATGCTTTCATTACACTTCAGTGCCATTTGCATTCGGAGAGCAGCCTGCCCCAACAGGACACAATTACGCTGAATGTACGATCCAAGCAAGACACGTTCGGGCCTACACATCTCTCCTACTTCGTCGCAGGCGCCGACACAACCCGGTGTCAGCCAGGTGAACGGTCAGCGAGCTACAATACGACTATCAGACTTGCGTTACCCGACGTCATTGATGCGTACGTAATATGTGCGAGATCCTATTGTGCGTCTGCTGACTTTCCTGTGCAGTCCTCGGCTACACCAACCTGTGGTCGTCAACTACCAGCCAGATGGAACCGTTAAAGAGCCAGAACCAGAGAAATCGTAAGGAATATCTCAAGCATATGTTTTGATGGTCGCAAAGAGCTGACCCCGAACTTTCACTCCAGGTTCATTCAAAAGTAGGTTGGGTCGTGGCAGTCATCTTGAAGCTTGAACTGACGTTGCACAACACTTCATCTTTTCAGATACTGGATGTGGCTAGTCCCTATTGTGTTGTTACTGATGACCAGCGGTGGAGGAGGTGAAGAAGCTGCAGCACCGGCTTCAGGTTGATGTTCATGGAAAGTGCCGTATCTGTTAAGTAGTGCATGAAGGGCGAATGATAGAATGAAGCAAGTCCTACGGTATCAGACACACCTAATCTATAGTGGCGAACAGGGTTTTGACTGTCGGCTAATCGAGTTCCTGATATGCTCTTCCACTGGCGATAGTTGCAACCCCTTGGGCAGCCAAACAACGATGAGTGTCATGTCAGCAGCCGTAGAAGAATATTGAAGGATTCTTGCAGCGATTGAACTACCTGTGCATATCAACAAGGACTGATGCTCTTCCGAAAGCATATACATCTTCCCTGGGAACAGTATCAAATTTGACAGTCACAATAAAGGCAATGACCATCGCATGTACGCGCCTACGCTGCCACCGTTTTGAACTGATCCGATGACCGCGTCTCAGGCCTGGGTGCCTGCAAATTGCAAAGCGCTTGCCTTGCTCTGCCTGGGCTAACTTTCGAAGCACGCATCGACACGGCCGACGGGTCCGACGGCCGAACTTCCGCCCTGTGGCAAGGCAGACCCCGCTTATCGCACCCAGCGCCCGGCCGCTGGACGCAAAGGCAAGCATCGAGAAAGCATTTAAGCAAGCACACTTTGCATACACGGCTTGCTCTCCTTCATCATCATCCATCCCTCCTCCCAGCTTTATTCTCGCAAGTCGTCTGTCCACCAGACTTTCCCTTATTAACAGCAAGCAACAATGGTCAACGCACCAGAAACCAACTGGAAGCAGCTGGACATCGCCGTCTGCGGTGGTGGTATTTCAGGATTCGCTGCTGCTGTGTCTCTCCGACGTGCAGGTGAGTTGGACTATACCCATCAGACTACCTAAAGCCAAGGACGACGGCCTTGGACGGTAAGGAAATCCGCTGACTTGTACTCCATCTCGTCCTGTCTCCCGATAGGCCACAAGGTCACCGTCTACGAGCGATATGACTACGCTAGTGAAGTCGGTGCTTCTATCTCATGCGCCATGAACGGCACGCAATGGCTCGAGGAGTGGAAAGTCGATACCGCCGCTATGAGACCCGTCATCCTCCAAAACTTGGTGATGCACCACGTGAGTTGCGAAGTTCCCGACAATTCTACCTGGATCCGTGTTACTTATCAGGAGCATAACTGACCTGCATTCTCCCTCCTTCTATACAGTGGGAAACCGGCAAGCCTATCAACTACTACGACCTCCAGGACTACAAGGACAAGTGGGGTTATGTCTACAACATGTTCCACAGACAGTGAGTTGATACTATGATAGACACTGCAAGCGAGCTTAGTAGACTGATGAGGAGTTGCACTGCTTCCCTCAAACAGAGATATGCACTCTATCCTCATGGAGACCGCTTTGAGCCAAGATGGCGAAGGCATTCCTGCCGTTCTACACGTCAATCACCGCGTCCAAGCTGTTGACTCAGAGGCCGGCACTATTACGTTCGAAAATGGAAAGGTTGCAAAGCACGACGTTATCATCGGTTCCGACGGTATCCGATCTGCTGTGCGACCTTGCATTGGTGTTGAGTGAGCTACAGCTTTCCTACACGCCTTTGATGCTAGCCAAGCCACTGACTTGAATACGGTCTTGTCCCTTCCTTATTATCTAGAGCCAAGATCGAGCCTGCACCACTCGCTGCCTACAGAGCTAACATCGCAGCAAAGACATGCGAAGAGCTCGGACTTGAGAACCTTACCGCCTCCAACGGTATCGACTACTGGGGAGGCTTCAAGGAGGGCGACCGAAGCCAATACTTCAAGATCGTCTTGAGCGGATGCCGAAACGGAGAGATTCTCTCCTTCTACCTCTTCATGCCCGTGAGTACTTGTCATATTTGTCGGATGAGGTGGAAGCAGCCATTCTGATTGCTCGTGCTTTCTCTTGCAGCAACACATGTCACCCCAGCGCAAGGAGGGTTTCCGCTTCGAAGAAGTCGACGTTGAGGAGATTGCAAAGCCTTTCCGCGACGCTGGTCTCGACAAGCGAGTAGTTGACCTACTCGAACACTCCTTCGACCGTATGCCATGGAGACTCTATCTCCACCAGGAATACCCATACTGGTCAAAGGGTGTCGCGACATTGACCGGTGACGCTGCTCATCCTATGTTGCCAAATCAGTCGCAGTAAGTTGTGCAATAATAATCTTAAGTCGATAGTCGACTGATGTATTCGGCATTGCAGAGGAGCTGTCCAAGCTGTTGAGGATGCTGCTGCACTCGGTATCATATTCGGCAAGGACCATGGTTACACCAACAACATCCCCGCTGGTCTCAAGCTGTACGAGAAGGTTCGCAAGCCAAGAGCTACCCGAGTCCAAGCTGCTTCTATTCGAGCAACGGAAGATATCAACGAGCGCATCGGATTCTCCAGCACTCCTTATTCCCAAGGCAAGCATGCCGATACCGGTGTCTTGACCATCGATGAAATGAACCTTGTACGTATCTTATGCGTGGTGAAGTCTTCTTTCCGTCATACTGACTCTGCATTTTCTTCCCCAGTATGACATGCGCAAGGATGTTGCTGCCAACGCCAGCGACTTCCCCGCCCAGCCAGCTACTAATGGCCACTCCAACGGAGCCAACGGCCATTAAAGATGTGTATAGGCATTGTTAGGGCTTGTAGTTTCGGCCAAAATCTTGGCTCGCAGTTTGCATTTCGTCAGTCCTTCGTTTGGGCATTCAGTTGTTCAACTGTACAATAGTAGTGTTAGCATTGTGGGATAGAGTCCAAACCAGTAGTAATCAAAGCCGAGACGAAAAATCAAACAGACTTACGGATACCGTTTGCCTTCAGAACAAACGCATTCTGCATGCTAACCTTTCCTTTGCCTTTTGTTGGGCCGAATGGCACCGTGCCGTGGAGAACCATGTCGAGATGTTGCCGAGCGTCTACGTAATGCTCGGGACCTAGCTTAATCAAGAGTCGAGCCAATTCGACATGGCAAAGATAAGCGACATGATGATCGAGCTCCAATTTGGTGGAATTGATAATGCCCATATTCAGTGACTGTAAAGATGCCGCTGGTCAGTGATGTGTCCGACCAAAGCAGAAGTAACACCTACGTCGACCATCGCCTTGTTTGCCTCTTCAGCTGACATGCTCGGCTCGAAAGGCTCTGCCTTGACTTGCGGGTCTGGACGGTACAAGTAGTGAAGTAGGACGCCCCGCAGGAAATGAGCTAGACAGTAATCTGTCGACACAAGCAGAGAGTCAGTATAGCTACTATCCCGCTCTGCTCCCGAATCGAGACGAGACGTACCATCCCACCAGCCAGCAGGCAACGCCTGTTCGTCCTTCGCCTTGATTGCCTCAAGTTGAGCTAGCGTTGCAGCCACTTCTGGCAAGTGTACCTGCAGGATGGCTTGACGAGTCGCTAAAGAGAGACAACTAAGCATATATGAAAGCTCCAGTCCAGGAAGCACAAGGCTGTCATCTTGTGCTAGAAACTTCTTGCTTTTGCGAGCGACGAATTTCTTAACGCAATGGAAGTCAGCATAGACACACAATCGAATCAATGTATTGAACCCACCTCGAATGGGAGACTCTTGCCAGCGATACGCTTTACAAATCCGGGAATCGTTTTCATGATCTCTCTGACCTGAAGCTTCCGGATAGACGCATCGGCCTGTTCATCCGATGAAGCTGCAGACTCTCGCAGCAGAGTTTCGTACATTGTGACAGCGTGGCCATAAGAGTATACTGCCTTTGACCAGTTCGACTCTTTCGCTAAGATGCTCAGACTTTCATTGGCATGTATATAGTCACCCAGCGAGAGGTGTGTTAGGCCCAAATCCCATTGAACAATGTGCTGAATTTGTTTGAAGCTAGCACCTGCATTTCTTTGGACCTCCAATGCTTTGCTGCAAGCAACGCAGTGTCAGTGATCACTTCTTGACGGCCTTTGACAATGCCGCCGTTGCACGTACTGGTACTGTTCAATCGCTCTTGAAGCTCGCGTCTGCGTTGAAAACAAACGTCCAGAAAAGTACAGGAAGAAGACTCCGTCGGGATATCGGGCCAGGTTGTATTGCAAGATACGCTCGGCTAGGTCGATATCCACGTCTTGTGTGGGAATGATGCTCGATATGATGAGATGGTAAGCAAGAAGCACCAGATCGCAGACCTGCAATACGAGAGTCAGTGACCTGAGCGTCGAGGCGAGGGCCGTGATACTGACCGGACGCCGTAAGCCCTCGTTACCAGGCCCTTCTTTCAAGAAAGGCTCTTTGCCTCCCTTAGTCCATCCACCTGTCTTCATGAGGAGATCGAGAGCCTCTTGTCGGTTGCCTGAAAAACCGAACAATTCGACGATCTTGACAGCTGTCGACGGCAGCAACGACAAGATGAGCGAGCTGCACCCAATGCCAAAGTCGACTCCAGAGCGGAAATCATGGTCAATGGTAGGATCGAGCTTCGACGGATGCGCAGCATCTGCCACCTGAATGTATCGTCGCAGGACTTTGTAGATGGCGTGCGATGTTCGCATATTTAAGGACCTGGACAGTACCATCAGCCCCGAAAATAACCATTTAATGATCACCGCTCACTCTTTGATGAAGGCAACGAAATCTCCAGCATACATAAGGGAAGTTATCGCTTTGCTGTGAACAGACAAAATTGTCAGACGATACAATAATCTCGCACGCCTTCGAGGCTACTCACATTAAGAGACATTCCGCATATGCTAACTCAGCATGCCTCTGTAGTACGGACATTCGTTGCGTAATCTCGACGGTGAGCGAGCTACCGCGTGCGACGGCGCCAAATCCTCCAGCAATCTTCTCAGACCAAGATAGCCCTCGGGATCCGCTTGTCGGCCAATTATTCCTCTCCTTGTCGGCAATAGCTAAGCATCTTTTACAATCTTCAACTGCGCCTGCTAGCTCATCAGGCTCGAACGACATAAGCCCCTTGATGCTATTGAGTGTAGCGGATCCGAGCGCATAGTACATTCGATCCTCCTTATGCTTGGTACAGATGGCCTGCGCTTCTGCAAAATGGGAATTGAGGAACAGGTTGATGGCATACCATACTTGACGGAGATCTGCTTGTAGGGAAGTGTCTGCTGCAACTGGCACTGCAAGCTTCGCTGCATCACCCGGAGTGAAGGCCGACGAGGAGGCCACTAGAGATGAGTCTGTGATACCCTGGGGTACGCCGGAGGACGGAGACATAGTGTCTTCGGCATCAACAAATTCCTCCGGACTGTCATAGGCTTCATCGTCTGAAGAGGGTGCCGACTCTACTTCAGGATCACCTCGGTGGCGAAGGTCTGCAGGACTCGATGTTCCGGACATAGATGTCAGTGTGTTCGTTGAAATTGCAGATGGTACGTTGCTAGTAGTCCCTTGCGAGCCTGCAAAGGAACTGTTGCTAGCGGAAGCAATGCCGGATGTTGATGTGTCAAGAGCACCGACATCTGACACCGAGGACTCGAGACTGGTTGAGGTGAGGCTGGGTACGCGACGGCTAGCAGGAGTGTTTTTAGACTTGGTGAAGCTACCAATGAGGTCTGACGCCTTCACATCTGAGCTGCGGGGGGATATGCATGTAGATCAGTTCTCCGGCTGGCTGATCATGCCCGCAGGTGTTTAATCAACTGTGGACATCCGTAACTGAAAGAACCTACACGCTTGACTTGATTGAGAACCCAGAACCTGATCTGGAAAGCTTGTTCGGCTTTCTTTGTTGCTGAACGGTGCTGGTGTTATCGCCGTTGTTCTCAGTTGCATCGTGTCGCTCGCTGCCAGTAGATGCATTGCGAGTCGACGCAGTGGATGGCTTGCGCGAGAACATTGGCATAGTAGCAACTTATGCCTCTGAAAGCAGTAAGTCGTCTGTAGTTCTCTTGCTTGCTTGTTTATGCGTTGCGGTGCGAGTAGAGGCAAAGCAGATCAGAACAACAGCACGCGATTAGCCTTCCGAGTTAGAGCTGGTGGGGTGTGTGAATTTGAAATATCAACACCACGCAACGGACGCTACACAAGTCTCTTTTTGGCATGTTTCATCGCGCTATAGGTTCACAACAACGACACACATTGATTGACTGACTGACTGACTGACAAAAGACCACATGCGACTAATCCTGGCACACGTTCTTATTCAGTAGTATTCCAGGAAGCTGAGCAGACAAAAAACCCTCAGTGTTGCGCTCGCGTAAGAGAAGACATTGAACTGTACTCACAGTAAGCTGAAGCTTGCACCGACCAGAAAGACAAGGAGCCACAAACGACCCTCTCTATTCCTGTCCCTAGCTTGGCGCAGCTGTTTATTCCCCTCCTCCACTCGGCCGGACACTAGGACAGAATCTTCCCATAGCTTGTCTGTAATTTCCATTTGTTGCGTAAGATGCACAGCTAGCTCAGACTGCAAGTTCGAAATCTCAAGTAGCGAGGTCTGCGCTTTTTCGATTGACGCTAACTGGGAATTGGCTTCTTGCAGTAGTGCGGACGACTCGGATTCGAATTGCTGTATCTGTTCGGGCGAAAGTACCGCATCTATTGGTGGCTCGTCGTCGTCGTCGTAGTCTGTCCCACTGAGTACTGTCTTGGCTATGGGCGCAGGTACAAACATGGATGGAACTGTACCATTTGGATCTAGCTTGTTTGCAGACTTGCTAATTTCCCGATCTACTATACTCAAATGCGCAGTATTACGGGACATGTTCTGTTTCTCCACCTGGCGTGCAACACGAAGCTCTTGTTGCTCCTGCTGAATATGTCCTACGTCCGCTAAGCGCCGAGATAGATAGAGTACGACTTGCTGGCGATGAGCGTGTAGCTGATCTTCTGCTCTGGCTTGAGGATCATTCTGATGCGAGGGTATGCCCAAGAAGCGGGTTATATTGTTTGCGGAGAACGTGGATATAGTGTGTGTTACCTTCGCATGTCGATCTGAGTTAGAATTGACACACGCACACTACGGCTTCAGCTTCAACGAAAGCGATATGTACGACAGTGTACTTACTGTTTTCAGCCTGTTCTAGCTGGCGTATTCTGGTCATGCACTTCTTCAAGGTCGTCTTGGCTTGCCAGTCGACCTCATCCCTCTCGCGGTCGTTGAGCCACTTGACATCTTTCCAAGCTTCGAAAGCACCTTTGCTTAGATCTAGGCTGCCTCTGTTCTTGTCGCCTGCGCCTTTGCCCTTGTATGCGTGGCTCCCACCTGCTGACGATGATGATGAGAGATCGAGGTACGCTCGTCTGATAGACGTGAGGAACACGCCCAGAGAGGCGACAGCACCAGCTATCTGCGTTGCTTCGAGAGTCCAGACATCAATATCGGGATCATTGAGGTCTATAGCGGAAGTGCTGCTGTCTGACTGCTGCTGCTGCAGTGCAAGTGCGCGCGCGAGACGACGCTTCTTGCGACGGCGGAGAGCGTCGACATGCTCTTGCTTTTCTACCGATGTTCCAGCACTTTTCGAGGTTGAAGCTTGAGATACCTCACGAAACTCGCGCAGACGGCTGCTCATGTATGCAAGCTGTTCGGTTTGGGTTGGTCAGGAGGAAGAGGCCAGAGCATTCAGCAGCAGCAAAAGAGGCCGCAAGGATTGCGGCGAAGCAAGCTTCGGAAGACTGTAGCTCAATACAGATGCGGAACAGCAAGGCAATATCAAGAAGCACAAATTGAGCTGGGTTTGATTACTGACTATTCTGAACTTGTGGTACCCTTCAAGTAATACTGTAACTGTCAACAAATGATGGCTCTAACGGGGACTAAATGAGAATGAAGAAGTCTAAGTCGTTTTGGACTATACTACAACTACTACACTTTGCTGCTCTGTGCAACCGCACTCGTGCCATCAACAGAACCTTCACTGTCCTTGCATGCAATTCCGCGGGACTCGTTAGACTTTCGGCTCAAAGCATCCAGGTCTGGTGACGGTCTGGCTTTCTCCGGGTCTTCCACGTTCTTTGGCTTCTTGGGTGGTCCCAGTGGTCGATTCTTGATGAACAAGGCGCAGACCGTGGCTATGCCCGCAACAGGTATGGCGCAGATGTATCCCCATCTTACTGATTGTGAGTAGGCGTGTATTACATTGGCCAAGTCGGTTCCCGAGACGACATTGCGGATGTCCGTAGGGGACAGAGCGACGACTGCGGGCACGTTTGGTGCAACTGATTGCCAAACCGTTGTCAGCTGGGTTTGTACAATAACAAGCTGTATTGAACTCACATTTCTGCAGATTTGACCGGAGTTCGTCGTTGAAGACTGCTCCAGCTACAGCTAGACCTACGACGCCACCAAGCATCTGGACAAAAGTAAGAACACCCATGACTCGACCCATCTTTTCCTTCTCCTTTGCGTATTCGGCCTGTGCACCGAGCATACCAAGCTGCATGATGGATCCAATACCAACACCGCAGAGGATCTCGTAGCCGATAACATTGGCAAATTTGGTGAATTCATCAACGGTAAATAGGAGACCAATACCAACAGCCGCAACCATTGGACCGACAATGAGGAAAGGAGTGTATTTTCCAATCTTGCGAACGGTCAGACCGCTGACTATGTTCATAATGACCATTGATAGGATGAGACCAAGTAGGTCTAGACCGGCCTTCGTTGCACTATGGCCGAGTGCCGCCTCGAAGTAGATAGGTGCGTAGTAGGTAATAATGAGCATCATCCAGCGAACGGATAGTTGACTAGGGAACGGTAACCGGTGAGTTTACGAGGGCAAAGGTTGCGGACTACGGCTGGCTTACCTTCCTAGGATAGCATCAAAGGATCCATTTCGGAAGAGTGACATGATGAGCATGGCCTTGTCGCCCATGCGGATCTCCCAAAGGATAATAACAGGAACGAGCGCCCCGCACACTACTAGAGGAGCGATGACCGAGCCGCTTTTCCAGCCTTTATCGGATCCACCCCATGTCGTACCGAGAACCAAGCATGTGACACCTGCTAGAACAAGTACTGTAGCGACCCAGTCGACAGAAGCGAGTCGCTGGTACCAATTCCGAGTATCTCCGTGAGCTACAGCAGCTGGCTTGCCCTTTCGTACGAAGACGAATACAGCCAAGAAGGCGATACCTCCGAAAGGCAGATTGATCCAGAAGCACCTGTTTTTATTGCTCAGTATGAAGTCTTACGTTTTATCGATAGATTAGGTCACTTACCATCGCCATGTCACATGGTCGGCGAAAGCTCCACCTAAGAGAGGTCCGACAACGCTGGAGATGCCGAAGACGCCTCCAAAAAGGCCCATATACTTGGCCCGATTCTCAAGCGCAATAATCTCTGTCATAAGAGTGAGCATGGACACCATCAAGCCAGCAGCTCCCACGCCGGTGACGGTTCTTCCTAAGATGAGGATTTCGATATTAGGCGATGCTGCACATAGGATTGAACCGATTTCGAATACAGCAATGGAGCCAAGGAAGATGTACCTGTTGCAATGCAATAGGATTCAGTATGCGAATAAGGATATCCGCTGAATTGACTGACTTTGGTACGTAAAGCGAGCACACTTGGCCCATTGTAGGCATGAAGGCGCATTGAGTGAGAACATAACCGCCTGAGACCCAAGTAACAGCATCGAGAGCATTGAATGCGGTGACAATTTTAGGTAAAGCTGACGCGAGAATTGTTTGGTCCAGTGCAATGAGGAAGAGCGAAAGCTAGATCGTGGAAATGTCAGCCAAAGATTCTGTCTAGCCATACTGGAGATACCGGGCTTACCATCATGCCTGCGAAGGCTGCCGCCAGCTGTTTGCCATGTAATTCGAGACTCTCAGGCGCATCTCTTACCGCTTCATTTTCGGAAGTCACAATTGGTGTTGGAAGAGTAGCTTTTGGTGCCGATACTGCTTCAGCCGCCGTCACATCGAGCGGTTGCACGCGTGCTGTGTCGTGGGCCATTTTGGACCTGGTGGGGATTCACGTGCAGGTTGATACTCGTAGCGGTGGAAGGGGTTTACAATAATTCCAGGGAATTTGATATCTGGAGATAATGAAGAGAGAAGAAGATGAAAGAAGAGAGACGCAACACAAAGGCCAAACCCTTTTCAGCGATGCGTTCCTCGAGTCGCCCTTTCATGTCCGAGTCTAAAATCCGGCCCAATCTGTCGGCTTGCCTTCGCTCTTTGAGCTCGGCTTGCACTTTCACATAGATCAAGCAAACGAAAGCTTGCTTCACCCATCCCGTATCTCGGACGTAAGTGTCGGGAACAGCAATATACTCACTTCACACTGTTGCGCACGCTGCAGCTGGCGACAGCGTACGGCAAGGTTTGTGTTAGCGGGAAGGCGGTAACGGGCCAAAAATAGGATGCTGTATCATATTGTAAACCACGTGCTATGTCTGGACGTCTGCTTATAGCTGACAAAATAGGCTTGGAGCTGGGGCCCGCAGGGGCAATGACATGTATAAGAAAGCATCAAGGCAGGCGCTGGGGCGCCAGCTGTCCTTCGCAGTCAGCCTTTGCCACCTCTGCTTCCGAGATAAGTACGATATACGTTCGCGACGTGCGAATCATGCGATGGGCAGTATCGAAGCAAGGCGCTATACAGCAACATGAAACCCTTGCATTGCATTTGCGAATGATGTGCTATGAGCGGATGTTTTATCGAAGCATGTATTCAGAGCGACTTGTGCTGGCATATCACTGAAGGATCACAGTTTCGAAGATGCGGGTTCGAGCCAATGCAACAAGAGCGGCAGGAGTCATACCGAAATCCTCTGCAATACCAGGCGCGAATCTTCGATACCAAGCACCAACTACAGCATGCGAGACCTGGAACTGCTGCGATATTTCATGACAGTGCCAACCTGATTGGGATACGAGACTGTGGTAGAGAGGTATTAGCTTGCTGAAATTATGCGTCGGCGCGTAAGCAAAACCAATTCCATAATACTCACTCTCTTAGTTCGTCATACTGAATTCCGGATATCGTGATGATGTTGACGCCTTCCGCCTTGGTTGGATCATAGTAGCCCCTAATCTGTGCTTTAACGTCCCACATGACATAGATATTGGCGGCAACGAGAGACTTGACTGCGAAGAGACGCCGAGTGAGCTTATGAAATGGACAGGGCCTTATGTGAACTCGCATGACTCACCGACATCTTTCCAGAAGCAGCGATGCTTTTCTCGCAATTCGGCCGACATCGATGTTAGGTCCGTGTCAGGATGAACCGCTGCTCGCACCAAATCTTTCCCGTACTTTGTCTGTAATGGTGGTTGTGTTAGCGTGTAAGTAATTCTCAAGTTGATGGGCAAGACTGTACATCTTACTTTGGCAGACTTCACTATACCGTTCAGAATGTCGACGACTTTCTCATTATCCAAATCGAAGTAGAGTGCATTGTCCATGTGCTCTTCTCTGTCACAAATGAGACAAAGTCAGTACAAATCAATGGAAGGGATAGAGGCGTTGTGTGCTGCATTTACCTCATATGCTCATCGAGAGCGAAGATGGACGAGCAGGTCAACTTGCATGCCTTGCAATCCTTGGGGAATCCGCTTCCATGCTTAGTTCTGCGTACGATTCGATGCATCAATATCCTTGCATGTCTACACAAGTTCTGTGCTCCCGAGAGCGAAAGTGAGATAGCGAGCTTACACTTCATGTGCATGCAAATCCCGTGCAATGGCATATGCTTTGTCGCAGTCTCCATGATTGCATTTGAAGTCCTTAGCACCTGTATGACGCCTGAGAAGTATACTATTAGCTCACTGTTTGCCTGTGACTCGCGATGGCAGAAGAACTCACACTTTGTGATAGGAAAGCTCGGTCATAGTCTGAAAGTCGCGATGGCAACCCTGCACATCACACCTGTAGGTCCCATTGTGGGATCTGATGTGTAGTCAGTCATTGCAGCTCTACAAGGTGGATGGACGTAGGGCACCTTTCGCAATCTGCCTTTCCGACAGAGGAGAATCGGAGGCGGCCACACGTGTCGCAAGCAAAAGCGGTAGGATCTTCGTGCAGGCTGTATGGAGGATATGCAAACTGACTGAGTAACGTCAGACGTTGTCATTCGAGACTTACAGCTTGTGATCACGCAGCAAAGAGTTCCTGGCAAAAGACTTGTCACATCCCAAGTAATCGCAGTCGAAACGCCCGGTTGTTTCATGCTTTCTGTAGCAGGATTGAAGGCAGTGTGAGTGTACCATCGGCATAGATGCAGTACTGCTGCGTAGAGCGACGTATAACGAAAGTTCAACCCACTTCTTGCAGCCATTCAGGTTAACCGCAGACGAGTGATTCTTCTTGCACGTCGGACATTGGAAGGCTGCTAGATTGTCGTGCAAGCTATGTACGAATAGACGTAGAAACAGTAGGTCAGACATTGTGGATGCTTGGAGCTGGAGACTGCACGAACGAACGATCTTACCGTTTGTGATCTCGCAAGAGTGCAGGCGTTGCGTAGCTCTTGTCACAGCCAGCGCGGTCGCAGGGGTGTCGAGAGGCGTTTGGAGCCGCTGTACGAGGCATGATAGCTTTTAGCGAGTGAGTTGAGTTGAGTACAGCAAGCACGCTGCGTGCTTGCCTGCGACCTTGCGATGTTAGTCGGTCGCAAGTTGAGAGGCGAGCGCGAAACACGACGACGCCAAAGTACGAGCAGTGTTCGACGCCATTTGCCACCTGACGTAGGGTTATAGTATAGCACTGGCATGCTAATGGCATCGTATGGCTACTATCTTACGATCCATGGCATCGAAAATGGACCAATATCAAGGTTCACCGGCGACATGGCTGGCGATATCGCCGCAGGCGGGCGTACTGTCGATAAAAGGCTGAATAGAAGTCAAGCTGAGAATTCTACCAGTGGACGTGCGGTCAGATATGAACGAAGACCCGACGACCCAGCTTCTTCCGGTAACTTCACGGTCCCATACGATGGCAGTGGCCTGTCTGTTCTGTCCTGCATAGAAGAGAGCCGATGCATTGGCCTGGAAACTGATGTTCAATTGCTGTTCTCAGCGAAGTATGTTTAGTTTCGTTTAGCAACCGTCCAAGCTGGATCATGAGGATTCAGAAACTGGATCATCAGCATCCCAATTGATCGTATAGAACTCCCTCAAAGTCATTTTCCAATTACTCACAGCGTTTTTCCGAAGTTGGCATATAGCCAGGCTACTGCCTGTAGGGCAACTCAATTAAAATCCCGGCATGGCTTGAACGGAAGGGCAAAGCGCTGGCATGCCAGTGAAAACAGTTCAAAAACCATAAGCAATCACGAGACAGCGATCGCGACTGAGTCCGGGCGCCCGAAGATAGCTATTGTACAACACTAGCCGCTCTACAAGCATTTCTCGCATTTCTCGCGCAAGTCATCTCTTCAATCATCAAATACTGCATTAAAACCAGCCCCAAGTCGGCGACGGCGACGCCTTTTATTGGGGGAAGCGGGAGGCAACTCTTTGGTGGCATTTGAATTCGAAGTACTGGCCTGACGAACCGGCGAGATTGGCTGCAAGCTAATATATACTTTGCGATCAGCTGAAGTCGGACACTGTCACGAGTGGAAGCTTACTTGGGCATCGGATGAGCCTTAGACAATTCTATGCCACGCTTGCGACTCTCGAGCGCTGCTTGCCGGTTATGAACACCAGACGTACCAAGCCGCTTCGAGGGAACAGCATTTTCGGCACCCCAGAATTGCTGAGGGAAGGGTGGCATCATAGGAGCAGCAGCGGGCCAGGCCTGACCGTTGAGAATACTGATAATGCTACTGACGGAGTAGTTGATGGCAGAACCGGCGCGGCAAATGCTGATCAGATAGTCCAATACGCTTTGCCAATACTGGGTATCCGACAAAGGTGTCCGGTGTGAAATGCGTAGGACTTCCCCCTTTTCATCTCTTTGGGCATGATCCTGATAAACCTTCCAAGCTACAGCCATAACTTCGTCCATTTCGATCTTGTGTTCATAGGTTATACTGTCGATGAAGTGATGTTGAAGTCCCCAGGGACGTTGGGTAGCATGTGTGAGTCCAAATAAAAGGTTGGTGATGGTTTCGATGGTTTGCCTGTGCAGTCTTTGCGTTGCGAGGCCATCCGGATTGGACGCTGGTACTACAAGGACGATGCATCTCTTCCAAGCTTCCGCGAAAATGTCAACTTCGTAACCGGCTATGTGCATTACTACCAATTGAAGTTCGATATGCATCAGCGTAACTTCGAGCAGTGTCGTAATACTTTGCTTACAGCGGGCGGCATTAGTTTTCTTGTTAGTACTGCCTTGGTCCTGGAGATAAGCGCTAAAGCGGTGGCGAAAATGCCGAGTTTCTCCAACTCCGGCCATCACCCTATTGACGGCAGCACTAGCAAGACCTGGCGGTCCTCCATCGTAAGGGATAGTGACCTGATTGCCTCCGACTGTCACACGTATAGGTGTGCCGTGCTAAAATTCTCTACTGTCAATGCCTTCCCGCGAGCAGACGTGTCGAATTCGAGCTTAATTACACGTACAAGGGGAGCCAAATTTGAGTAGATACCACCTGCGGAGCTTCCAGAAGGATCAGGACTTTCAGAGGTAATATCGTCGATTCTGCCGTATAGATGATGGGTGGGTAGATCGTTGCCGTGAGTGTTGAAAGCGGAGGCAGCACTACAGAGGATATCAGCCTACGTCGGCCATACCTGTACCTGAAACCAGAACCCGCGGAAAGAAGGTTTGCTTATGTAATTACGTACCGGAAAACTTCCTGAAGCCATCGTTTGCCGTACAGCAGCTGCTCGATCACGGCCAACATATAGCAAATGTACGGAAACTGCACAGTGGGCGCTGTCACAGTATCAATCCAGGATGCAATTGTATAGTCTGCCCAGCCTCCTGCCGATAGTATGCACCCCACTGTGCCATCACCTTGTCTTGTGTAGGGAAGCAGACTTAGTAGCTGAAAGCAGCCGAGGCGTCTAAGTAAAGTTGAACCGACTGACTCTCGAAAGACGCTGGTTTCGAGCAGTAGGATCCGTTTGATCCAGGGCCAGCAATGCTCAGTGATCTCTTGGATCCTAACAATAGACACCTGGTCTTTCCACCCTTCCCACCATTGCGCAGAGCTGGCTACATCGATGCCAGCTTCGGTAGCGCTGTCAGTCTGAGTGGTGGCGTATTTGACAGGCATTGTGGAGCATCAGTCTTGCCTAGAGAAGCAGTAAGTCAAACAGGCACGAGAGCAAAGGATAACTAATGGACTGACAATGCTGGAAGTGTCCCCAGGCCTCCTGAATCTGACAACGCGGTTGTACAAGTGACAATATAAAGAGGACGTGATCGGAAGGCCTTTCGTTCTATAGACTCGTTCATTCGCGCAACTACTCAACGCTTGTTATACTATAACTTCTAACATTCGTTGTCAAGCTACAACATGGATTCACCTCCTAAATGGCAAATTCCGTTATCGCGTAGCTAGAGCGGCCATCGCCGGAGTGACATGAGCTGTGCATACGATATGGCCCGCGACTAGTATTCCAATGCCGGGTGGAGGCCTCTTTCTATGGGTCTACGGACTCGCCTCCGTTCGCAGGCTATATAAGTTTTCTGAAAAATGTAGATCATCCTTTCTGGCCTTTTGGTACGTTCACTCAGTAAATTATCGAAATCCGGACCGAAGTTTCTAATTCTGTTACTCCCACAGGCTTAGATCAGTAAGTTGAAAAGACTACGATTCTTCAACCAGCGGCTTACCAGAATTTGCAACCGGCAGAGTGTAGTATCTGTTCTTGCAAGTCTTGCGTTCAATTCATGCTTCTTGAAACCAGACTAATATCATTCTCCCATTACAGAATAGCGTAATTGCTGTTAGTTTCTCATAGAGAAACCAATCAATTACCTTATGTTTCTCGCCTCCCTTGAGTCGTCTGCTTGCAGCGTCTCTTGGGACGATGGCCTCTGCACTACACTTCCGCATTGGCTGTCAGGGCTTTGCCAAATTATTGCTAATTTTTTCCGCATCTGCATCTCTTTTTGCATTGTCATCACATCTTTTTGCAGTTCTTTTTTGCAATCTTTTCACTTGGTCGAGCAAGCACAATGCGGGTCGCCAAGGCCAGCCAGTTAGCTGCCAACTCAGCCATAGTGTGTATAATTTTGTTGTAGTGGAAGCCCTTAAAGTGCCGCTGGTCAGAACGGACATTTCTGAATCGCCAAGTAACTAGTGTAGAAGCTTATGGCCGCATCACGTGCAGACCAGTCATCTTTCTTTTCTAGAGATCTAGATTGTTGAAGATGAAAAGGAATAGTTGGTTGAAAGACTTAGTGCAGAAGTAGATTGCACGAGTCCCGAGGGAGCTAGTGCACACGACTTTCTCTGCACAATTGTAACGAATGTATTGTACTAATATTTCTACATCTTTTGCATGAATACGCAGTATGCAGCCACACACCAAAGATATGATTCCAGAATACCAGTCTTCAGTCGCAGTAGAAAATCTGTTCAAATACCGTGAAGGCAGCCATATAAGTTTGTAGAAATCTTGTGAGCTTAAGTCATAGGATTTTAGCAAAAACAGCTTGGACTCTCCCATGTTGCTGTTGCGATACTCTGTTACTACTTCAATGTATATCTTTGTTTGATTAGCTTTCAGGTATACAACGGACAAACGCGTTGTTTTTACTTGAAATCTTAGCGACCGGCTTAGAAGCAAGACCAAAGGGAGGTAACATCAAAATCACAGTTAATAAGGACATCTTCAAGGTTCCCTGTTTAGGTCCGAGGTCGACTCTGTGCTTGCTCTCTGTCTTGAAGGGAGGTATCCCTTCTGTGGTAGTTGTGTTTGCTATATTCAGGCGTCTGTCATTAAGTAATTGAAAACGGATACTATTTCTGAGCCATTGTAGGTGTTCTTGCCAGTGTAAGTAAGTGCTGTTTATCATCTGCAAGGAATACGAGTGATTCGTTTCGAGTCTATCGGTCTATCGTCTTCTGGCTAAGCAAGATCGTGGTAGTGCACTTGCTATTCTACAGAAATAGCAGCCTCAACTTTACCATCGTCAGGCGTGGCAATCACAACTCTATCTCCTTCTACAGCCATTGTAGTATCATCGGTCTTATCAACCTTCTCAAGAGCCATCATAGCTTCCGTAAGAGCACGCTGATTCACATTACTAGTCTCACTCTTCAAGACTTCCCTCAATGCCATGGTAGCATAACTAGCAGAGTCCAAATCGAATTCCACACGTAGTGCTAGCTTTTCACCTGATTCTTCGCTCTTTGGCGCCTCGAATCCCAATAGTGCATCCTCATCAGGCTGTACAATATCTGCATTCGGATCGGTGTAGCGGATCTTCTCCCAAGTGAGGTTGTTGGGTTTCTTCAAGATCTTACGATACTGACCTCCAAGCGAGTACTCCCTGAGATAAGAGGTATATCAGTCCTATAATTCAATAAGGACATACAGAGTGCAACTCACTTCTGCGGTCTGAACATCTTGTCAATGTCGAGCCCATCTGCGTCCAGCATTTTCCTGTAGAGTTCTCCAATTGTACCAGACGGGTAGGTAACGCTATAGCCAGGCAAAGGCAAGACGACATCGTATATCGTATAACGAGAAGCATCTTCTTCAGTGAGTACTTTCGCTTTTGGTGTTTTGGATGATGCCATCAATGTTTGCTGTGTCGTTTTGCCAGTCGCGGCAGCTGCAGTTTCGGTTGTAGGTGTATCTTCGGCAATATCATCTCCAAGTTCGTTTGCTACGCCTTCATTTTCGCTTAGAACGAGATCACCAGGTACTGCTTTTGAGCATCCCAAGAGACGTATCCGCTCGGAGACAGCCGAATTCCAGATGTAGGATTGATACGCGTGGACGTACATCATTCGTAGATTCTTGGGTATCTTTGAGAGTGCACCGTTGTGATTCGAATCTGAGCCTTGGGACTTGTAGAACTCCAGCACTAATGCAGGAAGTCAGTCGATTGTATCAATCAAGTAAAGTCAAGCAAGGTCACTTACTGCTTCTCTCTGCAACAGCCCATTTAGGTAAGCTTCTCAATGCTGCGCCAGCATCTCCATCTATAGTCCAAGCACGTCTCGCTTCGAGTACCTCATCGGAGTCACCGGACTTTTCAGACAGGATGAGACGAGCAGCTTCTTCCCAGTTGCCTTGTAGTATAGCCAAACCAATAAGATGTGTGGGTACTGTCGAATTTCCAAAGCGTTGCATGCCATAATAATTGATGAATCCAGTCGTTTGAAGCGTCTGTATGGCTTTCTCTATGACATCTTCTGAAGGTACTCTCACGTCTCTGTTGAGATAGTTCAGATATCAGCTGAGGAGTATATAAATGAAGATATCAAGAACATCACATACCTCAATACGATACAAAAGCGATTTCCCTCGAGCATACCGAGATCTAATGGGGCCTGCACGTATTCGAGATCTCCAATTCGAATACCTCTGTCTCCACGCTCCTTTGGAGTCATTCCATCTCGGCCCAAGAAGCCACCACCACCTGAACGATGTGCATTACCTCTCCCTTTTCCGCGACCTCCTCTGAAAGCATCTCTAGATCGACCATGATGAAGTCCGTTGACTGTATCCCAGACTTCTTCCAATGTTCTTTTCCCACGTCGAAGTGTGACAAGTTGCGTCGTGACACCGCGCTTATCTTTCGTACCCGCCGTTGCGAGATCTTTAGCTGTGACACCTAGTCGAGAAGCTAATTGTCCGATACAATCTTGCGTTTCACGGTTCGATTTATGTAGTGTAAATTGGACGTATGGTGGTAGGTTGCGCTGCTCCTCCTTAGAAGGGCGGATGGATCTGCGCTCTAGATGCATCTACATGTCAGCCATAGAAGTACTATACTATGCCAGCGGAGGGCGCACCTTTGCCCTGACCAGAGTTCCAGGTGATTCTGATGATGCCGGCATCCTGTGCTGAGCTAGCTAGCTTGCCATCGAAATGAGCTCTAATGGCGCCATGGAAGGCTTTCCGCTGGTCTTTGGATTCGATGGGCTGTGAGCCATTTGTATAGCATTGCACATAGGCAGGTCGCTGTCAGTTATGTTGCCCATTCAGCAAGGAGTATTTCGCCACCTACATCTGTCAGAACGCTCTCGGATTCAGTCTCTGGCGTCTTTCCCTTGTCGAAGAAGGCCTGAAGTTCCTTGAGTTTGTCTTCACTTAGAAAGTCTTTCAATTCTGGCACTGCAGCCTCTTCTTGCGTGCTCTCTGAAGGTGCAGTGTCGGTCGCAGCATTTTCAGTGGCAGCCGACGTGATCGCAGCCCCTTCAGGCCTGCTGATGTTCTCGAGCTTGACTACGCGTCCACCACGGGCAATCTCCCACACGAGAAAGTCTGTGAAGCGGTGCTTGATGATGGCGTGCTCGAATGCAGGGAGGTCTGGGTTCACATAGCTGGTGATGCCGACGAGGCTTTCGCTTGAAGGAGATCCATTTGCCGCCTGGGCTATCCTGTATGCCAGCGAGTACTCGGAGAGAGCTGCTTCCTTCGCAGGCTCTTCGACACGCTGTCGTTTGCTTGGAGGTGCTTCTGGAGAGTCGACAGTGCGAGCTTGAGGCTCTGGCATAGACGCTGATGCGCCGTTGGATAATTCGGACATTGGTGTGGTGTGAGGCAGGTCTGGCTATCAAGGATGCGCGCCCACGACTAGCTGCGGAAATGGATCAATTGGAAGCAGAGGTGGACTATACAACGGTTTGAAGCGAAGAACAAGGCATGGCTGACCATCCACAATCTTTGCGCTGTGTTCCTGCTTTGAGCTGTGTTCCTGACTATCGACTGTAAAGGCACTGATGAGCGTGGCAAGCTGTCGACCCCATCCTCGGCGGGTCCATTAGCAACCAGCTGGACTGCTACACCACACTACGATAGGATACACGATATGTAGGCCTGCATGGACATGCTACCAATGCACTCCAGACAGCCAATCTTCACAACACCATCTTTTCGCCACATTTCCTCTTGCCGCTTGCTGCTTGGACGGACTTTTCGCCTGCATCAAGCTCAGGCGGCATCGACTCGACAGCCTGGCGCAGAAGCAACTACGCGGACCAACGAGGACTCCGAGCACAGCAAGAGGAGCACTACACGGCCAGCTCGGTGCATCTGGGACAGCTCCAGGCTTCCCACACGCCAGGCAAGATGGCCGCGATGCCAGTCAGTCCTGCAGGATCGAGCGACGAAGGCTCGCCTGCAGGTCCCAGCCATGTGGTGCGTGGCAGTTTGGATGCTCTATAGGTTGTCATGTATGGACTAACACGCTCCACGTCTTTGTCAATCCCCAGCCCATGTCCCAGCAACAGCTCGACGCAAAAGCTCGAAAATGGACCGCAATGCAGAACAGACGCTTCAACAAGAAGAAGACCGTCAGCAACCCCGCAGTCATAGAGATGCCCCCCGAGCATGTCCGAAAGATCATCAAGGATCACGGTGAGTGCTGCTCTACTGAGAGCTACGAGCTTTCATGCCCCGTCGTCCGCGACCAGGAAGAAAGCAGAAAGCTCATTATTCATGCAACGCAGGCGACATGTCAAATCGCAAGTTTAGGAACGACAAGAGAGTTCATTTGGGAGCCCTCAAGTATGGTATGTCATTCGCAAATACGCTTCCACCCACTCCCTGTTCTGTTGCTGATATTGCCGCCCTCATCTGCGCTTGCGTTGCTTTTGCGATCGCTCAGTCCCTCATGCCGTCTACAAGCTTCTCGAGAATATGCCCATGCCATGGGAGCAAGTGCGCGAAGTGCCAGTGCTCTACCACATCACCGGAGCTATCACCTTTGTCAACGAGGTCCCACGCGTCATACCACCCGTCTACCACGCTCAATGGGCTACCATGTGGCTAGCTATGCGAAGAGAAAAGCGTGACAGAAGACATTTCAAGAGAATGCGCTTCCCACCTTTTGACGATGAGGAACCTCCTCTAGATTATGGTGATAACGTGCTCGACGTCGAACCGCTTGAAGCTATTCAGCTCGACCTGAATGAAGACGAAGATGCTTGCATTATCGACTGGTTTTACGACTCGAGACCTCTCATTAAAGATAAAGTCCGAGTTAACGGTTCTTCCTACAAATACTGGCAGCTAGATCTAGAGCAGATGTCTGCTCTTCATCGTCTAGGAAAGACCCTTTTATCAGAACATGAAGCCGACCCGAATTACTTTTACCTCTTTGAGCCAAAAGCTTTCGCTACTGCAAAGGCTTTAAACAGTGCTATTCCAGGAGGACCCAAATTCGAACCTTTATACCGCGATATTGAGTCTTTCGATGAAGATTGGAACGAATTCAACGATGTCAACAAGGTCATCATCCGACAGCAGATCAGAACTGAATACAAGGTCGCTTTCTGCCATCTTTACAATGCTATTCCTCGGTCTGTCAAAATTCCTACCTACCATTATCCTCCCAACCTTTATATCAAGACAGACGACCCAGATCTTCCATGCTTTTACTTTGATCCCGTCATCAATCCTATCAGCTCTCGAGCTGTAGCACCAAAGAACGAGGGCGAACCATTCGAAGACTTCCTCGACGACGAAGATGAGCAAGAGTTTGTTCTACCTGAGCAGATTGAGCCTTTCTTACAAGAAAAAGATCTAGATCCTGATGGAACTGCTGACGCTATTGCCTTGTGGCACGCACCATACCCTTACAATCAGCGATCTGGTAGAATGGTCAGAGCTCAAGATATGCCACTTGTCAAGACGTGGTATCTCGAGCACTGCCCAGCTGGTTTACCTGTCAAGGTCAGAGTTTCGTATCAGAAACTTGTAAGTAGTCAGTCTTTCTGGGTAGAATTTTGCATCTGACATGTATTCCATCAATAGCTTAAGAACTTCGTCTTGAACGAGCTTCACTCGAAGCCACCCAAGTCTATGACCAAGAAGAATCTCTTCCGACAGCTTAAGCAAACCAAGTTCTTCCAGAATACAACCCTTGACTGGGTCGAGGCTGGTCTACAAGTCTGCCGACAAGGTTTCAATATGCTCAACATGTTGATCCATCGAAAGAATCTCAATTATCTTCATCTCGATTACAACATGAACTTGAAGCCCGTCAAGACACTTACTACCAAAGAGCGAAAGAAATCACGTTTCGGAAACGCTTTCCATCTCATTCGAGAAATCTTACGTTTGACAAAACTCATTGTCGATTCTCACGTTCAATATCGACTTGGAAATGTAGATGCTTTCCAGCTGGCTGATGGTCTACAATTCACTTTCGCACACGTCGGTCAACTTACAGGCATGTACCGATACAAGTACAAGCTCATGAAGCAAGTCCGTATGTGCAAAGATTTAAAGCATGTTATCTACTACCGCTTCAATACTGGACCGGTCGGTAAAGGTCCAGGTGTAGGTTTCTGGGCACCAGGATGGAGAGTCTGGCTCTTCTTCCTCAGAGGTATCGTTCCTCTTCTAGAGCGATGGCTTGGAAATTTACTCGCAAGACAGTTCGAAGGCAGAAATGCTAAAGGTGTCGCGAAGACCGTCACCAAGCAGCGAGCAGAGTCTCACTTCGATCTCGAACTCAGAGCTTCCGTCATGCACGACATCCTCGACATGATGCCCGAAGGTATCCGAGCCAACAAACAGAAGACTATCCTTCAGCACTTGTCAGAAGCATGGCGATGCTGGAAGGCCAACATCCCTTGGAAGGTTCCAGGAATGCCTACTGCCATTGAAAACGTTATCTTGCGATATGTCAAGAGCAAGGCAGATTGGTGGACTTCAGTCGCTCACTACAACAGAGAGCGTATCAGACGAGGTGCTACAGTCGACAAGACAGTCGCAAAGAAGAATTTGGGACGTCTTACACGATTATACCTCAAGGCAGAACAAGAGAGACAAAACAGTTATCTCAAGGATGGTCCTTATATTTCATCTGAAGAAGCTGTCGCTATCTACTCGGCTACTGTTCACTGGCTCGAAAGTAGAAAGTTTGCACCCATTCCTTTCCCTCCTTTGAGTTACAAGCACGATACCAAACTTTTGGTTCTTGCTCTTGAAAAGCTTAAGGAAGCGTATAGTGTAAAGGGTCGATTGAACCAGAATCAGCGAGAAGAATTGGCTTTGGTCGAGCAGGCGTATGACAATCCTCACGAGAGTAAGTCGTCGTCCCTACAATACTTGGAATTCCTTAATGCTAATGAATACCCACAGCTCTGTCCCGTATCAAGCGTCTCTTGCTTACCCAAAGAAATTTCAAGGAAGCTGGTATTGAGTTCTTCGATACATACGAGAAACTCATCCCATGCTACGACATTGAGCCCATGGAGAAGATCACAGATGCTTATCTTGACCAGTTCCTCTACTTTGAGGCCGACAAGCGAGGTCTTTTCCCTGCTTGGATCAAGCCTGCAGATACCGAGCCTCCCCCATTGCTCGTCTACAAATGGTGCCAAGGTATCAATAACTTGCACGAGATCTGGGAGACTTCCGATGGAGAGTGCAACGTCATGGTCGAGACCCAATTATCCAAGGTCTACGAGAAGATGGATCTTACCCTACTCAACAGATTGTTGCGTCTGATCATGGACCACAATTTGGCAGACTACTGCACGTCAAAGAATAACATTGTCTTGACGTACAAGGACATGACCCACGTCAACGCCTACGGTCTCATTCGAGGTCTTCAATTCTCTAGTTTCATTTTCCAATACTATGGTTTGGTCCTTGATATCCTTATCCTTGGTCTACACCGAGCTAGCGAAATGGCCGGACCTCCAGCTCAGCCGAACAACTTCCTGCAGTACAGGGATACAGCAACTGAGACTAGACATCCTATTCGTCTATACTCTCGTTATGTGGACAAGATCCACATGCTCTTCCGCTTTACTGCGGACGAATCACGTGACTTGATCCAGCGTTACTTGAGTGCCAATCCAGACCCAAAGTAAGTGCATCAAACCGAGAATAAAAGCTTCACTCGCTAACATTTACATCCACAGCAACGAGAATATCATCGGATATAACAATAAGCGATGCTGGCCTCGAGATTGCCGAATGCGACTCATCAAGCACGATGTCAATCTTGGTCGTGCTACATTCTGGGATATCAAGAATCGACTTCCTCGATCTTTGACTACCATTGAATGGGATGACTCTTTCGTATCAGTCTATTCTAGAGAAAATCCTCAACTACTGTTCTCAATGTGCAACTTTGAAGTCCGTATTCTACCAAAGATTAGAAATACGAACGAACAGTTTACAATTAAGGATGGTGTTTGGAATCTCACAAACGAACAAACAAAAGAGCGAACCGCTCAAGCTTTCCTTCGAGTCTCCGATAAGGGCATCGAGGCTTTCCACAACAGAATCCGCATGATCCTCATGTCTTCAGGTGCTACTACTTTCTCAAAGGTCGTCAACAAGTGGAACACCTCTATTATCTCTCTCATGACCTACTACAGAGAAGCTGTCATTCATACATCTGAGATGCTTGATCTTCTCGTCAAGAGTGAGACAAAGGTACAAACCCGAGTCAAGATCGGTCTCAATTCCAAGATGCCTTCTCGTTTCCCACCTTGCGTGTTCTACTGGTAGGTAATCACATTTCTTTATGCTAGTTGGTTGCTTATGTTTTTGCTTCTACTATAGCCCGAAGGAACTTGGAGGTTTAGGCATGTTGTCTATGGGACATGTCTTGATTCCTCAATCCGACCTGAGATGGAGCAAGCAGACCGATACCGGTATCTCCCATTTCAGAGCAGGAATGTCGCATGAAGAAGGTAAATTCGCCACCTACCATATCTCCTACCTCTGCCAAGGTTATCCTTACTGACTGTTTGACCAACCAGATCAACTCATCCCCAATCTGTATCGATACATCCAACCTTGGGAAGCTGAGTTCCTGGACTCCGCCCGTGTTTGGCAAGAATATGCCATGAAGAGAAAAGAAGCCAATGCTCAAAACAGACGTTTGACTTTGGAAGATCTGGAAGACTCCTGGGACAGAGTAAGTCGACAGTCCACTTTGGAGTGTCTTCTTAAGCTATCTTTGCATGTCGCAGACTTGCTTTCTAACGATAGGGTTGTTCGCGACACAAAAAGTCCGGAACAACCCTACCCGCTAGAAGCGAGTCTACAATATGCAAAGATAGCTTAACATGACACTTCACCTACCGTAACACTTTTACGCTTCGCTAATTTTGTGAAACTAGGGTATACCTCGTATCAACACCCTCTTCCAAAAGGATCGCCATACCCTTGCTTACGACAAGGGATGGCGTGTCCGAACAGACTGGAAGCAGTATCAGGTATGTTAAGATCCTATAGCGTGCTGAACATAGCTTGTAGCTTCCGTTTCGAGCCCTTAATCCTTGAAACATTGCTGATCGGTGGCAATACTTTTTTTCCGAATGAAACCTTCAATATACGTATTACGCAGCTTCTGAAGCATGATCCGTTTAAATGGACCAGTCAGCGACATGATGGCAAGCTCTGGCAGCTAAATAACTACAGGGTAGATACTATAAGTTGTGGGTCCTACTTTGCTGCAATACAGCTTGTAATGACGAGCTCATCACTTCTATCACTTTCCTGCGCCTCTCTTAACAGCCTTGGGTGGCATTGAGACAATTCTGGAACATACTCTCTTCAAAGGAACCTATTTCCCGACCTGGGAGTGAGTGGCAACCTTTTCTATCGAAAACTTTCCGAAGGTATATTGAACCTTTGCGGACATGGCTGACAATGATTTTGCTCGCGCAGGGGTTTATTCTGGGAGAAGGCGTCAGGCTTCGAGGTTAGTGGTGTATCTCTACGCTTTCCGGGTGTCCTGCGGCTGATTGCAAATTTTGAAAATTTTGCCACCATTCACAACTCTGCTTCTTCGCTTTAATACATGTTTGATCTCAACAGGAGTCAATGAAGTACAAAAAGTTGACGAACGCGCAGAGATCTGGTCTCAATCAGATCCCTAATCGTCGTTTCACCTTGTGGTGGTCGCCGACGATCAACAGAGCCAATGTCTACGTTGGTTTCCAGGTCCAGCTGGATTTGACTGGTATATTCATGCACGGCAAGATCCCTACATTGAAGATCTCGCTCATTCAAATTTTCCGAGCCCATATGTGGCAGAAGATTCACGAGTCTGTAGTAATGGATCTGTGTCAAGTGTTCGATCAAGAGCTAGAGGCTCTGCAAATTGAGACAGTTCAGAAAGAGACTATCCATCCGAGAAAGAGTTACAAGGTCGGTTCGATTGCAATGTGTCGTTCCCAAGTACCTTAGCTGACTTTCCATAATTTCAGATGAACTCGTCCGCCGCCGATATTCTCTTGTTCTCGTCGTTCAAGTGGTCGATTACCAGACCTTCGCTGCTTATGGATCAAAAGGATGTGCTAGACGGAACAACAAGCAACAAGTACTGGGTTGATGTCCAGCTCCGATGGGGCGATTACGACAGTCACGACGCCGAGCGATATGCACGTGCCAAGTTCTTGGATTATACTACCGATTCGATGTCTATCTACCCAAGTCCTACCGGTGTCATGGTGGTCTTCGATTTGGCGTACAACTTGTATGCCGCCTACGGAAACTACTTCCCAGGCATGAAGCCTCTTCTCCAGCAGGCATTGGCCAAGGTCATGAAGGCAAATCCTGCTCTACACGTCTTGCGAGAGCGTATCAGAAAGGGTCTTCAGCTGTACTCTTCCGAGCCTACTGAGCCGTATCTTTCGTCTCAAAACTACTCGGAGCTGTTCAGCAACCAGATTGTCTGGTTCGTCGATGATACCAACGTATACCGAGTCACCATCCACAAGACCTTCGAAGGTAATTTGGTAACCAAGCCTATCAATGGTGCTATTTTCATCTTCAATCCTCGGAGTGGTCAGCTCTTCCTCAAGGTCATTCATACATCCACATGGGCCGGTCAAAAGCGTCTCGGACAGCTTGCCAAATGGAAGACTGCTGAAGAAGTCGCTGCATTGGTCCGATCTCTCCCCGTCGAAGAACAGCCTAAGCAAGTCATCGTTACTCGAAAGGGTATGTTGGATCCTCTCGAAGTCCATCTTCTTGATTTCCCCAATATCGTCATCAAGGGTTCCGAACTGCAACTTCCTTTCCAATCTGCTATGAAGATCGAAAAGTTCGGTGATCTTATCTTGCGCGCTAGTCAGCCGCAGATGATTCTTGCCAACTTGTACGATGATTGGCTCAAGAGCATCTCATCATACACTGCCTTCTCTCGTCTTGTCCTCATTCTTCGAGGTCTACACGTCAACAACGAAAAGGCCAAGATCATCTTGCGACCCAACAAGTCGACTATTACCGAGCCACACCATGTTTGGCCTACTCTCAATGATGATGAGTGGGTCAGTGTCGAAGTTGCCCTCAAGGATCTTATTCTAGCCGATTATGCTAAGCGAAATTCAGTCAACACTGCTTCGCTTACTTCAAGTGAAATCAGAGATATCATCTTGGGAATGGAAATCCAGGCTCCTTCGGTCCAGCGTCAACAGATGGCAGAAATTGAAAAGACTCAAGCTGCTGCGGATCAAGTCACTGCCACTCAGACCGAGACTACAAATGTCCACGGTGACCGCATCCAGGTTGTTACGACAACTCAGTACGAGCAACAGACTTTTGCTTCCAAGTCAGACTGGAGAATCCGAGCTATTGCCTCTACCAATATCCCTCTCCGTCTGCAACACACCTACGTCAACAACGACGACGTCGGAGATGAGCTACCTACCTATGTTCTCGCCAAGAATGCGCTTCGAGACTTGGTTCTGGCAGCGGATCTTCGCGCACCCGTTGTCGCTTACATGTACGGTCGTCGACCAGCGGAGAATGCTCGAGTCGTTGAGGTCTTGGCTGTTGTCGTCGTGCCTCAAAAGGCTGGCCAGCGCACAGTCGAGCTTCCAGACGCGCTTCCCCGACATGATGTCTTGGATGATCTCATGCTAGTCGGTATGATCAAGACGCAAGCTGCAGAGACCACCATGCTTTCTGCCGACGATGCGATCTTGTTCTCCAAGTTTGTCGCTCAGCACCCAGAGCTTGGTGCCGATTCAGTCCTCTTGACTGTCGCTTTCGCACCTGGTTCCTTGTCTATCTCGGCATACGGTGCCACTCCACGGGCACTCGAATGGAGCAAGTCGGTCGATGTCAACAATCCAAACGGATACAATCCATCGACTATGATTGTTCGAGCACAGACACTTCTCTCCGACAGAATTGTTGCAAGTTGTCTCGCACCAGTCGGCGAAGTCTGGAATTACAGTCTTTCCGCCGCTGCTCTGTTCTCAAAGGATATGCCATACGCTGTCACTCTGGTCGGTGCACCAATCGCTTTCTGGGATCCTCAACACCGAACGCAGCACTTTGTTTCTTTCATGGCTGCCGCTGAGGAAGTCAATGATGGAGCTGATGTCGACGATAACTTCGCATAAAAAGGGATCGCGAATGGCCTGAGAATTAGTTTGATCCAATGGAATGTACTCTTAGTCTGCTATCTTACGTGCTTTACCGCAGTTGTGCGTTTGTGTTTCCCATTACTGCAAGGAATACTGCTTTTATACATACTTTCTTACCTGATCGTTGCTCGAATTCGCCACTTACACCACCAACCGACGCTCTCTTGCAAACCACCCATAGCCATGTTTTGCCAGGCGTGTGCGAGGGCTGGGAGAGTGCCTATTCTTCGCAGGCAGCGCTACCAGGTGCTGAGCGCAGTCTCCGATGTGCGCTGGTATGCTTCGAGCACGGCGATTCAGATCACCGACCCGATCCTCCTGTACGAGAACCTGGTGCGGTCGGGGAGGATACAGCAGGATGAGCAGCAGCTTCGGCTGCTGTACCAGCTGCGCAAAGTCCACGGGACTCTGATGGACTACAAGCCATCGTATTCCCTGCGCTTCCTGCTCGAATCAGCCCGTCCGGAAACTGCGAGCGATGATGGCAGCAAACAGTTGAGACAGCAGGTCGTTCCCAGCAAAGCTACAAAAGCGCTGGTACAGGCATTGACGCAAGAAGATGACCTGGCAAATCTGGATAGTCCAGAAGGGTTCCTGCTCACTGGAAGCGTGGGCACTGGCAAGACAATGTTGCTGGACCTTTTCTACGATAGCCTTCCGATCAAGAAGAAGCGCATCCACTATCACGCTTTCTTGCTGGGATTGTATCGGCGAGTGTTCGTTGCGCTGGAAGAGCAGCGTATCGCAGCTGACAATGAAGAGAGGGAGATGCAGAGCCTGGCTGGACTGAACGGGCAAGGGTACCCATGGAGCCGCAGGGAAGAAAACAAGGCAAAGGCGTTAACGCGCGGGTGGCGTCAGGTGAGGCTTGCTTGATAACCTTTCCCGAGTCTTGCTCGCTGGAACATGCTGACATGTAAATAATCCAGGTGTTCGCTGGAGGTCGCAGCTATGACGACCCTTCGCTCATCAAAGAGTTTGTCCTAGCCAAGATAGCTCTTGATCTGATCAACGAGGCTACCGTCTTAGCTTTTGATGAAGTGCAATTAGTAGATATTGCTGGAGCTGTGAGTCCGAGTTGCCAACAGGAATATAATATTCGAAACTAACTTTAGGCCTACAGGGTATCCTACGCCGAGTCTTGACGTGGTATTGGCGCCTGGGCGGAGTTGTGATAGGCACGAGTAATCGTCTCCCAAGCGATTTATATCAGCAAGGTATACAGCAAGAACAATTTCAGTCCTTCTTAGGACATCTTCAAGCTCGATGTCCTGTTTATGAACTTCGATCTCAGGAAGATTGGCGAAGGCGGCAAAGAAAGACCACTCTTGATAGTTTGTCGTCGCAGGATTCTGATCTGCCACCTTGGGCACTCTTGTTCGAGAAAGAAGCTAGTTGGTTTACGAACAAGTCAGACTTTGAGACTCTTGTTGCAAATACAACAGAAGAAGCTGGTAGTCCTAAGCAGTTAATTGTGTATGGGCGCCCGCTGCCTCTGGCATGGCAGGTAGAAGGGCAAGCGGCTCGCTTCAAGTTCGCAGACTTGTGCGAACAGGTAGGGGTGTTTTCCCCTCTTTACATCGGAGCAACCGAGCTGATTTGTACTCTTCATGCAGGCACTCGGACCTGCAGATTACTTGACCATAACATCGCATTATCCGACCATCATCATCAGCGATATACCTCAGCTAAAGCTAGCAGCGAAGAACGAAGCTCGGCGATTCATAACGTTCCTCGACGCAGCATACGAATCGCGTACTCGCCTAATATGCCATGCTGCATCTATGCCAGACGAGATTTTCTTTCCCGATGCTGCTAAAGCTTTGTCCGCCCAAGAAAAGGGTGAAGATAATCCACTAGCTCAAGATATGATAGGAGAAGTCATGCAAGATCTAGAAGCTCCTTTTAGACCTAATATATCATCTTATTCTTCTACTTCGGTCAAGGATAATCTAGCAGCTGCTGCTATTAAACAAGCACAGACTATCAGTCCAGCATTTAGGAATTTATCCATATTTACTGGTCAAGATGAACAGTTCGCTTATAGAAGGGCATTGTCCAGAATCTTTGAATTAACTTCAAAGGAATTCATACAGACTGCCGTGCATAACCCTCTACCAGCCGAGGCTAGAGTATGGGAACACAAGGCACCCGTATTGCGTCCAGTTAGACGAGGGGCAATTACTGCCTCGGACAGCTCCGACGATCTTGGAGCGACCGAGGCATCCGGTCTCAGTGCGAGTATAGCCTCCAGACGAGATGACCTAGAACCATCAGATTCTATAATTCCACGAGGAGCGAAAGTGAACCCTCTTACTCTCGACATTGATACAGCAGACCTACCTAAACCAAAGATATCAAGTAATCATATTTGGGGAATCATAGATACTTGGGGTAAGAAAGCGGGAAGATGGGGACAGGGAGTAGAAGCTAAGAAGTTGGAAAGGAAGAATCGATTAGATATGATGCGTGAAGAGGAGCGGAAATAATCATTGTTTTTGATTAGTCTCTCCTGAAAGGACCGAAGTCAGGCTTGGCTTTCGTAGCAATTCACGGCAGATGTGTTGGTATGGCTCTCGCTAAATGACGGATGACAGGACAGGGTAATAGTACAATACAAGAACAGAGTTGACATACGATAGGCGAGAAGCGCAAGAGGGGGGCCATGATCTTGCTGCGGTCAGCTTCCCTTTTCTATTAGGATAGAGGAAATTGTGATTACAACAGGTGTACAGAGGAAGGTCTATAGATCCCGTTCAGGGTCGGCTCAAGCGACATTGGCACGAGGGACCTGCCTCTTGAGGTTGCTTGTGTATTGATGCAGCAGAGCAAGTTGGGGGATGGTATTGAAATCCTCGAAATATCCACTTCGGCTTGCTTTACACTAGACCATCGTATAGAGACAGTGCCTGTGACGGATTGTAACGAAGGCGTAAGTGTAGATGAGAATGAGGGGATTGAAATGTGATAGATCGATGTAACGATGAAAGATAAAAGCAAATGTAAAAGCAATCCATCAGCATTTGCATAATACAAGGAAAGGGATCCAAACAAGAAAAAAGATGGAAAAAGGTTAATTACCTGAACGATTGAAGGATCCTTCTTTGATCCCTCAGCGAATTCTTCATAAGTTAATTGTTTATCTTTATTGAAATCCATTGTATCGAAAATCTTGTTTACTCTTTTTTCTGGAGTATCTTCATCTTCTGGTAATTTTACCATTGCTCCTGTCATTTTATAGATTGATCTGCGCGAGAGAAGGACAAGTCGAGGTGGCTTAGCAAGATGCGTCCAAGGTAGTTGCTTTAAGTGGTCGCTTGTGTAGCTTACGTGACAATCTGAGGTTGCATAATAGAGGTATAAGGAATAGGATGAGAATCAGATGCAATGTCAGATCACGTGTCCTTTTCTACGGGGCGGTGCAAGCATGCTGGCATGATGGAGATCGCCCTCAAGCAGTAAGTCGCGTAGCAGTTGATAGTGACAACTCACAGCAAGCATTTCGTCGTATGTGATGAACCCATCACCGTCGATATCGTATAGCTGGAATGCCCCTTTGAATAGCAATACATACGGAAGCCAGGCGAGCGGGCAGGTCCAGATGGAAGTAGAGTGGTCGATGTTCAGTTAGCATTGTCGTGCAGGCAGCACATTGAATATGACAAGTACCACTCACACTTCAATTTCTCATCCAAATCGCCTCTTGAAGTAACTGATAGAGCAGTTATAAACTCTCTAAAGTCAATCGTGCCATTCTTGTCATTATCGAATACACTAAAGACGTAGCTTGCAAAAGTTGTCGAGTCTCCGAATCTGCGTGTTTGAAGAGTGAGGGTGAGTATGAGTGTGGTGTATTCATGTGTCGTGGTGTAGTAGTGTCCAGTACAAGGCGTGGCGCGTGGTCCTTGAATGCCAGACAGCAGGACGGACACGCACCCACAAGCAGGTGTAGAATTACTCACGGGAAGAACTGTGTGTATATCTTTGCAAAGGTCTCTTGGTCTAGCTGTCCAGAGGGGCAGTCTCTGTGTCACATCGTGGTGTCAGATGGGGTGGTTGATTCGCTATGTATGGGGCGGGCGGTTTACCCACCTCACGAAGCCCTTGTACCACTGTTTGAGTTCCTTCTTTTCGACTGCACACGAGAATAGCCTGTCAATGGCTGCAACCCTCCCTCTGTGATGCGTGGGTGCACCTACACCGCGTGTTCTTTTCCAACTCTGCGAGCTGGTCCTGGCTGAGCTTGGACTGTTTGTTGCCCATGGTGAGAGAGTCACTGAGTGTGCGTGCGTGTAGTGTGTGTAGTGTGAGTGTGCTTGTATCCAGTGTTCGAGCGAGTCGGATGAGATGCAAAAGGCAATGCAGCTGGAATGCGGTGTGTCATTTCAAGCAAGCAAGCACTTGGCAGCCACCAGGATGGATGGATGCAGACTGGCCAGCGGGATGGAGTAGACCGAGGAGCAGCAGCCAGGCGGTGGTCACAGTGTGTCATTGCGGTGTTGGTGGTGTCATCTACTGCTACTCATCCAAGCAACAAGCTAGCTATCAGATGACTGCATTGCTATTGCTTGACTGCCTTGCTCGTCGTTGCAGCCATCGATGATCAGCTCGTCCAGAGCCACACCTTCTCTTCAAGCACTCGCATCGGCATAGCAGAGCAGAGCAGAGCACACAACACAGACATCAAGCAGACTCGCACCGAGTACACTCGAGATAGCATTACACGACGGCTCCAGCACTCCCGACAGGTCAGCCTGATCAACAAGCGCAACTCGCAAACAGCCGCTCCAAAGGCACGCGACGACAGAGTGACGAGGCAGCAACAGCGGCAGAGAGCAGAGCATACATCTCACCTTCTGGAGCGCACTCGCCTCTGTCCATCATGGCCTGCTCGCCTCTCGCAATGCCGAGAGCCTCGACGTCGGCATCCACCTCGTCAACCGTCGTCAAATCCCCATCAAGAGCAACCCGACCACAACGCTCATCCACGCGTTCCCAAAAGCACGCAACAAGCTCGGTCACTTCGAAATGGAGTATACCACGTCTCTACCTAGCCATTGCACTCCTCGTCGCCCTCTTCGCGCCCTCGCTGCTCGTCAGAGCACACACAATCGATATACCGCCTAGTACGGTAGAGTGCTTCTTTGAAGATCTATCAGCGGAGGATGTACGTTATCTTAATCGCTTATGGCAACTGGCGGCAATATGACCGAATAAGCTGATTCTGTGCGATGGGCATCCGCAGAAAATGACAGTCACCTTCCAAGTCGCTGCAGGGGGTGAATTGGACATTGATTTCTGGGTCACAAATCCAAGGAATGACAAGATGTATACACTTGATAAGGTTGATACTGGGACTTATAGCTTTACCGCCCACTTGGAGTGAGTGTTCCACTCCCGCTTTCATTCTTGTAGCGCGATTGGCCTTTACAGATGGAAATACGCGAGCTGATGCAGATCTCTTTGTTCTGATGACTATAGTGGGCGATACTCGTACTGCTTCAGGTGGGTCCTTGTCAATGTTATTGCCCCAATTCTGACAGCGAATACTAACAAACTCTCCCTTATGACCTGTAGTAACACAATGTCTTCCGTCACTGGCAAGACAGTATCCTTCAACGTTCACGGCGTAATGTACGTCGAAGATGATGGTGAGTTTGGATTTCATCAAACATGCTCTGAAAGTGTGATTGCGTAGACAAAGCATAAAGCTGATGGACCGGTTTTATGACCCGCTATCTCTGACGCGCACAGGCCACACCGCTCCTATAGAGAAGGAGATCAGAGCATTGAGTGCAGCTCTGGAAGCTGTAAAAGATGAGCAGGAATATATCGTTACAAGGGAGCGTTTGCATCGAGATAGTAAGTCGTGCTCTCGCCCTCCCTTTTGAAACAGGACGGATGGCTGATTATTATACCTTCCTTGAATTACCTTTATAAATAGCCGCTGAATCTACTAATGATAGAGTTAAATGGTGGAGTATCGTCCAAACTGGTTTATTGATTGCTGTTTGTGCATGGCAAGTCTACTATCTTAGAAGGTGAGACCATTCCATTCAAAACAGCCTCGACCCTGTATAAAAAGAGACTGAACTGTAATCTACACACGCAGATTCTTTGAAGTGAAGCGGTAAAAGCTAGATAAGGAAGTAACCTTTCAACGATTGTCTAGAAAGAGGTGGTTGAAAAGTTGTAGGTATACATACGACGCCGATGAAATGATCAGTATACGACTATGACAGACGGAGAGTACCAAATGGTCAGCTGGTTGCGACCAGGATTAAGCTTGACGTTGGCCATGCTCAGTGCTAACTTGCATTGATCCAAGCTGCTTGTTCAATATTCCAAGAGTCTACACTCGACCGGCTATTAAATTGTCCATGACGCGCCTTGTATCTGCTTGATCGCCTCGTCTTGCCATAGCTGGGTTGATGGAAGTCGCCTGTCTTGACACCATCCATTGCCTATCGATAACACAGCAACATGGGTCTCCTCAAGTCGCCGCTGCATCCATTCGTAGCCAACACGCCCAATCCATTCCCGAAAGAACTGGAGGCTGCACGCTCTCTGTTCGAGCGGGAGATCGACAGCGTGGATGGATGGGAGGGTGAGCGAGCGAGCCTGCTTGGGATTCGCATGTAACAGCCTCACTTACTGAGCCGCTTTGATGATATCCAGAACACGGCCAACATAGCGGTGTCAGATTAGAGAAGAAGAAACTTGATCCTACAGAGGACGGAAAGAGCGTTGTGCCGATGGTGAGCTGCACTTGAAGCACTGAAGAATAGACGGGACAGCTGTTGATGCATTCACACCGCCGACGCACAACGTGCAGGTCAGAGGCACCTGGTGAGTGCTGCTGTGACGCTCTTCTCGCATACTACATGGTCCTGTCGCTCGATGCTGATCGGCTTCTTTGATTCTGTCACATTCTGTCACTACATGCCATTGCTACATTCTGCCTGCTCACCCTCCCCACAGCATCGTCGAGAACACCACCACAGACGACCTCTCTCCAGTCATTCAGACGCCGGGGTAAGTCAAGTCATGTCGCGCGCCGGCCTCGTTGAAACTCACTGCAACGCCACTTGTATTGCGTAAAAGCTAACATTGCTGCTTTCTCTTTCAGGATACGAAAGAAATGGGATCCCGTACGCTTTTCAATCTGATCGTTCCGAGCAACCTATGACCCGCTTTACGATAATGCTAATATTGATGACATGCTACGGCTAGCGCTTCGAAACAGCTTGGATACAGCGCCGCTTCTCTCCCACATGCTTCCAATTCTATAGTCTTGGGAACAGCCCTCCTGGATTAGGCTGGCTGATCTACCCTCGGGACATTGTTGGTGGTGCGCAACTCCATCAATACCTTCGAGTGTTACCTCGAGAGAAAACCGCTGATCGGTCCCGTGTGTGTGAATATACAGTACATCAAGGCTACATTGATGGACAGACAGACGATGCAGGTGTCGGCAGAAACAAAGAAATCGTCCTCATTCAGACTAGCGTCGTTGATAAGGAGAGAGCACCGGAACAATGGGGAAAGACTAGAATGACCTTGTAAGGTTGCTTTTCGCCTTTTCGCTGGCGAGTTGAACACCTCACTGACTGTGTTGTTATGTGTCTAGAGGATTATCAGCATGGCGTCTGAGGTGCGCATCTCTTTCAGCCCTTTCTCAATCGGTCTGAAGCATGTGATGGCGGCTGAGCATCTTCTTTCTATTCTTTACAGACCGAAAGGTGACGATGTAGAGGTCACTTACCTGTGCAAAGTCTCGCTCGGAGGAAGTATACCTGCTGGAATGGTAGCTACTGTGATAGTAGATGTGCCCAAGTGTGCAGGCAAGCTTCGTGATACATTCTACGAATGTGAGTGCGATACAATGGGGTTG
Source organism: Cystobasidium ongulense (assembly GCA_022835595.1). Classification (NCBI taxonomy): domain Eukaryota; kingdom Fungi; phylum Basidiomycota; class Cystobasidiomycetes; order Cystobasidiales; family Cystobasidiaceae; genus Cystobasidium; species Cystobasidium ongulense. The sequence continues at coordinate 375,539 of BQUP01000001.1, forward strand.
TACCGAATACAAGCTGATAATATTCCCCTCGTACTCAGTTGGCGCACCACCTTATTTAGTTCACTCTGAACCACACGGTGCTCGTTCAATCGAGCAATGCCACTTTTTCCACTATGGCACCTCCAAGAATGGTACTCACGAACCATTACCGAACGATAAGCATTTCCATTTACATATGACAGGAGTCAAAGATGGTCATTTTGAACTTCGTTATGATATTAAACGAATGTACGCAAGTGAAGGAGGAGTTCATGTTACACTTCGTGGAAATGGTAAAGATGGAGTCACTACTGTTAATGATGGTCAGGGAACAGTCTATGTCAAGGTGAATGAGAGAGCTGATGGAAAGACTTTTGAGATTATTCTTAGTCCCCTAGGCCAAGCTGTCGTCGCGCCAGACTCGTAGTTGAGTAAGGGACACTTGCGCAATAGTCAGTCCAGTCAAGTCTCTAGAGAATTGCAAGTCATGTATCTCTGCATCCAGTCTACTAGCCGAGCGCAATACTTGCGTCACAGATGATGCTTTGCAACGTTGCACGTGCCAGATGTCCCAGCCAAAACGGTGATCGAGTCGATGGTTGCAGCTCTTGCTCTTGTCGACTTCACAGCACAGCACGAGTATACTATACTCGATTCTGCTTACTCGCCTGTCTGGACTGCCTCCTGCCCGTTACTCTTTGGATAGCTAGCGAGAAGCGATTATGTCGCTCCGTACGGGCAAGTTCACGCAGCGCAACTCGTTCTATCTGCGAATATCAAGCACAACCGTCCTCCAACTACTGCTGCTGCTGGATGCTCGCCATATAGATTGGATGTCACCTGAGATCCTTGAAAAAGTACTCAATGTGTTGAGAACTCATATCGCGAGAAAACTTGGGGCGGAGAATATGAACATGTCAAAGCAGAGGAGGGAGGCTGATAGTGAGAAGATTGATGTGTTTAGAGGAGGTGGGTCGGCTTTTCAATGCCAGCTTATGTCTAAAATCCAAGCTATTGGACTAACATGAATCGGACACGTTTAGCTGGATGGCAAATGGTAGGTCTAAAGTAGATCCTACTCGAGCATAAAAGTGTGGTCCATCCGGAAAACTAATGCATCTCAATCAGGCATACTACTTTCGCAAACAAGTACACCGGCACGCTGTACTAGTAAAGGTAGCTTTTTTGAACTTCGAAAAAGCCACGAGCGTCCGTATAGCTGATGTAGTCAACTTACAGAATAAGCAAATAACCTTCGAGGCCTTCTCAAAGGAGAATCCAAGACCAGCACCACCTTTACGAGAGTCACGTCGGAAGAGAAAGCGTAAATCCATTGATATACCTGATAATAACAGTGAAGAGGATGATGAAGGTGATAAAAGTCAGAGTAATAGCGATATTCCACAAGTTAAAGAGGAAGAAGATGAGGAAACCCCTACCAATCCAAATCAGCCTCCCTTGTTTAGACCAGACTTTGGCGACGAGGATGAAGATGAAAAACCAGAAGGTAAACCTAAGCTAAGAGTTTCTTATGATGGGTTTTCTATCTTTGGAAAGTGAGTGAGACTGGTACACACTACATTGTCCAGCTGCGTGATGGCTGACTTGGGTTGCGTATCAGATTACTCGTAGTCATGTAAGTCTCTTTTCCTAACTTATATACATCTGCACAGCACAACTGAATAGCAATTTCTCCAGCGTCGAACCATACCCACCGCTGCGTGGACAATCGAGTGTCCCTGTTCGAGGCGGTGACGAGCGAGAATTGTCAGTAGCACCATCACTACGAGGAACGCGAGAAGAGTCCGAATTCGCAGTACCGGGGTCAGCTAGAGGAGCATCGCGGCAGCGTTCGGAATCAGCATTGCCATTAAGAAATGGGAATAATCCGCTGTTCAGACCTGAAACACCGGTACTAGAGGACGAAGAGGATCTAGATGGCTTCCGTGCGAGATCTCAAAGTATATTGGGCTATAATCCAGGATTTGAGGAGCGTGATGGCGAAAGTGCTCAGCCTTGAGGCACCATAACCTGTAGCTAGTAGATCCGCGTAGGAGGTGTAATAGCTTGCTGCTTTGTAATATAATGCTATTCACCATATCTTTCCCAATCCAATGTGCCGATATACCCGATCACGCTCTTTATCGCGGCAAGCTGGACCGCGACGTCTTGCTTCTTTACATCTCTCCAACATTTACACACGTACCAGCATCCTCGTTGAAATCACAAATTTACTCCACTATGACTGCTCCCCCCAAAGTATCCAGAGTCGCCGCCGAGTTTGTGCTCCGGCAACACCAGGCGCATCAGCTCAAGTGGGCCAAGAAGGAAGCATCAGCGATTCCACCGCTCTTCGTAGGCGTACAAGGTCCGCAAGGGTCTGGTCAGTATTGCATTCATCTCTTCTGCAGCTGCAATGCTCACGCCACTCTATCGTGCCATTTCAGGGAAATCCTTCCTGACCAGCTTAATGCCCGAGCTGCTTTCATCCCCTCCCCATAATCTTCGAATGGCTGCATTGTCGCTGGACGACCTCTACCTCCCACATACCGACCTCACACAGCTAGCGAGAGAGTACCCCGAGAACAAACTCCTTCATGGCCGCGGGCAGCCTGGGACGCACGATATCCCACTGGGACACAAGTGCCTGGAAGCTCTAGCTAACATCAATACATCACGTGAACGTTCGGCCGAATTGCCCGTTTACGACAAGAGTAAATACTCGGGAAAGGGAGATAGAAGTTCTGAAATAGTCACAGTACAAGGTCCTATTGATATAGTCATATTCGAAGGATGGGCAACTGGATTCTATAGCATCCCCGAAAGCGAATTGCGGTCAGCTTATGGGCAAGCGCAGAAAGATCCGAAAAAGTATGCCCAAGCGAGATATGGTTATGATGACCCATTCTTCCTCTCTCATGATATCAAAAGTCTCCTACAAATTAATGAGAAACTCAAAGAATATGAGAGCTTGATGTGGAAATACATCGATTGCTTCATACAGTTGAAGCCAGAAAGCATGAGCTATGTCTGGAAATGGCGGTTAGAGGTGTGTCCACCTCAGGTCTAGTTCCATTCCTTACTATACTGATACACGATCCTCCTCCCACAGCAAGAGCATAACATGAAAGCCAAGAATGGCGGTATCGGCATGTCAGACGAGGAAGTTAAAGCTTTCATCGGGAGGTGAGCGATCTGGCTAGGTCTACAACACATACGAAGACCACGACTGATGTAAGATATGCGTCATCCAGGTACATGCCCGGGTACGAGCTCTTCCTTGATGGTTTGAGCGGTTCGCAAACTCCATGGCATGGACATGGTCTTCGAATGGTATTGAACGATAAGCGCGATGTGGTATCAGAAGAATCCTTTTAGTTAATGACATGATACTTGATTCGGGTGTTCGGTGAAAGAATAACTCGTAATAGCGTTATATACTTTATAAACTAGTCTACATAAAGTACCAATTCAGGATGCTTTCCACGCATCAACGTTCTTTCTTGCTGCGTTGAGTAGTAGCTCTGCTTTCGCTCTTCCATCCGGCACATTGCCCAAAATCGCAGTTCGACATAGAAACAATTCTAGATCCTCCAGCACAAGTCGCCAACGAGCTGACGACCATTTAAGAATGTCTTCTTCCGCTGAAGCGAAGGCTTTCGCTAAAGCGGAAAGCTTGGAGGGATGAAAAGTGGAATTAGCTGTTGAAGGAGAGAAGTTGCGTCGTGGCGAGAAGGAAGATGAGGGACTTGAAGCCCAGCGAGATGATGATAGAGATGAGCCAGAGGAAGGTTGTGCCGGTGTCGAGGTAGCTTTCGGTTGTTCAGAAGTGGAGAAACCGGATGTTGGATTAGCGCTTCCCAATGACGGCGGTAGAACCTTGCCAACTTTATCTACAAAGCACATTTGCCAATTCTGATCTATCAGCCTGAGACATATAGCAGCTTTCCACCTTGTACAGTCCAGCACATCTTCATCATTGCCAGTATGGAGTGGGAAATCTCTGAAAATACTTGATCTTCGCAGCATGTAGGCGAATATCTCGAGATTATCGTTTGCCATGTGGTGTAGTAGAATAGGAAAGATGATAGGTGAGAGCAAAGAATTCGTTACTACTGATATGACTTCCAGTAACTCGGGCGGCATTAGAGGAAAATTATGTTCTAAGTGAGCGATTGCTGACAGTTGCTGATGTATAAGTCCTTCTTGTATCTGAAACGTCTTGTTCGCAAAAGTTTCCAGGCTAATGCCGTTCTTGCTCTCACTTGCTGGAGATATCTCGCCATTTAGCCCGTTGGCAGTTGAGCCTGCCTTGAGCTTTTGTAGATATGGCGGTAGATCCGGATGTAACTTGGCTAGAAAAGCTTCTGGGTTGTTATCCTCGGGTGTAAAGTTCATATACGGTAGACCTGCAAGATAACATTCAATTCTCATTAGTAATCGACTATACTATTATTTGAAGACATCTGTCTCACCTGCTACGGCAGCTTGTGAGCAGAGGATCTTATCGTCGCTCAATAAACCAACTTGATAGCCTTGTTTCTGGAAGTAGGTGCAGCAGTCAAGTACCATTTCATCGTTGGTCTGCGAAGTTTAAGACGGGTATCAGCAGTGTGCGTTTGAAAGAACGCTATGCTGGAATTGTAAAGCATGTCACAAACGTACCTTCACCGCGTACACTGCACTCTGTGTGCTCCCCTCTTCTGCTTTCTGTCCTCGAAAGAGATCAGGTCGATGTGTGAGCTTGTCGAGTATGAATGTAGATGCAGTCCGGGAGAGATCTCCAATCGTGTGTGTATGTCGAGATGCTGCTGATGGATCCGGGGAGTCTGAATGCTTCAGACCATCTAGCTCCTTAAGCACGATGGAAGCTGTAGGAGGCGAATCGAGCGGGATCTTAGCTCATGTCTGCAACTTGATAATACACTTGGGCCCTGGTATAGCTACTTACGAAGTATAAAGACCACAGGAGCGAATGTGTCATTATTCCCAGCTACTAGCTGATCAATCTGTACGAATAGTCTAAGATGCGACAGCAACCAATTTGTGTCTGCCTCGAGAAACCGTCAACACTTGATATGTCTGCTTTGTATTGAAATGCACGGGCGCCGACAAGCTTACCTATGACGAGCAGTATTGTACTCGGTGGAAGGACCTTTGAGCTCCAAGCTCGCTGCTCTTCATTCAGAGTAGCAGCATGGTGATGCTGACGCTGCTGGTTATATTGCTTGCTGTCGTTGGACCGCTGCCTTGCTCGTATGCCCTGTACCACTTCCTGCTGATCATCCACGCTCATGGCCGTTTCTTCCATCATTGCGCTCTCGAAATCAGTTGGCATTGATGAAGAGGAAGCATCTTGAAGGATATTGCCCTGAGCATCTATCACTAGCTTGACGGGAGTGCTGTTGCTTGTTTGTGAGCCTGTGGTGGCATGTCTCGAGGCTGCCCAGTCCGCATAGGTGGCCATTTTGCTAGCTCTTCCAGACCACCGGCTACAAGTCCATCTATCCTAGGGTGCAGACAAGTACATATGTCTCTACTGTGTGTCAGGGTGGGCAAGTCAATTGTGCATTGTGGTGCATGGTGGATTGAATGCAAAGCCCGAGCGTCCATGTCAACGCGGTCACTCGCACGGCATCTCTTAAATTACCAAACCTGCAAGCTCACCTAATGCAGACATTGAGATACACCTATTCATTCTATCTTTTCATCTACGGCCATACCAAGCAAAAAGCACTGCATCCCGTCCGATCTGCAAAGTTAAGCTGCTTAGGGCCTCGTCAGTACTATGGTGGGG